>CM077648.1:8031012-8211012 GCA_039707465.1 Rhabdophis nuchalis | reverse complement strand
AGCTGTTCTTCTGCCTCACTGATGCCTGACTCTGAAGGCAGCTGATAACTGTCAGATGGCTCTGGCCCCATCTCTGCCTCCGACACAGAGTCCTCCTCAGAGCTTTCCCCAGACTCCAGGACTGGCCCAGGTTCCTCCCCAACCCTCCTCACTGTCCCAATCTGCTGCCAGCTCCACTGGCCGGCCACAACAGAATTATGCAATGTTTATTATAGGTGGCTTTGGTGTCTGTGTGTGTGTGTGTGTGTGTGTGTGTGTGTGAAAGAAGTGAAGAGGATGGATATGATTTATATGATCAAAGTCCTCCCTGCTTTTTCTGGATTCTTTTGACCTGTAGGCAGCCTTGGTTCATAGACCTAAACCAACCATTTCTCAATCTTGACAGCTTGAAGGCATGTGGACTTCAACTGCCCCAACTGGAGTTGGGTTATCTCACCATCACTAGGAAGGTTCTGTTTCTAGTAGATGTCTGTCAAACCTCGGTCATTCACAGCAGGGGTCTCCAACCTTTGCAACTTTAAGTCTGAAGGACTTCAGCTCCCAGACTTCTCCAACCAGAGGAGGCGAGGGGGAGGAAGCAGCAGAAAGGTGAAGGAGAAGGAGAAGGAGGAGAAGAATTAGAAGGAAGAGGAGGAGAAGGAGAAGAGGAGGAGGAGGAGTGAAGGTGGTGTGAAGTCAGACATTTCATTACCAAACTAGGTAAGAGATAACAGAGTAACAGAGTTGGAAGGGACCTTGCAGGTCATCTAGTCCAACCCCCTTGCCCAAGCAGGAGACCCTACCTCTGCCTCTACCTAGGATTGAACCCACAGCCTCCTGATTGGGAGGCGAGAGCTAGATGGGAATGGGATTTGTGGAGAGGAAGGAAGAGGTGCTGGTGGAGGAGGAGGACTGTGAAGTCTTAATACACTCTGAGCGTGGTTGTTTTCTTTCAGACATTTCATTACCCATCTAGGTGACATCAGGGCTAGATGGAAATGGGATTTGTGAAGAAGAGGAGGAGGAGGAGGAGGTGGAGGAAGACTGTGTAACCCTTGGTGCTCTCTGAGATGGTTATTTTCTTGCAGGTGTTTCATTACCCAAACTAAATAATACCATCAGCTGTTTTCACCTAGTTTGGCTAATGAAATATATCTGAAAGGGGAAAAAAGCAACCAAGCACAGAGAACAAAAAGAGGAAGGCTAGACCGTCGTACTATTTGATAGATGGTGTAACACTGCCACCTGCAGGCTGAAATAAGCATTTATTTATTACAATACAATACAATAGCAGAGTTGGAAGGGACCTTGGAGGTCATCTAGTCCAACTCCCTACCTAGGCAGGAAGCCCTATACCATTTCAGACAAAGCATTTTTGCTATGACATAATGGGCATTTTTCTAGGACTATTATTCCAGCTTGCAAACGTTGGACAAAAATTTCAGAAATACTTAATAATAATAATAATCTTTATTGTCATTGTAATAAAATAAAATAAAATTACAATGAAATTGGTTCTGGACTTTATGATAGAGTCCCCCCACCCTCCCCTTGTATCACTTTATTTCCATTTTATTCTTCTTTCTGGGATAGAGAAGGGAAAAAAAGGGGAGGGAAAATTAATAATTAATTAATAGGATGATGGAGGAATATAACATAAAATGACAACTACTACCTTCATCTACAGAAAAAAGCATCCCTAAACGTCAAAACTTACATATTTCTTTTGGCATATGGAATTTCCACCCCTCTATTTTTAGGAGAGTGTTATAAATGAAGGAGAATTCAATTCTACAAGTCAGGCCTCCATGCAAATTTTGAAATGTTATTAGTGTAGCATATGCTTGCTAATAAATCACATCCGTTATTAGGGTTATTGGGGGCACGATGGCTCAGGGGTTAAAGATGCCGAGCTTGTCAGCTGACAGCCTGGGTTTAAGACCGAAGGGCCACGTTACGAGGTGAGCTCCCCGCAATTAATGTTCCATTCATTAACTGAGAAGAAATTTCTCCATAATTCTAGGTTAGATCTATTGCTGGAGTTTCCATCCATTGCTTATTGTCCGGCCCTCAGGGGCCTTGGAGAATAGGTTGACCTTCTCTTCTCTGTGACAGTCCCTCAGATATTGGAACACGGCTGTCATGTCATGCCTGGTCGGTCCTTCTCTTCATTAGACTGGACATATCCAATTCCCACAACTGTTCTTCATATGTTTGAGCCTTCAGTCCCCTAGTCATCTTTGTTGCTCTTCTCTGCACTCTTTCTAGAATCCCAGCATCTTTATCATGTGGTGACCAAAACTGAATGTGGTATTTCACGTGGAGTATTACACCCTATACACCCTAAACCAAACTCCAACCCCAAGCCAATGCGAATGCCAACCCAAACCCCAAACTCAATGCCAATTCCCTAACCCTAACCTCTAACCCTAACCTGTAACCCTAACTCTAGCCCCAATCCCTACCCTCTAACCCTAACCTGTAACCCTAACCCTAGCCCCAATCCCTAACCTGTAACCCTCTCTAACCCTAACTCTAACCCCTAACTCTAATAATAACCTCCTAACCTTAACCCCTAACCACAATCCCTAACCCCCTAACCCTAACCTCTAACCCTAACCCTAGACCCAATCCCTAACCTGTAACCCTAACCCTAGCCCCAATCGCTAACCTCTAACCCTAACCCTAGCCCCAATCCCTAACCTGTAACCCTAACCCTAGCCCCAATCCCTAACCTCTAACCCTAACCCTAGACCCAATCCCTAACCTGTAACCCTAACCCTAGCCCCAATCCCTAACCTCTAACCCTAACCCTAGACCCAATCCCTAACCTGTAACCCTAACCCTAGCCCCAATCCCTAACCTCTAACCCTCTCTAACCCTAACTCTAACCCAACTCTAATAATAACCTCCTAACCTTAACCCCTAACCACAATCCCTAATCCCTTAACCCTAACCTCTAACCCTAGACCCAATCCCTAACCTGTAACCCTAACCCTAGCCCCAATCCCTAACCTCTAACCCTCTCTAACCCTAACCTCTAACCCTAACTCTAACCCCTAACTCTAATAATAACCTCCTAACTTTAACCCCTAACCACGATCCCTAACCCCCTAATCCTAACCTCTAACCCTAACCTCTAACTCTAACCCCTAACCCTAACCCCAACCCCTAACCCCCAATCCTTACCTCAAACCCTAACCTCTAACCCCCAACCCCTAACCCTAACCTCTAACTCTAACCATAACCCCTAACCCCCTAACCCCTAACCTCTAACCTCTAACCTCTAACTCTAACCCCCTAATCCTAACCTAACCCTAACCTCTAACCTCTAACCTCTAACTCTAACCTCCAACTCTAACCCCTAACCTTAACCTCTAACCCTAACCCTAATCATAACCTTTCACATGCACTTAATACAATCATAAGATATTAAGAACACTTTAACAATATTAAGATTTTACCGGTGTGCCCAACCTCAGCCTTTTTCTAGTGTCTCACCTACCTGAGGATTTTTGTTTAGCGGGGATGTTCTTAAGATTTGTTTTCTATGCAGTCAGCTAGGAAACAAATGGTAGAGACTGGGTCTTTGACCTGAAAACAACAATAACAGCAGCAACAACAACAACTTCTGGATGGATTAATTCAGTTACAGCTCTCAAATCTTTAGGGTATATTTTGGGGGGATCAGAGATTTTGACCATTGGCCCATCTCCGCTCAATCTGGTGTCGTCCCCCTAAACTTGGTTCATCAATTGCTGTTAAAAACCCCTGTTAAAATGCCACGAATCTTCTCTAAGCAGACCAAGTCTTATACACACAAATCGACATCGCTTCTTCTGAGATGTTTTCCGGATTTCCTAGTCTAGTCTCTGACTCTGATCCATATATTAATGAGGCCTGATCTGCCAATAAACCCCAATTAACTCTCCATTTCAACGACGGGGATCAGATTCCCTTACGCTACTGTGCTAAGGACAATGGTCCATCCATGGCTGATTTAATCCAGCTCTATCAACAGGATTCACACCATGTGCGAAGCCCTAAACCAGTGATGGCGAAGCTATGGCATGGGTGCCACAGGTGGCACGCGGAGCCATTTCTAGGGCACGCGAGGCATTGCCCTGTCAGCTCCAGCATGCATGTGTGTGTGCTGGCCAGTGGTGGGTTTCAAATTTTTTTAGAACCTACTCTGTAGTTGTGGCCTATTTTGTGGGCGTGGCTTGGCAGTCATGTGACAGGGTGGGAGTGGCCACCTTTTAAAATGTGCCCACTTCCCCAAAATGTGGCCCACTTCCCCAAGCATCCACTCGGGCCCTGCACTTACTTCGCATCCAAATCGGGCCAGGTGGAGACTCCTGGGAAGGGAGGGATGGGCGAGGCCAGCCAGAGGTGGGATTTGGAGGTTCTCCAAACTGGCCATAATGTTAGCTATGGATTCTCCCAAATCTGGGTGAACCTGTAGCAGCTGATTCTCTGATTCGGTGCAGTTTAATTCCTGCAGTTGCCCACAAGGAGAGCATTTTAGGGGGGGGAAATTTTAACTGCTGAGTCGGGCTTTTAGATTTATTTCAACCCAGTGAACGAACTAACTAACTAACTAGAAGTGCAGCTAGAGTGGATGCTGGCTGGAAGATAAGGCCGACGGGGAGGGCAGGGGAGGAGCTGAATCCCACCACTCCGCGGGTCGTATACTTTGGATTGGCGGGCCGTATCTGGCCCGTGGGCCATAGTTTGAGGACCCCTGCTCTAAAAGGATGCAAAGGACCAGCTGTCTGCAAGGAGTGTAAATCCTTCCATTCCCCACCATCCAGTCAGAGCTGAAGGAGCTTCTGGGATTGAAGGGGAAGAGTAATAAGGATACAAAGTTGTTGGCTAGTAGAAATATTTGTTTTCTATAACACACATACAATACAATATAATAGCAGAGTTGGAAGGGACCTTGGAGGTCATCTAGTCCAACTCCCTGCCTAGGCAGGAAGCCCTCTACCATTTCAGACAAATGGCTCTCCAACATCTTCTTGAAGACTTGCAGTGTTGGGGCATTCACAACTTCTGGAAGCAATTTCTGTTCCAGAGGTTAATTGTTCTCACTGTCAGGAAATGTCTCCTCAGTTCTAAGTTGCTTCTCTCCTTTATTAGTTTCCACCCATTGCTTCTTGTTCTGCCCTCAGGTGCTTTGGAGAATAGCTTGACTCCCTCTTCTTTGGGGCAGCCCCTGAGATATTGGAAGACTGCTATCATGTCTCCCCTGGTCCTTCTTTTCATTAAACTAGACCTACCCAGTTCCTGCAACCGTTCTTCATATGTTTTAGTCTCCAATCCCCTAATCATCTTTGTTGTTCTTCTCTGCACTCTTTCCAGAGTCTCCACATCTTTTCTACATCGTGGCGACCAATACTCCATACATTATGCCTTGTATCTATAAGGTATGTGGCGAATGTCAGATCCTTCCCATTTGAACTCTTATCAATCTGCAATCTGCAACCAATGGGCATAGAACCTATCCTGGAATGGGGCTGTAAAGAGCTATAAAACCAACGCCTTTGATATGTCCCCCTTCTGCCTAAGAACTCAACCACCACCTTTGATCTGCACCCTTCACAACAGGGGGCCGAATGGCCAGTCCTGGGAACAGAGGAAAGAGATGATAATGCTGATAAGGCTAGCGAGGAGTATTGTAAAACCAGGGCGTTATTCTATGATGTCTCCGACTGTATAAAAAGCAGCTACACCTTCTCGGAAGGAGAGTTCTTCCTTGCATATCCTTGGGGCATGTTGGGAACCGCTGACCATCATGTCTTTAAGCTTTGAGCCAAGATTAAATGCTGATTGTTATCCAAGCCTCCATTTTAAGTCTCGTGTTTGGCTCGTGGTGACTCGGATGCTTTCTCAAAACGTCTGTGGGTCTTAATGTTCTCAAAACTTACAGGATGAGAAGCCAGCCGGATAATTTTGGGCCAGTCACCAAGAGACTGTGTGTGTTCTAGACCTGCCTTAGGCATGAAAGCCTGAAGGGTAAACTTTGGGCTGATCACTAGGAGACAGTGAGTTCTAATCCTGCCTTAGGCACGAAAGCTGTCTGGGTGACTCTGGGCCGCTCTCAGCCCAACCCACCTCAAAGGGTTGGTTGTGTGGAAAATAGGAGGAAGAAGTATTAGGTATACCCTCTGCCTCGACTTATTTATAAAGAATAACAGCGCAATAAAAACATATGAAAAAAATAAAATTTACCAATCAGGTTAAAGTTGTTTACAATACAATAGCAGAGTTGGAAGGGACCCTGGAGGTCTTCTAGTCCAACCCCCTGCCTAAGCAGGAAACTCTATACCGTTTCAGACAAATGGCTATCCAACATCCTCTTAAAGACTTGCAGGGTTGGGGCATTCACAACTTCTGGAGGCAACTTCTGTTCCACTTATTAATTGTCCTCACTGTCAGGAAATTTCTCCTCAGTTCTAAGTTGCTTCTCTCCTTGGTTAGTTTCCACCCATTGCTTCTTGTTCTACCCTCAGGTGCTTTGGAGAACAGCTTGATGTCTTCTTCTTTGTGGCAACCCCTGAGATATTGGAAGACTGCTATCATGTCTCCCCTAGTCGTTCTTTTCATTAAACCAGACATACCCAGTTCCTGCAACCGTTCTTCATAAGCTAAGTCTTCAAAAGGAAAAAAACAATAACAGGAAATCCGGTTGCTTCCTGAAAATAAATCACCTTTGGGGCAACCATGACCTGGGTGACCGAGAATCTCTACAGACTTGTCAGCACGGACCTTACCTGTATTCCACAATAGGTTGGAGGCGCATTCAGATGACAGCACTTGGTGACGTAACTAGTCCTTTGCTCCACCAGAGCAGACACCTGATCTTCAGCATCCAAAGTCCCAGGGGGGAGCAGAGCTAAGGCATTTGCTCTAAGCCTGCAATTCCAGACAGGAAGATGTTACCGAACCCCCCCTTTTTTTAAGCTAAGCAAACACAGATTCCTCACAAACGACCAAGATCTGGGAACCGTAACTAGGTCTGCCTCCCTGCCAAAAATAGGCTGGGTTGTGTGTATCGTGTTGAAAAATATAATTACTATATATGTATACTTTTTTTTTCTTTTAAAAAAGATGGAGGAAGATATAGGTTAAAAAAAATGAAAGATGTGTATTGAAAAGGAATTATAAAGGCCATCAACGTAAAATGGAGGCTGAAATGCACCAAGGAAAGGAGATGAAGAGTGCAGAGGAGAGGAGAGAGGGAGACAGTATGACGTCTGACTCCGAAGGCAGTTGATAACTGTCAAGACGTCCCTGGCCCCCTCTCTGCCTCCGACACAGAGCCCTCCTCCGAGCCTTCCCCAGACTCCAGGACTGGCCCAGGTTCCTCCCCAACCTCCTCACTGTTTGAGTCTGCCACCCGTTCCGCTGGCGGGCCACAACACCCTGTTATAAAACATGACAGAATATAAACGACGATGCAAATATAGGGGGAAACTTTTACCTCTTGAGGAATTCCACATACGTGTGATCTGTATATTCCCCACAAATCTCATTTCCTTTCTCAATCAAAGTGTGCAGCAGGGCTATTGTTTTTGAACCCTAGAATTCGGAAATAAATATCGTTGCATGAATGAATTATATAGTATATATTATAGTATAGTATTCCAGCTATATATAGTATATATATAGTATAGTATTCCAGCTACTATAATAGTATAGTATAGTATTCCAGCAAAGTTCCTCCCCCCCCCAAATAGAGGACTTATTCCCTCCCTCCCTCCCTCCCTCCCTCCCTCCCTCCCTCTTTCTCTGTCTCTACCTCTCCATCTTCATCAAAGGGGTATTCAGCCAGTTTAGACCGGTTTGGTAGTGGAAATCACAGGTGGGCCTGCCCACCCGCCCCAGGTCTATGCCGTCCCATTTAGGCACTTTTTAAAGCCAAAGTGCATTCGCGGAAGGCTGAGCGCATGTGCGGATGGGGCAAATGTGAGCGCACACTCCCCTTTGCGAAACCGGCAGGGAAGGTAAGTGACTACCATCCCTATATCAGTAGGAGAACGAGTAGCAGAACCAGGGGGTGGAGTTAAAAGAGGAGCTAGCCTAGAATCCCTACACCAGCGGTCTCCAACCTTGGCAGCTCTAAGCCTTGTGGACTTCAATGCCCAGAATTCCCCAGCTACCCAAGCTTGGGTGGGGAATTCTGGGAGTTGAAGTCCACAAGGCTTAGAGCTGCCAAGTTTGGAGACCCCTGCCCTTCACAGTCGTAAGAAAAGTAAGCCCAATCGCCTTTGAATTCCTTTGACCTTTCTCTGACTAACCATTAGTGGAGAAGATCCCCGTGGATAGGCTGTTTAGCAATAAATCCGTTAATTTCTGGACCTTCTTCACACGGGGGACCTGTTCGTTTGCGCCTGACTTCATCTGAGAAGATTCTGAATTTTTTACCTTCTCCGCGAAACAGGCTTGGGGGTCTGCTAGGCCACAGCAATCTGTGGCGGCAGCTTGGCTGGCCGAATACAAGGTAATGAGAAGAGCTTCTGGAGCACGGGAGTATATCCGGGCCACGTCATAAATATTACTGCAAAAGAGGGGATAAAAAAGGATGCCTCCTGAGTGACCTTAGCCCAGGTAATCTCCTTCATCCCAACGTACCGTATTTTTCAGAGTAAAAGGCACACCGCTTGTGTTGTAACCTCTGCAAAAGAAAAGGAATTGAAAAAGGTCCGGCAGAGATCACACGCGTACTGTATTTTTTGGACTATAAGACGCACCAAGATTTTACAATACAATAGCTGAGTTGGAAGGGACCTTGGAGGTCTTCTAGTCCAACCCCCTGCCTAGGCAGGAAGCCCTATACAATTTCAGACAAATGGCTATCCAACATCTTCTTAAAGACTTGCAGTGTTGGGGCCTTCACAACTTCTGGAGGCAAGTTATTCCACTGGTTCATTGTTCTCACTGTCAGGAAATTTCTCCTCAGTTCTAAGTTGCTTCTCTACTTGATTAGTTTCCACCCATTGCTTCTTGTTCTGCCCTCAGGTGCCTCGGAGAATAGCTTGACTCCCTCTTCTTTGTGGCAGCCCCTAAGATATTGGAAGGCTGCTATCATGTCTCCCCTAGTCCTTCTTTTCATTAAACTAGACCTACCCAGTTCCTGCAACCGTTCTTCATATGTTTTAGCCTCCAGTCCCCTAATCATCTTTGTTGCTCTTCTCTGCACTCTTTCTAGAGACTCCACAGCTTTTCTACATCGTGGTGACCAAAACTGAATGCAAATATTCCAAGTGTGGCCTTCCCAAGGCCTTATAAAGTGGTATTAACACTTCACGTGATCTTGATTCTATCCCTCTCTTGATGCAGCCTAGAACTGGGTTGGCTTTTTTGGCAGCTGCTGCACACGGCTGGCTCCTATTTAAATGGTTGTCCACTAGGACTCCAAGATCCCTCTCATAGCTGCTACTATTGAGCAAGGTACCACCTATACTGTACCTGTGCATTTGGTTTTTCTTGTCTAAATCTTTTCACCCTTGAATTTCATTTTGTTAGATAGTGCCCAATGTTCAAGTTTGTCAAGATCCTTCTGTATCTGAAGCCTATTTTGAAGAGGTAAATTAAAAAAAAGATTTGCATTGTGCAGGTCTCCCAAACCCTCTGCATGCCTCATTTTTTGTGAAAAACAGGGCATGCAGAGAATTTGAGAGGCTTGCAAAGTGCTCCTTGGGATGGGGCAGAGGGAACGAGCAAAACACCCCCTATTTTTTGCACAAAAAAAAGGGTGTATGCAGAGGCTTTGGGAGGCTTGTAGAGTGCTCCTGGGGGCTGGGGGGGGGGGCAAAAATGAGCAAAAAACCCGGCCTGTTTTTTGCTCGTTTTTGCCCTCCCTAGCCCCCGGGAGCGCTTTGCAGGCCTCCCAAACCCTCTGCATGTCCTCTTTTGAAAACAGGGTGAGACTTCGGGAGGCCCAAAATGCTGTATTCAGTGTATAAGCTACACCCAGATTGTCACCTTCTTTTTTGCAGGAAAAAGGTGTGTCTTATACTCCGAAAAATACGGTATTCACACAATTGAAGTTGGAGAACGAAGTGAAGAAGGGGCACTGTTGTGGCCCAGCCGGCACTGGATGAGCTGCTGACAGACTCTCCTAGCGAAGAGCCCTAGGAGTCTGCTCTGGAGGAGGAGGGAGGCCTGGAGGAGGGCTCAGCATCAGAGCAGGACTCAGAGAGGCTGGTTGGCCACCAGGAGGCACCTGGGTCATGGAGCAGCGGGGAGGATCAAAAGCAGTTTTTCCATGATGCCAGAGTGAGCAGGGCTGAGAGGCGGAGGCAGCAATGACATCGGAGGCAGGCTCGCAGACAATGACGGAGAGCCAGGTGGTTGCTGAGTGGCCCCTCCCAAGAGAGCTTATAGGTGAGACATTGGGAGGGGACATTTGCAGGAAGCAACCGATTCAACTTCAGTATTCCAGAAAGCCTGAGCCTTCTAGTCGTGTTTGGGGATTACGTGAGTTATCTGGGCTCTTAGCCAAAGCATTCGCTTAGCTCGTCATTAAGCAGTGGCAAGCAGCCAAGCCTGTGTGTGCGTGGGGGTGATTCAGCCCGTGGGACAGAACAGGGCCCTATGGATGTTCTCCGGAGCTCCTGACAGGAAGGTGGGGTATAAATCTAAAAAGAATAAAGACGTTTTTGGGTTCTAGAGCGAGGGACCTTCTTTCTCATATCCAGTGGTGGGCTGCTGCTGGTTCGGACTGGTTCGGGCGAACCACTAGTCGCGACCTGTGGGTGGGGTGTGCTGAATAAGTATTGGTTTGGTGGCCTGGGTCGCTGGAACCAGCAGTGACCCAGGCCTACCACACCCCTGAACTGGTTCTCTGGGCGCTGCCATAGCCGCCGCCATCTTGTTTTTTGCTTATGCACATGCACAAAACAATGAGAATGTTAGCTACTCTGGGTTCAAAACTAGTGTTACAACTCTGGTCCCATAACCAGTGTTTAGAAAAATAAATGCGGAACAGTGTAATTCACTGGACAGTAAAGAGATACGTTGCTTTAACCACAAACAAACTCTAAAACAGTGATAGTAAGAAAATAAATAGTCTTTACTTTGTAGCAACTAAAATGCTTCTTCCAACCAGAGATTCTAATTTCTCAAAATAATAATAGTCCTTCACCAAACACAGAGTTATCTTACAGTGATGCAAAACAAATACTTCTTCAGTCTTCAGCTTCAGCACCGGAATCAAAAGGAATCGAAAAAGGGAACGGACTGTGATTCTGAGCTTGCTTATATGGTGGAGCTGAGAAGCACAGCCAATTAGACTTTAACACAGTTCTTAAAGCTACATAACTCCTTAAGAACATAGGCTCATATATGTTGTCAACCCAATATAAGGCTGAATATCCTAACAGAGTCCTTTGGGAGAAGGGCGGCATATAAACCCAATAAGCCTGAACCTGAATTTTTATCGCACCGGGCGTGCATCCCTGGTGCTCCCTCCACCCACCTGCCCTCCGCACCCACCCTGGCATTATGCTGTCCTGTTTAGCCTTGTTTTTGATGCCTCGTGCATGTATGCAAGGCACATGCATGAGCGAAGTGCATGCGAGGGAGGCCGCACGAGCGCACGGATGCTGTCGCATGCACAACCAGCACGCCGGTTGTTAAGGTAAGCACAGCCCACCTCCGCGCACATCCCCGTGAAATGGCTAGAAAGCCCTGCAGGCAAATCCTGCCCCTAGAGAAGAAGAGAACTGGCTTCAAATCCCCTTACTGATATATGTCGTCTTCTCCATCTTCTCTGCAGACGCCTTGGTTAACCGAACTGGGAGCCTGGGGGACGTGGGAATGCTTAACCCACGGGAGCGAGTAAATGCACAAGTATTTTCCCACGTCGTCTCTAGAACGGCAACAGGCTTGGAGCCCTTCGTTCCCGCCACAGGCGGTATTGCAGATGCGGGCGATGTGAGGTTTCAGCTGGAAGACAGGAGAGAATGGCACTTTGCAAGACCACCAGTGGCGGGTTTTCAGATTTTTTTAGAACCTCTTCTGTAGGTGTGGCCTGCTTTGTGGGAGTGGCTTGCCAGCCATGTGACTGGGTGAGCGTGGCCAATTTGTAAAATGTGGTGAGACTCACTTAACAACGCTCTTGCTTTGCTTTGCTTTAGCCCCCTAAACTGACTTTTAGATAGTTTTTAAATTTGGGGATTTTAATCTGGTTTTAGCACAGGATCCATTGAATTAGTTTTTTAAATTTTTATATGACGTTTGGTATGTATTTTTAATTTTCCTGTGCGCCGCCCTGAGTCCGCTTGGAGAAGGGCAGGGTATAAATTGAATAAATATAAATATAAATACTCTGTACAATCCCCCCTCACATTTTCCCACCATAGAAAAATGCATAGCAGAATAATAGAAAGTGTGGCAGACTGAAGATCCAAAAGAAAAGATGGCTGCAGGGCCTAACATTAAGACAGTGAAGAGCTGACATTATAATATCTTCAGATATGGGTAGAGAATTCTTCTGCCCCATAGTTACTTATCCTCTTCATCACTGCCCTGCTGGAAGTCAAGAACTGAATCCTCTAGTCCCGTGATGGCGAACCTATGGCACGGGTGCCACAGGTGGCACGTGGAACCATTTCTTAGGGCACACAAGGCGTTGCCCTGTCAGCTCCAGTGCGCATGTGTGTGCTGGCCAGCTGATCTAGGCCTTCTTTTGAGGCTGTTTTTTGCCCTCTGGAGGCGTCAGGGAAGCTCCTGAAACCTCTGGAGGTGGGGAGGGAGGCTGTTTTCACCCTCCCCAGGCTCCTAGAAAGCCTCTGGAGCAGGGGTGGGTTTCAAAATTTTTGGAACATATTCTGTGGGTGTGGCCTGCTTTGTGGGAGTGGCTTGCCGGCCATGTGACCGGGTGGGAGTGGCTTGCCGGCCATGTGACCGGGTGGGAGTGGCTTGCCGGCCATGTGACCGGGTGGGAATGTTAGCAGCTGCTGGAATTATGTTTGTACAACAGTGGAAAAACAGATATGAAAATGAACAAATACTACAATGTGCAGGAATAAATAAAGTGACAATTAAAATCAAGAAGGCTTTGAATATTTTCTCACGTGGGATTTGTTTTAGCAATTGCTAAGTAACAGAAACAGAAAATAGAAATCCAAAAGTATGAAAGACAACACCAATTATGTAAGGAAAGGTCACTAAAATGCACCAACCTGGCAGCCCATAGAAAAGCAGCCACTTTATAAACCTGGTCTGAACACTTAAAAGCAACATATTGCATCTCAAAGAAAACATTTGCAAAAAGGAATGACATTTCATGTAGTAAATATATTTTATAAACAATTAAAAAATAGAAATTCCCTAAAATAATGTAAACAAAAGATATTCTATAAGGTTGATACAGGTTGTTGCCAACATCCTAGGTTTCAATTACATCCTCAATTACCATTCTTAAACTTGTAAGTGAAGTTGAGCTCCACTGCTTATGACGTGTGTGGCACATCCCTATAGTTTACTTGGCAGCATTACAGAAGTGGTTGTCACTGTTTTATTTTATTTTTTTAATTGCTTAGCCACTTATAGGCCTGTTCTTTTGTAGTGACTTCCCAATCAAGTACTAATCAAATGCAACTTACATTTTTTTCACATCAGCCAAGGGCCACTGATTTCCAGATAAAAAGTGATTTCTTATGCATAAATATACCTTTAAAGGTCTATTTTTAAGAAAATATATGTAGAAAAATACTCTGAAAATTTACCCTGAAAAAGGTCAACATAGTTTCCACTGAATAAATATTTTATGATTTTATAATTAATTGTGTTATCCCAAGCAACAATATTTTATTGGGCAAAGAAATATAAAATAACATCAGAAAGGTGTTAGATTATGTATATATCTGACTTTATATAAAGTCATAATCAACTATAAGCCACCCAGAGTCACTGCATCAGTGAGATGGACAGCATAATTATTTAAAAAATAATAATATAGTATTAATATTATTAATAGTATAGTATAGTGCACAATACAGTATAATAAAATTAAAACAAGGCAAATAATGTATCAAGGTAAAACAAATACTCCAATTCTATTTTTGATATTAAAAGCAGATTCCCAGATATGAAGTGCTGGAAATTTACATGTCTTTTATAAGCTTGCAAAGTGGAAAGCAAGCATAGTATGCAGGTGAGGGATGCCAGATGTTTTATTATTCATTGGGGGGGGGGGGGCGGTAGCAGCGTAAAAACCAATCAATTTGCCAAAGAGGAAAGCCCTGAAATAATTTATAAGGTAAAACTGACATATTTTCCTCATTTAATTTAATCGGTAAAAGTTCAGAGTCCCAATCCCAAGTAAGGTGGCCACATAAATCATTTAAATAAACAAGCAACATTCAATGATTTACTTACAAATAAGAATGTAAGTCCTCAACAAAGCAGCGGCGTATACAGAAGAGCCGGTGGGAATGGTCCGCGGTGGAACGTGGAAGGGCGGTGGAGACGGTCCCCGGCGCAATGAGAAGCAGCAAGGGGGCGTCCCCGACGACCACCGATTTTAGCGCCAGGCAGCGGCGGGAAGCGGCGGGAAGCCCTGCGCCATGCGGCCTTTGCAGCCAGGCCAGCCAGCGAGTTTACCGATGGCCGGTCTGGCCCCAAAGGCAGCAGGGCGCCGGGCTCCCCCCCGCCCCCAGCGCTTTAAACTTTTAGCGCTGGGAAGCGCCGGGAAGCCCTGTGCCATGCGGCCTTTGCAGCCAGGGAGCTTAGCGCCGGGCCGCGTGAGAAATGGAGAGGTGAGGGGCAGCATGCAAACTTCGCACACGCCCCGCGGCTCTCCCTTTCTCACGCGCCCCGGCGCTAAACTCCCTGGGCGGCAGTGAGAAGCGGAGCAGAGAGGCGAGGGGCAGCATGCAAACTTTGCACATGGCCTGCGCCTCTCCGTTTCTCATTGCCGCTTGGCGCTAAGCTCCCTGGCCGGCGGTGAGAAACGGCACGGAGAGGCGATCTTTGCCCGCGTCCCGGGCACCCCTCCGAGTTCCAAGCCCCCGGCGTCCAGCGATTTTAGCGTTGGCTGGGCGGCGGGGGGGGGCGGGGACGAACGCGGAGGACTTACTTCCGGGTCCACGGTCCAACCGGATCGCTACGGATCGGTAAATTTGACCAACCGGCTCGTGGGATCCGGTGCGAACCCTTAGGAACCCACCCCTGCTCTGGAGCCTGGGGAGGGCGAAAAAATAGCAGCTTCCCCGGCTTTTGGCATGCAAGCCAAAAAAGGTTAGCCATCACTGATCCAGTCCTACAAATGGTAGAAATAAGATCTAAGATCTCCTGATCACTCACCTCATTGTGCAAACAATTTTCTTCCAAACTATCACAGCACTTGGAGAGGATTTCAGATGCTTCTCTAGCGAGGTTTATGGCATTCTCAAAGGACAGGCTGGGAGTCTGCTGGGTGAATTTTATTAAGTAGCTACAGCATTAGGGAAAGGAAGGGAAAAAAAAGAGAGAATTTAGCCAACGAAGACACCCTCCCTCGCCAAAGTCCCTTTCAACTCTCTTATTTGAGGTGGACGAGATGGAGGAGATAGAAGAGTGGGGAAAGATGGAGGACAAGGAGGATGAGAAGGGGGAGAAGGAGAAGATGGAGGAAAAGGAGGAGAAAAAGGAGAAGGAGAAAGAGGAATTGAAAGATTGATAGAGAAAAAAAATCTATACATGGGGTCACTAAGATTCACTTGGTGGCTCATAATCAAAATGGAAAGATGCAGATGTAGATAACCAGCTGAATCATAACTGGCTGAGTTATGAATTTCAATCGCTAAAACTTTAGACCTGGCATAGATTTATTTTCTCATTAACAGAGCTGGAAGGGACCTTGCAGGTCATCTAGTCCAGGGGTCCCCAATCTTTTTTTCACCAGGGACCGGTTTCATTTTAAAGAAAATTCTGCGGACCGGCTGAGGGGCTCAGCAGTCATGTGACTGGGTGGGCGTGGCCAACTTTGAAAATGTGAAACTCACTTAACAATGATCTTGGTTAGCAACCAAACTTTTGGCCTCAACTGTGGTCATAAGTTCTTTCTTTCTTTCTCTCTCTCTCTTTCTTTCTCTTACTTTGTCTCTGTCTCTCGCTATTTCTTTCTTTCTCTCTTTCCCTTTCTCTCTATTTCTTTCTCTTTCCCTCTTTCTGTATCTTTTCCTGTCTCTTTCTTTCCTTTCTGTCTCTTTCTCTCTGTCTGTCTTTCTCTCTCCCACTTTTTTCTTTCTTTCTCTCTTTGTGTCTCTCCTTCATCCGCCCATTTCTGTCACTCTGTGTGTGTGTGTGCGTGTGTCTGTCTGTTTTGCATTCATTCAATCACTCCTTCTGTGTCTCTGTCTATCTTTCTCTCCCTCCCTCCCTCTGTCTCTCTATGTGTGTCTGTCGTCGTCATCGTCGTCCCGTCCCCCCGCCCCCAGCCTCCTCATCCCGCCTGCCATGCTTGGTCGCTCGTTCGCTTGTTCAGGCTCCGTGGCTGGATAGGTGCCGGGCTGGAGAGGAGGAGGAGGGAGGGGGGCAGCCCATTGGGCCGAGCGCACGGGAGAACGCAGGAGGATGGTGGGGGCTCTTCCTCCACCCTCGTCGATGGAGGGACTCCTGTGCGCCGCCGGAGCAACCCGCCAGTTCCCTCCCCAGCCCGCAGAGCCTCCGCAGTCCCTGGAAGAAAATGAGTGGCCGGCATGCCAGCAGGGGAGGGAATCGGTGGCCGGTCCGGCGGCGTCCAGGAATCCTTCCGTCGACGAGGGTGGAGGAAGAGGCACACTCCAACAGCGCGAACAGCCGCGCCTGCGTTCTCCCGCGCGCTGTGCTCAGGGGGCTGCCTCCTCCTCCCTCCTCCTCCTCTCTAGCCCTGCGGCCCGGCTCCCATCCAGCCACAGACCGGCACCGGTCCGCGGCCCGGGGGTTGGGGACCCCTGATCTAGTCCAACCCCCCCTGCCCAAGCAGGAGACCCTACATATGTCTCTACCTAGGATCGAACTCACAACTTCCTGCTTGGGAGGCAAGAGCTCCACCTCTAGGCCACAGCAGCAGAACGAGACAAAAGGGTTTCCACTCTACCTGACTGTGGTTTTATTTTTCCCAAGCAAGGCATAGAGAGCGCAGGCTTTGTTGGACAGATGGGTAAATGCTTGGACAGGCTTGTGTTGTAACCTCTGCAAAAGAAAAAGAAAAAAAGAAAAAAAGGAATTGAAAAGGGTCAGGCAGGGATCACACATGTACCACATTTTTCAGAGTATAAGATGCACCAAGATTTTGAAGAGGTAAATTGAAAAAAAAAAGGGTTTTGCACTCTGCAGGCCTCCCAAACCCTATCTATCTATCTATCTATCTATCTATCTATCTATCTATCTATCTATCTATCTATCTATCTATCTATCTATCTATCTATCTATCTATCTATCTATCTATCTGTTATTTATCAATCTATCTAACTGTCTGTCTATCTATCTGCCTGCCTGCCTGCCTGCCTGCCTGCCTACCTACCTACCTATAATCAATCTACCTACCTACCAGTGGTGGGATTCAAATTTTTTAGAATCTACTCTGTAGGTGTGGCTATTTTGTGGGTGTGGCTTGGTAGTCATGTGATAGGGTGCCACCTTTTAAAATGTGGTGAAACTCATTTAACAACGCTCTTGCTTAGCAACCAAAATTTTGGACTCAATTGTGATGATAAATTATTTCTTTCTTTCAGGAAATTTTCCTTCTTGTCTAAAACATTGTTTGACCATGGGATTTGGTTCAAGTGGGTGACACCTGAAGGGATGCTGGTGTTCTGGGAAGGAGGAAGAGTGAGGATTAAAACAGTTGCGGAGGCGGAAGCCTTTCTTAAAAAACATTCCTCTATCCTGGGGGAAGATCCAGGGGGGACGGAGGGGGCCACGGCCCCGCCCACTGGGGGCCTGGAAGGAGAAAAAGAAGATACAATTGCCAAGAGACTTAGATCAAAAAAATAACTTTGCCTTGACTTTTTTTGAATAATTTTGCATAATATTTGTATTTGGATTTTTTGTAAAGGACTGACAGTATAGAAATGAGAATTTAGGTATATGTACATGCTTTCACTTTGTAGTGTTATGAAAAATGTTTTTTTTAAAATTGTTATCAATGTATTTTGAGGTCCCGGAAGAGCCGACGACTTCGACGTGAATGCTCTCAAAATTTCTTTGTATCCCTTACCCTACCCTATAGAAAAATGTAAAACCAATAAAACTTTTTCAATATTTAAAAAAAAAATTATTTCTTTCTTTCTATCTTTCTTTCTTTCTTTCTTTCTTTCTTTCTTTCTTTCTTTCTTTCTTTCTTTCTTTCTTTCTTTCTTTCTTTCCTTCCTTCCTTCCTTCCTTCCTTCCTTCCCTTTCCTTTCCTTTCCTTTCCTTTCCTTCCTGTTGGGTCACTGGCAGCGGTGGGCCAGATTTACTTCTAGGTACGCCGGTGGAACCCCCTCTCACCGGTTCTCTATATTTCACCAACCCGCTCTCGCGAGTAGGTGCGAGCCTGCAGAAACCCACCACTGCTACCTACCTATTACCTACCTACCATCTATCTATCTATCTATCTATCTATCTATCTATCTATCTATCTATCTATCTATCTATCTATCTATCTATCTATCTATCCACCCACCTATCTACCTACCTATAACCAATCTACCTACCTACCTACCTACCTACCTACCTACCTATTGCCTGCCTGCCTGCCTGCCTGCCTGCCTGCCTGCCTGCCTGCCTATCTATCGATCTATCTATCTATCTATCTATCTATCTATCTATCTATCTATCTATCTATCTATCTATCTATCTATCCACCTACCTACCCACCTGCCTATTATTTGTCAATCGATCTAACTGTCTGTCTGTCTGTCTGTCTATATCTATCTATCTATCTATCTATCTATCTATCTATCTATCTATCTATCTATCTATCTATCTATCTATCTATCTATCTATCTATCTATCTATCTTCCTACCTACCTATTCTCTCTCTCTCTCTCTCTCATCTATCTATCGACATAGCGTGAACATTTAAACCTTTGCTTTGCTCTGCCTTAAAAATATTCTATTGTTTGGATCAACTTTGACCAGCTTGACACTCTTGGCCAAGTGATCCCTTGAGCGTACATAGAAAAATCATTTGGAAATCTAACTGGCTGGAACGGAGGGGAGATGATTATAGTTTATTGGGCAGATGATATGAGCAGGGGGAAGAATTCACTGACCTCCTTCAAGAAGCAGATGTTATTTTGTGGGCTGGCACAGCAGGTCCTAACGGCAGATAAATAATTTCTTGTAGAGTTCAGCAAGATTGGGAGAGGAGCGTAGCTGTAGTCACTGGAATACTCGACCAGAAACCTACAAGACCAACCAGAAGAAAAAAGCATAAAGGCGTAGCGTGGAAGACTACTTGAGTAAATCCAGGTTGTCCTCGGCATGGCCGGCAAGCCACTCCCACAAAACTGGCCACACCTACAGGATGTCAGTTTGTGAACCATCTCTATGAATACTATCAAACTGCCATAGAGAGAGAGGGGAATTCCAAACATACCTGTGGTCAAAAAGGAACCTCAAACTGGCCTATGAATGCGCATGTCTAAACTACCATCTCTCATTGGCTGTGATTTAGGATGAAGGCTGCGGGGAGGACAGTAATGGGGGCAAAGTTCAGAAGCAGATAAAGAAAGCAAAAAAGATGGCTGCGACGAAGAAATGCCAGGATGTTAATCCTAATAAATGATTGGATTTCTTTTGAACCTTGTCTCGAGGCTTGTACATTTGTTAGGTTTTCTCCTGGGAACTTGACACAGAAGAGGTTCTGGCAGCCGTGAGGAAAGGAGAATTATTTATTCCCAAAAGCAGAGAGTTTTGTCGTTAGGGGCAGCTGCAGAGAAAATGGGTACAGAGTGAATGAATGAATGAATGAATTTTTTATTTATAACCCGCTCTCTCTCCCCGAAGGGACTCGAGGCGGGGCACAGGGAATTAAAAACGGTTAAAAAGGCAAAATACAAAATTAAAACAATAAATGTACATAAATAGCTAACTAAAAGGCACATTAAACAGCTGACCCTGCGCTAAAATTCCCCAAATATATTTACTAAAATCCCTAAACAATCAGGAGAGACTATCCTAGGCCGGCCAAGCGAAAAAGATGTGTTTTTAATTTCTGACGGAAGGAGCGGAGGTCCGTGGTAGTTCTAATGTCGGGGGGAAGGTCGTTCCAGAGGGCAGGGCCCGCCACAGAGAAGGCCCTTCCTCTGGGCGTCGCCCGCTGACAAAGTCTAGTGGACGGCACCCGGAGAAGACCCTCTCTGTGGGAGCGAATCGGCCGTGAGGATGTGTGGGGCAGGATCCGATCCCGCAGATACATTGCTTTATAGGGAAACGTGTCCTGGGTGTGGAAGCGCGCGTGCGCAGATTCTAGAGTGAAACTTGAGAGGTGTGAGTGTATGTATGTACTGCTGACCCCTTAGATGGGGTTGATTAAATCAAGCAATGTGGGTTGAGCCTCTTCGTATGAACCCTTGAGTGTTATAATTATGTTTACACTCGGTTAATTGAGGTTTGGTTTGCTTGTGTGTGTTTACAATCTGAAATAAGTGTTTGATTAATTTTTAAAATGTTTGCTATGAGTTTAAAGCAGTGTTTCTCAACCTTGTCAACTTGAGGATGTCTGGACTTCAACTCCCAGAATTCCCCAGCCAGCGTTTGCTGGTTGGGGACTTACAATACAATACAATAGCAGAGTTGGAAGGGACCTTGTAGGTCTTCTAGTCCAACCCCCTGCGTGGGCAAGAACCTTATACCATTTCAGACAAATGGCTATCTAACATCTTCTTAAAGACTTCCAGGGTTGGGGCATTCACAACTTCTGGAGGCAAGCTGTTCCAGAGGTTAATTGTTCTTACTGTCAGGAAATTTCTCCTTAGTTCTAAGTTGCTTCTCTCCTTGATTAGTTTCCACCCATTGCTTCTTGTCCTGCCCCCAGGTGCCTTGGAGAATAGTTTGACTCCCTCTTCTTTGTGGCACCCTCTGAGATATCGGAACACTGCTGTCATGTCTCCTCTGGTCCTTCTCTTCATCAAACTAGACATACCCAGCTCCTGCAACCGTTCTTCATATGTTTTAGCCTCCAGTCCCCTAATCATCTTGGTTGCTCTTCTCTGCACTCTTTCCAGAGTCTCCACGTCTTTTCTACATCGTGGCGACCAAAACTGTATGCAGTATTCCAAGTGTGGCCTTACCAAGGCACTATACAGTGGCATTAACACTTCCCGTGATCTAGATTCTATCCCTCTGTTTATGCAGCCTAGAACTGTGTTGGCTTTTTTGGCTTCAATTCTGGGAGTTGAAGCCCAGGCATTGGCTGGCTGGGGAATTCTGGGAGTTGAAGCCCAGGCATTGGCTGGCTGGGGAATTCTGGGAATTGAAGTCCAGACAACTTCAAGTTGACAAGGTTGAGAAACACTGCTTTAAAGGATTTTTGACTTGGTGGCTTAGTAACTAAGACACTGAGCTTGCCAATCAGAAAGGTAGTTTGAATCCCTAGTGCTGCGTAACAGAGTGAGCTCCTGTTATTTGTCCCAGCCTCTGCCAACATAGCACTTCGAAAGCATGTAAAAGTGCAAATAAAAAAATAGGAACCACCTTTGGTGGGAAGGGAACAGCGTTTCATGTGCCTTCGGCGTTGAGTCATGCCGGCCACCTGACCACGGAGACGTCTTCGGACAGCGTTGGCTCTTCGGCTTTGAAATGGAGATGAGCACCGCCCCCTAGAGTCAGGAACGACTAGCACATATGTGCGAGGGGAACCTTTACCTAATCAGTAATCTAATCAGGAGACTTGGATTATTGAACATATGATCCCCTAAATAATATTTCCAACAGTTATAACAATTTATAAATTCTTTCCACAGTAAGAATGGGGATAGGCAAGCTACACCTTCAGATTAAACATTCTTGGCCTGCAACTAATTTGCAAAAATTGTCTGTGGAGATTTTTATTCATGGTTGTCACAAAGATGCTGTCAACTCATAAAGGTGAGAAAGGGGGGGAGCGAATTCCACGCATACCTTCGGTCTGCGAGGCTTGCTGAAGAATGTGATTTATGACACAGACTGAGGGGAGGGGGTTGAAACAGGGGCAAAGTTCAGCCATAATTAAAATGAGGTCAGGTCTGACTGCAGTAGTATATTGCCGAAATGGTGTTCCTAATAAATGACTGGATTTCTTTTGAAACTTGGCTTAAGGCTCATGAATTAATTAGGGCATCTCTCGGAAAGCTGACAGATGGCTTTTTTCAAGAGGCAACTGGACTTTCTTTCTTTTTCCCTGAAGATGTTTCGCTTCTCACCCAAGAAGCGCCTTCAATTCTGACTGAACGGTGGAGAGAAGGGAAGCTGACCTTAAGGACATAGATAAATCTCCAAGTGGCCTCCGTGATTCTCAGGAACGGTACTAAGGACCAGATGACTGCAGTGAGTATAAGTCCTTCCATTCTCCACCATTCAGTCAGAACATTTAGGCAACAAAAATGAAACGCACAGGGACAGTATAGGTGGTACCTTGCTCAATAGCAGTAACTGTGAGAGGAATCTTGGAGTCCTAGTGGACAACCATTGAAATAGGAGCCAGCCGTGGGCAGCAGCTGCCAAAAAAGCCAACACAGTTCTAGGCTGCATCAACAGAGGGATAGAATCAAGATCACATGAAGGGTTAATACCACTTTATAAGGCCTTGGTAAGGCCACACTTGGAATATGGCATTCAGTTTTGGTCGCTACGATGTAGAAAAGATGTGGAGATTCTAGAAAGAGTGCAGAGAAGAGCAACAAAGAGGATTAAGGGACTAGAGACTAAAACATATGAAGAACGGTTGCAGGAACTGGGTATGTCTAGTTTAATGAAAAGAAGGACCAGGGGAGACATGATAGAAGTCTTCCGATATCTCAGGGGCTGCCACAAAGAAGAGGGAGTCAAACTATTCTCCAAAGCACCTGAGGGCAGGACAAGAAGCAATGGGTGGAAACTAATCAAGGAGAGAAGCAACTTAGAACTAAGGAGAAATTTCCTGAGAGTGAGAACAATTAATCAGTGGAACAGAAGTTGCCTCCAGAAGTTGTGAAGGCCCCAACCCTGGAAGTCTTTAAGAAGAGGTTGGATAGCCATTTGTCTGAAATGCTATAGGGCTTCCTGCCTAGGCAGGGAGTTGGACTAGATGACCTCCAAGGTCCCTTCCAACTCTGCTATTGTATTGTAAGCTTCTTAGATACGAAGCGAGACGTCTTCAAGGGAAAGCAAAGAAAGTCCAGTTACCTCTGGAAAAAAAGCACTTCTGGGACATGTACAGACATTCACCCCCAAAACGAAAACGGTTGATGCTTTCTGCGCCTCACCTCTCTTCAAAGTCCTGAGGGTCCCACTTGAAGGCGGCGCATATCTCCTCGTTGGTGGGCTCCACGTAGGTCGGGAACTCCTTAGGTTGGTGTTTCAAGGCTGCCAGGCAGAGCTTTCGGGCAAGACCTTGTTCAGTGCAGCATCCAGGGATCCCTGGGTGTCTTGGGAAAGGAGCATCGGGGCGGCAGGATTTTTCAGAGAAAGCAGTGGACTTTGGTGGAGGGCAGTGGGTGAGGGTTGGTGGGAAAGTAAGAGAGGGAAGAGAGGGGCCAAAGAGAGAGAAAGGGATGCGTGTTATTACCCTCCTCCAATTTTGAGGCGTCCTTGGTGCTCTTTATTTTTATTTATTTATTTATTTTATTTTAATCATATTTATATCCCGCCTTTCTCCACAGAGGACCCAGGGTGGCGCACAGGAATTTAAAAACATACAAAAAATAAATACATAATTTAAAAAACATATTAAATTAATCTAGTCCTATGCTAAAACCAATTTTAAATTCCCAATTTAAAACTCTCTAAAATAATCCCCACGGGAGGCTAGGCTAGGCCGGCTTGCTGGAAAAGATGTGTCTTTAGACATTGGTGGAAGAGGCGGAGGTCGGTGATGGTGCGTAATTCGGGGGGGTAGGTCGTTCCAAAGGGTATGACCCGCCACAGAGAAGGCCCTTCCCCTGGGTGTCACCAGACGGCATTGCCCGGCCGACGGCACCCTGAGAAGACCCTCTCTGTGGGAGCGGATCGGACGAAGGGATGTATCCATCTCCATCTCATCACCATCTCCATGCCACCTCCTTCCATCTCTCTCCTCTCTCCTTCTCCATTTCCTTCTTTCTTTCTCCTTCTCCTTCCTCCAACTCCTCCAGCGCCTTCCTTCCACGCCTCCACACCTCCTCTCACCAACATTCTGCTCTCTTCCATCCTCCCCTGTGAGCAGTCAACTTATCTTTGAGCTTGGTTGTTTCATGACCCAACTAGGTAGCATCATCAGTGTTAGAAGGGAGTGAGGTTGGCATGCATTTGAACAGAGGGCAAACCCCACTCCCAACTAGGGTAAAGGCAAAGCTTCCCCTCGCACATATGTGCTAGTCGTTCCCGACTCTAGGGGACAGTGCTCATCTCCGTTTCAAAGCTGAAGAGCCAGCGCTGTCCGAAGACGTCTCCGTGGTCATGTGGCCGGCATGACTAAACGCCGAAGGCACACGGAACGCTGTTACCTTCCCACCAAAGGTGGTTCCTATTTTTCTACTTGCATTTTTTTACGTGCTTTCGAACTGCTAGGTCGGCAGAAACTGGGACAAGTCACGGGAGCTCATTCCGTTATGCGGCGCTAGGGATTCGAACCGCCGGACTGCCAAGCGTCTTAGCCACTGAGCCACCACGTCCCTTTCCACTCCCATTTAGTATTAACAAATTAACTAATTTGAGTAATGAAACAACCAAACTCAGAGAGCATTAAGGACCCCATAGTTGTCAACCTCCTCCTCCTCCTCCTCCTCCTCCTCCTCCTCCTCCTCCTCCTCCTCCTCCTCCTCCTCCTCCTCCTCCTCCTCCTCCTCCTCCTCCTCCTCCTCCTCCTCCTCCTCCTCCTCCTCCTCCTCCTCCTCCTCCTCCTCCTCCTCCTCCTCCTCCTCCTCCTCCTCCTCCTCCTCCTCCTCTACCAACCCCATTCCCTTTTATGAAGACATTACGTAGCTCGGGGCACAAAACGCCTGCAAGAAAACTTGACCAAGCTCAGAGAGCACCAAGGGCCTCTCGTTTCAACCCCGAGCAACACATTTTCTCCTTTATTCCTCCCCTCCCCAACTTTCCCTGAAGGGGCAGAAGCGGAGGTCAATTCCAGTCTCTATCAGCAAAGTTTCATTTAATTGCCTGTCACATTTCCCACGGAAGCCAGCTATCTATCTCAAGGAGCATCAGAGGCTGGCCCTAAGGCAGTACCTGTCTTCCATGCGAGCTCCGAGCAATTGGTTTTTGTCAGGCAACAAAGGACCGGAACGACACTCTGAGCTGATCAGAGTTGCTTCTTTATTGCTGTCAACCTATTTACGAGAATCTCACCGGACGGACTGCAATTCTCTTGGAACGAGCCAGATAAAGGTTTGAGGGATTTTGGGGGTGGGGGTGGGGATGGGAGGGGGTCAGGTGTGCATTGCTTCCTGACATGCAAGGTTCACCAGTCTCTTTACACACACATCCCATCTCTAAGTAGTGAGTCCACCAGTTTCCAATGATATGTTCCTTTCGAACATGGAATACAGGTAGAGAGTCTGTGTAAATAATCCGAGATGATATTAGGTAAAGGTAAAGGTTCCTCTCGCACATATGTGCTAGTCGTTCCTGACTCTAGGGCGCAGTGCAGATCTCTGTTTCAAAGCCGAAGAGCCAGCGCTGTCCGAAGACGTCTCCGGGGTCATGTGGCCGGCATGACTGAACACCAAAGGTGCATGGAACGCTGTTCCCTTCCCACCAAAAGCGGTCCCTATTTTTCTACTTGCATTTTTAACGTGCTTTCGAACTGCTAGGTTGGCAGAAGCTGGGACAAGTCACGGGAGCTCACTCCGTTAAGCAGCACTAGGGATTTGAACCCCCGAACCACCAATCTTTCAGATCGACAAGCTCAGGACAAGAAGCCATGGGTGGAAACTAATCAAGGAGAGAAGCAACCTAGAACTAAAGAGAAATTTCCTGACAGTGGAAACAATTAATCAGTGGGACACCTTGCCTCCAGAAGTTGTGAATGCCCCAACCCCGGAAGTTTTTAAGAAGATGTTGGATAGCCGTTCGTCTGAAATGGTATAGGGATTCCTGCCTGAGCAGGGGGTTGGACTAGAAATTCTATTCTATTCTATTCTATTCCATTCCATTCCATTCCATATTTTCTATTCTATTCTATTCTATTCTATTCCATTCCATTCCATTCCATTCCATTCCATTCCATTCCATATTTTCTATTCTATTCTATTCTATTCTATTCTATTCTATTCTATTCTATTCTATTCTATTCTATTCTATTCTATTCTATTCTATTCCATTCCATTCCATATTTTCTATTCTATTCCATTCCATTCCATTCCATTCCATTCCATATTTTCTATTCTATTCTATTCTATTCTATTCTATTCTATTCTATTCTATTCTATTCTATTCTATTCCATTCCATATTTTCTATTCTATTCTATTCCATTCCATTCCATTCCATTCCATTCCATTCCATATATTCTATTCTATTCTATTCTATTCTATTCTATTCTATTCTATTCTATTCTATTCTATTCTATTCTATTCTATTCTATTCTATTCCATTCCATTCCATTCCATATTTTCTATTCTATTCTATTCTATTCCATTCCATTCCATTCCATATTTTCTATTCTATTCTATTCTATTCTATTCTATTCTATTCTATTCTATTCTATTCCATTCCATATTTTCTATTCTATTCTATTCCATTCCAGTCCACTCCATATTCTATTCTATTCTATTCTATTCTATTCTATTCTATTCTATTCTATTCCATATTCTATTCTATTCTATTCCATATTCTATTCTATTCTATTCTATTCTATTCTATTCTATTCCATTCCATATTTTCTATTCTATTCTATTCTATTCCATTCCATTCCATTCCATTCCATTCCATTCCATTCCATTCCATTCCATTCCATATATTCTATTCTATTCTATTCTATTCTATTCCATTCCATTCCATTCCATTCCATTCCATTCCATATTTTCTATTCTATTCTATTCTATTCCATTCCATTCCATATTTTCTATTCTATTCTATTCTATTCTATTCTATTCTATTCTATTCCATTCCATATTTTCTATTCTATTCTATTCCATTCCATTCCATTCCATATTTTCTATTCTATTCTATTCTATTCTATTCTATTCTATTCTATTCTATTCCATTCCATATTTTCTATTCTATTCTATTCCATTCCATTCCATTCCATTCCATATATTCTATTCTATTCTATTCTATTCTATTCTATTCTATTCTATTCTATTCTATTCCATTCCATTCCATATTTTCTATTCTATTCTATTCTATTCTATTCTATTCTATTCTATTCCATTCTATTCTATTCCATTCCATTCCATATTTTCTATTCTATTCTATTCTATTCTATTCTATTCTATTCCATTCCATTCCATTCCATTCTATTCTATTCCATTCCATTCCATTCTATTCTATTCCATTCCATTCCATATTTTCTTTTCTATTCTATTCTATTCTATTCCATTCCATTCCATTCCATTCCATATATTCTATTCTATTCCATTCCATTCCATTCCATATTTTCTATTCTATTCTATTCCATTCTATTCCATTCCATTCCATATATTCTATTCTATTCTATTCCATTCCATTCTATTCTATTCCATTCCATTCCATTCCATATTTTCTATTCTATTCTATTCCATTCTATTCTATTCCATTCCATTCCATTCCATATTTTCTATTCTATTCTATTCTATTCCATTCTATTCTATTCCATTCTATTCTATTCCATTCCATTCTATTCTATTCCATTCCATTCCATTCCATATTTTCTTTTCTATTCTATTCTATTCTATTCTATTCTATTCCATTCCATTCCATTCCATTCCATATATTCTATTCTATTCCATTCCATTCCATTCCATATTTTCTTTTCTATTCTATTCTATTCTATTCTATTCTATTCTATTCTATTCTATTCTATTCTATTCCATTCCATTCCATTCCATATATTCTATTCTATTCCATTCCATTCCATTCCATATTTTCTTTTCTATTCTATTCTATTCTATTCCATTCCATTCCATTCCATTCCATTCCATATTTTCTATTCTATTCTATTCTATTCTATTCTATTCTATTCTATTCTATTCCATTCCATTCCATTCTATTCCATTCCATTCCATATTTTCTATTCTATTCTATTCTATTCTATTCTATTCTATTCTATTCTATTCCATTCCATTCTATTCTATTCCATTCCATTCCATATTTTCTTTTCTATTCTATTCTATTCTATTCCATTCCATTCCATTCCATTCCATATATTCTATTCTATTCTATTCCATTCCATTCCATATTTTCTATTCTATTCTATTCCATTCCATTCCATTCCATTCCATTCCATATATTCTATTCTATTCTATTCCATTCCATTCTATTCTATTCCATTCCATTCCATTCCATATTTTCTATTCTATTCTATTCCATTCTATTCTATTCCATTCCATTCCATTTCATATTTTCTATTCTATTCTATTCTATTCCATTCTATTCCATTCTATTCTATTCCATTCCATTCTATTCTATTCCATTCCATTCCATATTTTCTTTTCTATTCTATTCTATTCTATTCTATTCTATTCTAGTCTATTCTAGTCTATTCTAGTCTATTCCATATTTTCTATTCTATTCTATTCTATTCTATTCTATTCTATTCTATTCTATTCCATATTTTCCATTCCATTCCATTTCGTCTGTTCTGTTCTGTTCTGTTCTGTTCTGTTCTGTTCTGTTCCGTTCCCACTCCACTCCACTCTAGTCCTAGTCCTATCCTGTCCTGTTCTTCTCTGCTCTTCTCTTCTCTGCTCTACTCCAGTGGGGGGCTCCTACCGGTTCGCAATGGTTCGGCTCAACTATTAGTAGTTTGGTGATCTGGGTTGCTGGAACCGGCAGTGACCCAGGCCTGCCACACTCCCGAATCGGTTCTTCGGACAGCGCTGGAGGCGCCGCCATCTTGTTTTTCACTTCTGCACCTGCGCAGAACAATTTTTACTGCACATTGCGCATGCGCGAAACGAGCGTGCACCCGCAACGCACCCGCGAGCGGACCGGCAGTATCGCCTGCCCGAAGCCCCTCCCCCCCGCTCTATTCTAAAGAATTTTTTTCTTTTTTCTCTTTTTTTATGAAAAAAAAGTTTTATTGGTTTTTACAAATTTTTAAAAACAGGAAAAGGGTATAAGGTGTTAAAAAGATATTTTGAGGACATCTATGTCGGAGGTGTCGGCCCCCTCCGAGGCTTCATACAGAAAATACAATACAATACATTTTTCATTTCCCTACAAAGTGGAAAGAGATACAAATATATCATTTTTTATTCATGCAATCAATCGTTTGTTTCTATAAACATCCAAATAAAGGTTATACTATATAGAAAAAAGTCATTTGTGAGATCTGAGTCTTTTAGCAATTGTGTCTTCCTCTCCCTGACCTCCGGTGGGCGGAGCCGTGGCCCCTCCCGTTCCTCCATTTTCATCCTCCAGGATTGGGGAATGTTTTTTAAGAAAGGCTTCCGCCTCTGCAATTGTTTTAATTCTTACTCTCCCCCTCCTCCCAGAACACTAACATTCCCTCAGGCATCAACCACTTGAACCAGACCCCCTTTTAATATAATCTTTTTGATAAGAAGGAATATTTCCTTCTTATTTCTCTAATCTTTTTCGGGATCAGTTTCAAAATGGCAATCTCGTTCGGTTGATATATCAAGGGACCGTCTCTTTGTGCTCTCAGGATCCCATCCCTCGTTGATCTTCTTACAAATTTAATATGTATCTCTCTGGGTACTTCATTTATTCTGGCATATGCTGAGTTAATTCTATAAATCAGATCGATGTCCCCCCAAATATCTTCTTTGCTCTTTTTAGTGTAATCTGCTAAAGAATTATTTTCTGTTGGTACCCAATCGCCTCTGGTCCGAGGAAGACTGGATCTGCCTGGACAGAGGTTGAACTTTTTAATTTTATTGTAAATTAGTAACAGAAAAAAGAACATAAATAAGACATTGACAAGACAGAGCAAAACTACACAGATACAACTGGGAGTAACCCATCCCCTATATGTACACAGTTACCAAGTAACATCGTAAACCATCTTACTACATTTCTAGACATTCCAGCTATTTCTATTTGTCTATATCTTACATTTATTAATTCCCCATAGCTGCCACTGCTCCATACGTTTGTTTTATTTACTATCTACATATCTACATTGTATATCCTTCCCTATCGCTCATCCCGTCATCTCTTTACCTCCATCCAGTCATACCGTCTTTCCCAACTTTGGTAGAATATTGCGACAGACTAACATATATTCTCAAAGACCGACGGGAAGCAATATTCTGACGGAGGTTGGACTTTACCTCGGTCTCATAGCAGTCTGGATCAGCTCCGGCAGCGCAACATTTTTTGCCCAAGTCGACCATGTGGTCGACGAGGCTGATGATTTGTTCCAAGGTGGCGTTAGAGTACTTCCTGCTGTTTATGACAATCGCCCTGCAAAAGCCAAGTTGAAAGAAAAGTGATTTGGCGCCTGGTTTTCAAAGTATTTATATTTATTTTATTTTAATCACATTTATATCCCGCCCTTCTCCACGAAGGACCCAGGGTGGCGCACAGGAATTTAAAAACATACAAAACGATAAATACAAAATTTAAAAACATATTAAATTACAATCCTATGCTAAAAACCAAATTAAAATAGCCCCGACGGGAGGTTAGGCTAGGCCGGTTTGCTGAAAGAGATGTGTCTTTAGACACTGGTGGAAGAGGCGGAGGTCTGAGATGGTGCGGAGTTCAGGAGGGAGGTCGTTCCAAAGGGCAGGGCCCGCCACAGAGAAGGCTCTTCCCCTGGGTGTCGCCAGTCGGCATTGCCCGGCTGACGGCACCCTGAGAAGGCCCTCTCTATGGGAGCGGATCGGCCGAAGGGATGTATGGTCTGTTTGTTGGTGTTGTGGAGCTAGACCTGGGCCGCCGTGGAAGGCTTTTCCCCCCAGAGTAGATCAGTGGGGGGTTCTGGATCCCATTCCAACCAGTACAGTTGGGACGGGACTGGCAGCATCCACATGGACGTGTGTGGTGCGCGTGTACATGTGCACAGGGCGCGCCTGCGTCTTACCGCTTCTGTGAGCCTCCGCGATGCTCCAGCTGCTCAGTGGAGTGTCGCGCAGGCGCTGTATCAGTGGTGGGTTTCAATTTTTTTTAGAACCTACTCTGTAGGTGTGGCCTATTTTGTGGGCGTGGCTTGGCAGTCATGTGACAGGATGGGAGTGGCCACCTTTTAAAATGTGGTGAAACTCATTTAACAACGCTCTTGCTTAGCAACCAAAATTTTGGACTCAATTGTGATAATAAATTCTTTCTTTCTTTCTTTCTTTCTTTCTTTCTTTCTTTCTTTCTTTCTTTCTTTCTTTCTTTCTTTCTTTCTTTCTTTCTTTCTTTCTTTCTTTCTTTCTTTCTTTCTTTCTTTCTTTCTTCCTTCCTTCCTTCCTTCCTTCCTTTCCTTTCCTTTCCTTTCCTTCCCGTTGGGTTACTGGCAGCGGTGGGCCAGATTTACTTCCAGGTACGCCGGTGGAACCCCCTCTCACCGGTTCTCTAAATTTCACCAACCGGCTCTCGCGAGTAGGTGCGAACCTGCAGAAACCCACCACTGCGCTGTATGCGCCATGCACATGCGTGGAAGCCTTAAAAGACAGGTAAGGAGCTCGGGCAGGCCGGTGGGCCCTCCGGAGCACCGTACCGGAATAGTATCTGGTGCTCCGGGCAGGCTCCGGTACGCTCGTAGCGGGGCCTACTGCCTGCAACCCACCACTGGAATCGATGGATAGAGCTGGCCCTCTGACAAATCAGCCATCGACAGACACATAGTCATGAACCACGTTTACAGACTATGCAAAAGAGACAACCAACCAGCCCAAAAGAGAACAGAAAGACTCCAGCATCTCTCCACTGGCAATTGGCACTCAGATGGGCATAGATCGACTCCAAGGGCCTGTGGAAATTCTCAGCTGTCCAGCTGACGGTTGCCCCAAAGATGCTTTCTTCAGGAGGCAACTGGACTTTCTGGTTTTTCTTTGAAGAGGTTTTGCTTCTCATCCAAGAGGCTTCTTCTGCTCTGACTGAATGGTGGGGAATGGAAGGACTGATCATCCTTCCAGACAGCTGGTCCGTTGCATCCTTTTAGAGCAGTGTTTGTCAACCTGTAGGAGCCTTTCAGAGAGCTCCTGGGGGCTGGGGAGGGCAGAGATGAGCGAAAAACGGGCTGGTTTTTTTGCTCAATATTGCCCCCCCCCAACCCTGCAGGAGCACTTTATAAGCCTCCTAAAGGCTATGCATGGCCATTTTTTTTTACCCCAAACAAGCCTATTTTTGCAAAAAACGGGCTGCTTTTTACTCCCCCAACCCTGCAGGAGCACTTTATAAGCCTCCTAAAGGCTATGCATGGCCATTTTTATGACCCAAAACAAGTCTATTTTTGCAAAAAACAGGCTGCTTTTTGCTCCCCCAACCCTGCAGGAGCACTTTATAAGCCAACTAAAGGCTATTCATGAGTTGTTGTTTTTTAAAGGCCCGTTTTCATGAAAAACAGGCCGTTTTTGGGAGGTCTGCAGAGTGCAAAACCTTTTTTTTAAATTTGCCTCTTTAAAATCTTGGTGCGTCTTATACTCCGAAAAATACGGCATATTCTGAATTTGGGAAAATAAATCCAGCTTCAAATTACGTACGTGGAGCGAAAATTCGTTTCCCCCAATGCGTTGTATTCATTGCAGACTTTTTCTTTGAAGTAATCCTTGCCTGTCAAAACAAAAGATGAAACGCTGTTGGACATGTAAGCAAAAAACGGACAGATATAATCACATGTGGTGGACTTGTGTCAAAGCAAAAAATAAAAAAAAATTGGGGGCAGAGGTGGTTAGAAATGACGGTAGGGAAACCTGTAGATTTTAAACCTGAACTGTTTTTTTATATCAGAAAAATTAGATAAGCATGTATTTCATATTAGATCTGGTAACAGCAGCGAAGGTTACCTTCGCACAATATTGGAAAAATGAAGAAACACTGCGAGATGACGTGATAATTATAAGGATATTAGATTGTACAGAAATGGATAGATTGACATTGAGAATTAAACAGGAAGAAGTTATAGAATGCTATTAAACATGGAATCTGTTTTATCAGCGATTGGAAAAAAAAGGGTGGAGATTAAGGAGGAGGAGGAGGAGGAAAAGAAGGAGGAGAAGGAGGAGGAGGAGGAGAAGAAGAAGAGAAGAAGAAGAAAGAAAGAAAGAAGAAAGAAGGAGGAAGAGGAGCAGAAGCAGGAGAAGGAGAAGGAAGGAGGAAGAGGAGGAGAAGGAGAAGGAGAAGAAGCAGAAAGAAGAAGAAGAAGAAGAAGAAGAAGAAGAAGAAGAAAGAGGGGGAAGAGAAGAAGGAGAAGGAGAAGAAGAAGAAGAGGAAGAAGAAGAAGAAAGAGGGGGAAGAGAAGAAGGAGAAGGAGAAGAAGAAGAAGAAGAGGAAGAAGAAAGAAGAAGGAGAAAGAGGAGGAGGAGGAGGAAGAGAAGAAGAAGAAGAAGAAGAAAGAGGGGGAAGAGAAGAAGGAGAAGGAGGAGGAGGAGCAGAAGCAAGAGAAGGAGAAGGAAGGAGGAAGAGGAGAAGAAGGAGGAGGAGAAGCAGAAAGAAGAAGAAGAAGAAGAAGAAAGAGGTGGAAGAGAAGAAGGGGAAGGAGAAGAAGAAGAAGAAGAAGAAGAAGAAGAAAGAAGAAGAAGGAGAAGGAGGAGGAGGAGAAGAGAAGAAGAAGAAGAAGAAGAAGAAGAAGAAGAAGAAGAAGAAGAAGAAGAAGAAGAAGAAGAAGAAGAAGAAGAAGAAGAAGAAGAAAGGAGGAAAACGAAGAGCAGAAGGAAAAATTGCTGGGTGCCCTCAGCAAGGAGGTAAGGAATAGCTATTTCTTTGCCATAACAAATTATATTATCACTTTCAGTGATGCAATTCAGCCGGTTCTATGCGGTTCAGGTCAACCAGTAGCGGTGGTGGGAGGAGGCTCCACCCACCCACCCGGATGTCATCACATCCCGTTTTTGACTCTCTGCGCATGCGCAGAAAGTCCTGTGCATGAACAGAGATGGCGCATGCGCTCCCATTTGAAAGCAGGTAGCGAAGATAAGTTGATTTCCCCTCTGATCACTTTGATCACAAGTGGACCAGAAAAGCACCGGATTCAGTTATGAAACCCCCTCCTTTAAACATTCATCCTGTCTGTAATAAATCATACGCACTGAACAAATATATATATCTATATCCATTTTTTAAACCTATAAAAATTACGTTGATCGTTCTTCTTCTGACAGCTTAGTTGATAGAAAGGGAGTTTAAAAACCTTCCCCAATCACCCAGCCGATCTCTCAAAGCTTCATTTATATCCGTTTAGCTCCGATTCTAGATAGTTCCTCTTTTTGAGACCATAAATCTTGGCTTAAATGGCGAACATCCATTTAAAATGATGGCTTCGGTGTACTTAAGGCCCTTCAATGCGGTTTGACAATCGCTGAGGAAAAGAACATTTTGAATAAAAAGCCTCCTTCGCTTTCTTCTCTCCGGCTACTTAGGAGACACTCCTTCCCATTAGTGTTCGGATGTCCAGCCTGATTTATTAAAACCCCAAAATGGAGAAAGCCTGAAATTCTAAACATCCCCTCAGAGCAACGATGGTCATTACATCTGCACATGCATGCATGCGCTCGTTGGGGCTGCGCTTCAAAAAAGCCGAACTTTCGTGTTCTAGAGTGCATGCATGCTTGATGACCAGCTGATCAGCGCGCATCTGCAGGCTGGTTTTCAGTACTGCTGCGAAGGGATTGCACTCCGGGAAAGGCGAACGTCCGGGTTCTAGTGTGCACGTCCACCCAACGATCAGCTGATCAGCGCGCATGTGCAGGCCGGTTTTCAGTACTGCTGCGCGTGCGAAGGGATTGCACGCCAGAAAAGGAAAACTTCTGGGTTCTAGTGCGCATGCCCACCAGTGGTGGGTTTCAAATTTTTTTAGAACCTACTCTGTAGGTGTGGGCTATTTTGTGGGTGTGGCTTGGCAGTCATGTGACAGGGTGGGAGTGGCCACCTTTTAAAATGTGGTGAAACTCATTTAACAACGCTCTTGCTTAGCAACCAAAATTTTGGAGTCAATTGTGATGATTCTTTCTTTCTTTCTTTCTTTCTTTCTTTCTTTCTTTCTTTCTTTCTTTCTTTCTTTCTTTCTTTCTTTCTTTCTTTCTTTCTTTCCTTCCTTCCTTCCTTCCTTCCTTTCTTTTCTTTCTTCCTTCCTTCTTTTCCTTTCCTTTCCTTCCCGTTGGGTCACTGGCAGCGGTGGGCCAGATTTACTTCCAGGTACGCCGGTGGAACCCCCTCTCACCGGTTCTCTAAATTTCACCAACCGGCTCTCGCAAGTAAGTGCGAACCTGCAGAAACCCACCACTGATGCCCACCCAACGATCAGCTGATCAGCACGCATGCGCAGGCCAGTTTTCAGTACTGCTGCGCATGCAAAGGGATTGCACTCTGGGAAAGCTGAACTTCCGGGTTCTTATGTGCATGCCCACCCAACAATCAGCTGATCAGCGCGCATGCGCAGGCCGGTTTTCAGTACTGCTGCCTGCACAAAGGCCCCGCCCACCCACCCCCTGTCTCTATGGCATCCCATTTAGGCCTTTTTAAAGGCCTTTTGGCAAAAGCACATGCGCCGAAGGCTGGGCGTGCGCTCACATTTGCGAACTGGTAGGGAAAGGAAGTAAATATGCACTCCTGACGTAGGTCCCCTGTCTCGCAAGACGAATGACTTGAGCAAAAGAAGATTCTTTCAGTAGAACTGTGTTTCTTACTAAGGGTTTTATAAGATTTCAGCTTTGAAGTTGAAAAAACAAACAAACACCCTGAGCTTTATTGACGTATTTCCTGAAAAAAAAGCCAAAGCTCTCTGGGCAATTTGACAAGAACAAGTTAGCGACAATGTACCTGAATGTAGAACAAAGCTGGAAAAAAAGAAAAGAACAAGGACGAGGCAACCTAGAGAGGATAGAAACTGTTCAACTGTCACAAATGATTAAGAGCCAGCTCGACTCAGCTGTTGATACGGTTTTCCAGAAATTGAAAGCAAAATGGAAAAGAAGGAAGCTTTGCTTCTTGAGGGAACAAAGAAGCGAAGGAGAAGCTCGTTAAACACAGCAAAGAAGCCAAAAAATAGTAAGCATTAAAGCAGGGGTCTCCAACCTTTGCAACTTTAAGTCTGAAGGACTTCAGCTCCCAGATTTCTCCAGCCAGCTTTGCTGGCTGGAGAATTCTGGGAGCTGAAGTCCTTCAGACTTAAAGTTGCAAAGGTTGGAGACCCCTGCTTTAAGGTATCGAGGGATATCAAAAAACTTTGTTGTGAAGTTTGCTTTGGGTCCCTGAACGGTGAAAAATATTGCATATCACTTGATTCCAAAGAAAAACATTTTTCCATGAAGCATACGCAATTGATGAGGATTGATTTCTTGTTTGAAGCCAGCCGTGTGGTTTTCCTATGCCATGTCTTCAACAGACACTTAAATATAACCTTAACATGCCTTTGGCCTTTCCAACGTGCCTTGTTTTAAATAGAATAAATACCTGTTTCATATGCTATTACTGGTACCGCTGATATTTATAAGAGCCAGTGGGAGGGAATGAGTCCCAAATAGGAGAGAGGGCAGTATGCAAATTAAATTAATTAATAAAATGGAAAGAAAGGGAAATAAAACAGACCCACAAAGGCAGGTGAAACTAATCAGTACGAACAACAGAATTTCAGAGTTGGAAGGGACCCTGGAGGTCTTCTAGTCTGGGAGTCTGGGAGCTGAAGTCCTTCAGACTTAAAGTTGCAAAGGTTGGAGACCCCTGCATTAAAATACACAGTGATCATCATAACTCACCTGAAAGTACACGGCTTGTGTTTGGCAAAGGGAAAAGACAGACAGAACAAATCACAAACGGAGAAAAAAGGAATAGAAAGCTAGTTGGATCTTTTTCAGGAAGGAAGGAAAAAACTTAAGATAGTTGCAAACAAGAAAAAGGGTCTACGTTATTATTATTATTTTAAAAGGCATTGTTCATAATGGATCTCATTTATGGTATTATCTCAGTAGACAATAATAATAATAATAATTATTATTATTATAAAATAACAATAAAAAGAAGGACCAGGGGAGACATGATAGCAGTCTTCCAATATCTCAGGGGCTGCCCCAAAGAAGAGGGAGTCAAACTATTCTCCAAAGCACCGGAATAAAAATATATTAAAAAAATAAAATTTACCAATCAGGTTTAGAATAGAATAACAGAGTTGGAAGGGACCTTGGAGGTCTTCTAGTCCAACTCCCTGTTCAGGCAGGAAGCCCTATAGCATTTCAGACAAATGGCTATCCAACAGCTTCTTAAAGACTTGCAGTGTTGGGGCATTTACAACTTCTGGAGGCAACTTCTGTTCCACTGATTAATTCTTCTCACTGTCAGGAAATTTCTCCTCAGTTCTAAGTTGCTTCTCTCCTTGGTTAGTTTCCACCCATTGCTTCTAGTCCTACCCCCAGATGCTTTGGAGAATAGCTTGACTCCCTCTTCTTTGGGGCAGCCTCTGAGATATTGGAAGACTGCTATCATGTCCCCCCTAGTCCTTCTTTTCATTAAACTAGACATGCCCAGTTCCTGCAACCATTCTTCATTCCCCTAATCCTCTTCGTTGCTTTCTCTGCACTCTTTCTGTGTAACAGAACAACTATAGAAACCGAAGTGTCTCTGCAATTTGTAGAAAACCATCTACTCACACCACACAGCAATTTTCCTTTTGTGGAACACACTGGTGTTGTGGAACACACAACACCAGTTGGTAGGCAAGCCAACGCTGATATTTACAGTGGATGTCAGACGTCCAGAATAATTCTCTGCTTTTGCAACTTGTTCTTTGACCGACCTTAATGCATTTAGATGGAGATTCCTATCCACAAGCTGGGCCCTGGATAACCTTGTTTGTATTGAGCAAAAAACAGAAGAGAAAGGGTGTGATTCTCGCAACACCCTGAAGGGGGCAGACTTGTGTTGGGCATCGTCATTTGATTTGATAAGCTGTTCACTTCTTGGATTGAATTATGTGACAGAAATCCCGCTCAATTAATAAAGCTCCAGAGAAAATGTTGGGATGCAGGTTTCTGCAGGCTGTATCCAAGGACGTGTTAATGAATGTCTAATCTAACAAATTGGGGTCAATTAAGTTGGAGAAACAGGTTGGCCGAGCTTCCTAAACCATCATCACCAAGTAGAAATTAGCACAGAAAATCTAGCCATGATTTTTATATTAACTGCCCTAGGGCAGGGGTCTGCAAAGTCGGCTCTTTTAAGACTGGTGGACTTCAACTCCCAGAATTCCCCAGCCAGCCTTCGCTGGCTGGGGAATTCTGGGAGCTGAAGTCCACCAGTCTTAAAAGAGCCAACTTTGCAGACCCCTGCCCTAGTGCATAACTTTTGGGGAAACAGTCTTTCAACCAGAGGTGGGATTCAGCCACTTCTGACAGGTTCTGGAGAACCAGTAGCGGAAACGTTGAGTAGTTCGGAGAACCGGCAAATAGGCTGGCCATGCCCCCAACTGCCTCCCAGCCTCCCAGCTGATCTTCTTCCGTCGCCCTGCACAAGAGAACAGAGCTGGAAAGCAGGTTAGTGCGGTGGGGAGGGAATGGGGATTTTGCAGTATCCTTCCCCTGCCACGCCCACAAAAGCCACGCCCACAAAAGCCACGCCCACAAAAGCCACGCCCACAAAGCCGTGCCACGCCCACAAAGCTACAACCACAGAACCGGCAGTAAAAAATTAAAAAATCCCACCGTTGATTTCAACCACAAACTGGATTAATTTGAAAGTGGCCATAGAACAGGGCTCAGACACCCCTCATCAATCTACATCAGTGATGGTGAACCTTTTCGGCACCGAGTGCATGTGAGCGCATGACTGTGCCAGAGTGCTGGAAGTCTGAATACTAGGCCAGCCCCAGCATGCCTGTTTTGGGGGTGTTTTCAGGCTGTTTTGGACCTGAAATATGGTCCCAAAAAAACCCAGCCTGGAAACGGCCTGAAAAATGATCTGAAAATGACGGGAAAACGGTGTGTTTTCGGGCAGTTTGGGGGGGCTATTTTTCGGCACCTGTGAAGACCTCTGGAACAGCATAGGGCAGTGAGGGCGAACCTATGGCACGGGTGCCACAGGTGGTACGCGGAACCATTTCTTAGGGCACGCGAGGCATTGCCCTTTCAGCACTAGCGCGCATGTGTGCGCTGGCCAGCTGATTTAGGCCTTCTTTTGAGGCCGTTTTATGCCCTCTGGAGGCTTCAGGGAAGCTCCTGAAGCCTCTGGAGGTGGGGGGAGGCTGTTTTCACCCTCCCCAGGCTCCTAGAAAGCCTCTGGAGCCTGGGGAGGACGAAAAAAGCACGCCAAAAGCAGGGGGTCGCACACATAGCATTATGGGTGTGGCACGCCCATGCACAACCCCCTCCTGTGCTCCCCCTGCTTTTGGCACACGAGCCAATAAAGGTTAGCCATCACTGGTCCTTCTTTTCATTAAACTAGACATACCCAGTTCCTGTAACTGTTCTTCATGTGTTTTAGCATCCAGTCCCCTAATTCTCTTTGTTGCTCTTCTCTGCACTCTTTCTAGGGTCTCCACATCTTTTCTACATTGTGGTGACCAAAACTGAATGCCGTATTCCAAGTGTGGCCTTAGCAAGGCCTTATAAAGTGGCATTAACCCTTCACATGATCTTGATTCTCTCCCTCTGTTTATGCAGTCTAGAACTGTGTTGGCTTTTTTGGCAGCTGCTGCCCATGGCTGGCTCCTATTTATATGGTTGTCTACTAGGACTCCAAGATCCCTCTCACAGTTGCTGCTATTGAGCAAGGTACCACCTATACCAGTGATGGCGGACCTATGGCATGCGTGCCACAGGTGGCACGCGGAACCATTTCTTAGGGCACGCGAGGCGTTGCCCTGTCAGCTCCAGCGTGCATGTGTGCGCTGGCCAGCTGATTTAGGCCTTCTTTTGAGGTCGTTTTTCGCCCTCTGGAGGCTTCAGGGAAGCTCCTGAAGCCTCTGGAGGTGGGGAGGGGTGGCTGTTTTCACCCTCCCCAGGCTCCTCGAAAGCCTCTGGAGCCTGGGGAGGGTGAAAAGAGTGTGCCAAAAGCAGCGGGTCACACACATAGCATTATGGGTGTGGCACGCCCATGCACGACCCCCCTGCACTCCCCCTGCTTTTGGCACGCGAGCCAAAAAAGGTTAGCCATCACTGACCTATACTATAAATAAATTGTTGCATGTTGAGATCTTCCCGTAATTGTGCCGATGATTCAGATCATCATCAGAGTTGGATGGGACCTTGGAGGTCTTCTAGTCAAACCTTCTGCTCAAGCAGGAGGCCGTATACATTTTATGGTTTATGGTTTATTTAATTTATATACCGCACCCTTTCCCAAAAGGAAAATAAATGGACCATCCATTTAAATAAATGGATGGTCCAGTCTCTTCTTAAAATCCTAAAATAAACAAAATGAAGCAGATAGCAAGAAAACAGATGGAAGAGGATCCGTAGTTCAATGCCTTATCTCTTCCCGTAAGCTGAGGCATTTTGTGGCTGCAACTACAAGCAAACAATTGCCAAACCTTGTCGGTAATTTTCCACTCGGTGGATCAATGAATTCCCACCTTCACCCAGTTTCTGCATTTCTGCAGCTACAGCTTTCATCAACCTCAACCTACTCAGCCCCTAGTCAGGGATGATGGGTCTAAGAGTCCGGCCTCAGAGGTGCTCAGGTGGGGTGCCATCGTGCTACAGATTCATAGAGATGGAGGCTTGTGAGGGAATTTCACAGATTAACAGAGTTGGAAGGGACTTTGCAGGTCATCTAGTCCAACCCCCTGCCTCTACCTAGGATTGAATTCACAACCTCCTGATTGGGAGGAGAGAGCTCCACCTCTAGGCCGCTGATAGCGTCCAAATGGAGTCAAGAGATATGGAGGCACGGACACGTACAGGTAGTCCTCAATGGACGATCACAATTGAGCCCCAAACCTATGTCGTTAAGTGAGAAATTTGTTAACTTTTGCCCCATTTTATGACTTTTCTTGACACATTGGTCCACTAAATCATTGCAATTAAATTAGTCACACAGTTGTTGAGTGAATCTGGTTTCCCTTTTGAATTTGTTGATCAGAAGGTCACATCTCTTGTCTCTGTCGGTCTGTTTGCAGGAAGCCCTGCACCATTTCAGACAAATGGCTATCCAACATCTTCTTGAAGACTTGCAGGGTTGGGGCATTCACAACTTCTGGAGGCAACTTCTGTTCCACTGATTAATTGTTCTCACTGTCAGGAAATTTCTCCTCAGTTCTAAGTTGCTTCTCTCCTTGATTAGTTTCCACCCATTGTTTCTTGTTCTGCCCCCAGGTGCCTTGGAGAATAGTTTGACTTTCTCTTCTTTGTGGCACCCTCTGAGATATCGGAACACTGCTATCATGTCTCCCCTGGTCCTTCTCCTCATCAAACTAGACATACCCAGCTCCTGCAACCATTCTTTTGACTCCCTCTTCTTTGTGGCAACCCCTGAGATATCATGGTGAATTATCTGATGGGAAAAAAAGCAAGGGGAAATCTACTTTTTTCCCAAGCTATTACTCAGACGAGCGAGTGGCCTGAAAACAGCCACTCTCTCCTGAGCTGAATCGAACCCTTGATTGACACTTCCTTCCATGATAAGTTTATTAGCACACTGATCTATGGTAATTGACAGGCACTTTGCTTGTGGCCTAAAGGGCTGAGCCAAGGCTATTGAGATGGCATTGTCAAACTGTATGACCATAAAACGGCTAATGAAAGATTCAGCTCATAACTTTAGGGGACTGGAGACTAAAACATAGGAAGAACGGTTGCAGGAACTGGGTAGGTCTAGTTTAATAAAAAGAAGGACTAGGGGAGACATGATAGCAGTCTTCCGATATTTCAGGGGTTGCCACAAAGAAGAGGGAGTCAAACTATTCTCCAAGGCACCTGAGGGCAGAACAAGAAGCAATGGGTGGAAACTAATCAAGGAGAGAAGCAACTTAGAACTGAGGAGAAATTTCCGGACAGTGAGAACAATGAATCAGTGGAGCAGAAGTTGCCTCCAGGAGTTGTGAATGCCCCAACACTGCAAGTCTTTAAGAAGAGGTTGGATAGCCATTTGTCTGAAATGGTATAGGGCTTCCTGCCTAGGCAGGGAGTTGGACTAGATGACCTCCAAGGTCCCTTCCCACTCTGCTATTGTATTGTAACTTCTGGCGGCCATGAAATGGGCTCCTGCCAGAGGTGAGGGAGAGCTTAGACTGAAAACCCAGGCTGCAGAAAAAGCATGATAACTAGAGCACAAAACATGGAAGAATAACACAGATACAGTGTTGGAAGGGGGCCTGAAGGTCATCTAGTCCAACCCCGCCACTGGCCAAGCAGGAGGAGATCCTACCCCATTTCTGACAGAGCGCAGTCCAGCCTCTTCTTGAAAGCCACCAGGGATGAAGCTCCCACAACTTCCGAAGGCAACTTCTGTCCCATCGGTTGTCAGAAAATTTCTCCTTATTTCCAGGTTGAATCTCTCCTTGTCCAGTTTCCATCCCTGATTACTTATCTGGCTTTCATGGAAAACAGCTTGACCCCCTCCTCTCTGTGGCAGCCCCTCAAATACTGGAAGACTGCTATCCTGTCTCCCCTGGTCCTTCTCTTCCCTAGACTAGCCCTGCCCAGCTCCAGCAACCGTTCTTCATGTTTTAGCCTCCAGTCCCCTAATTATCCTAGTTGTTCTTTTCTGCACTTTTTCTAGAGTCTCAACATCTTTTTTATAGTGTGGTGACCAAAACTGGATGCAGTATCCTAGGTGTAGTCTTACTAAGGCTTTGTAGAGTGGCATGAGTACCTCACTTGATCTTGATTCTATCCCTCTGTTAATGCAGTTTAGGATTGCATTGGCTTTTTGGCTGCCGCTGCACACTTCTGGCTCATATTTAATTGGCCGTCCACTAAGACTTCCAGATCCCTCTCACAGTCACTGCTATTAAGCCTGGTCTCACCCAGTCTATATGTGTACTTTTGGCTTTTCTTGCCTGAGTGTAAGACTTTATTTTTCTCTACATTGAATCTCATTTTGTTACATAGGGCTTATCATTTTAGACAGAACAGGTAAAATTTGCAGTTGACCCCAAGCTGGCAGGAATAGCCAACACTCCAGAAGATTGGCTTAAGATACAGAAGGATCTTGACAGACTTGAACACTGGGCACTATCTAACAAAATGAAATTCAAGGGTGAAAAGGATCAGGTTCTACACTTAGGCAAGAAAAACGAAATGCACAGGGACAGGATCGGTGGTACCTTGCTCAATAGTAGGAACTGTGAGAGGGATCTTGGAGTCCTAGTAGACAACCATTTAAATAGGAGCCAGCCGTGGGCAGCAGCTGCCAAAAAAGCCAACACAGTTCTAGGCTGCATAAACAGAGAGATAGAATCAAGATCACGTGAAGGGTTAATACCACTTTATAAGGCCTTGGTAAGACTAGCCATGCCCAGTTCCTGCATCTGTTCTTCATAGGTTTTAGCCAGTGACCCACAACTTGTATTTTTTTATTTTTTTTATTTTTCGAATTTATACCCCGCCCTTCTCCTTGTTAGGACCCAGGGCGGCGCACAGGCATTATTAAAACCACAATAAAAAACAATATACATCATTAAAACATATTAAATTATTAAAACCCGTGCTAAAACCCATTTAAAACCTTACCAAATTGCAATTTGTACATAAAAAGTCAGAAACGGGGGGCTATGCTAGGCCAGCTTGTTGGAATAAATACGTCTTAAGACGTTGGCGGAAGAGGCGGAGGTCCGAGGTAGTGCGAAGGTTGGGGGGGTAGGTCGTTCCAGAGGGCCAGGCCCGCCACAGAGAAGGCCCTTCCCCTGGGTGTCGCCAACCGGCATTGCCCAGCCGACGGCACCCGGAGAAGACCCTCTCTGTGGGAGCGGATCGGACGAAGGGATGTATGGGGCAGGAGGCGGTCTCGTATATAGATATGCCCCGAGCCATGGAGCGATTTAAAGATGGTCGTCAACACCTTGAAGCGCACTCGAAAGGCCACAGGCAGCCAGTGCAGCTCGCGCAGGAGAGGTGTTATGTGGGCTTGCCTTGGGGCACCCATAATCACCCGCTCGGCCGCATTCTGTACTAACTGTAGCCTTTGAGTGCACCTCAAGGGGAGCCCCATGTAGAGAGCGTTACAGTAATCCAGCCGGGATGTCACAAGCACTTGAGTGACTGTGCGAAGGGCCCCCCGGTCCAGTAAGGGGCGCAACTGGCGTATCAGGCGTACCTGATAGAACGCCCCCCCTGGCCACGGCCACCACATGGTCCTCCATGGACAGCCGGGAATCCAGGAGGACGCCCAAGTTGCGCGCCCTCTCCACGGGGGCCAGTTGTTCGCCCCCAATGGCCAGTGTTGGACTTATCTGGCTGAACCGGGGTGCCGGAAACCACAGCCACTCGGTCTTGGACGGGTTGAGTTTGAGTTTGTTACTACCCATCCAGAGGGAAGCAGTTCCACTGAGTTGTAGAGGGAAGCAGTTCCACTGATTAATTGTTCTCATTGTCAGGAAGTTCCTCCTTGTTTCCGAGTTGGATTTCCCTCTGAGGAGCTTCCACCACCCATTATTTCTTCTCCTTCTATAGGTGCAATCCTATAACAGCTGAGCACTAGCTGAGCAACATCGGAATTGACAAAATCACCACCCGTCAGTTGCAAAAGCCAGCTTTACTTGGAGCAGCTTCCGTCCTGCGACGAGACGACGATATCTGCCTATCCCAGGGAAGGACTTGATAGGCGGATAAAGACGAGCAGGCTAAACATCTGGCTGACTATGTGACCCACCATAGTAAGAATAATTGGAAAAGGTAGGTTTAGTTGGAACAACTTGCATCCTTCGACGATATCTAATAATATCTTTGATATTATTAAACAACAACAACGGTCTATCCGAGGTCCTTGGGAAGGACTCAAGAATTGGACGAAAAGGACTCAAGAGATAAACAAAGATCTGACTGATTGCGCAACCAAAATATTCATAGCTTCATGATCTTTTTTTACAGTTCTCACAGCCCATTACCTACCTACCTACCTACCTTCCTTCCTTCCTTCCCTCCCTCCCTCCCACGCTCCCTCCCTCTCTCCCTCCCTCCCTCCTTCCTTCCCTCCTTCCCTCCCTCCATTCCTCTTCCTTTCTTCCCTCCTTCTCTTTCTCTCCTTCCTTCCCTCCCTCTATTCCTCTTCCTTTCTACCCTCCATATTCTCCTTCCTTCTCTCTATTCCTCTTCCTTTCTTCCCTCTGTTCCTCTTCCTTCCCTCCCTCCATATTCTTTCTCCTCCCTCCCTCCCTCCCTCCCTCCCTTCCTTTCCTCTGCCATCCTTCCCTCCCATTCTGTCCTCCCTCCCTCCCTCCCTCCCTCCCTCCCTCCCTCCCTCCCTCCCTCCCTCCCTCCCTCCTTCCCTCTTCCCTCCCAAACACATCTTCTCAAAGAAAAAAACACCACACACACACACAGAGAAAGTAAGACACCGAAGTACGGGTTTTAACTTTGGCCCCCGAATGTATTCTTTCCTCGAACAAAGAACGAAGGGCAAGTGTCAATTATATCAGAGCCCGTGGAAAGGGCAAAAGGCAGCCTGCGAGCAAGACGCAGCTTGTCAATGGGACTCTTCAGCTGAAAATTGAGCCCCGCCAAGAACCGATGCGCTTTGCTTCCCATCAAACAAACGAAATTGCCCTGAGTCAGAATGAAAGTGTGGCAAAAATTGCCTTGATCACTTACAATGGCGAGGCAGGGGGGGAAATTAAGGCTCGCCATGCTACGGTCGCGTCCAACATCTGTTCTCAGAAAGAAAAAAAAACAAAACAGATTCATTGGCAGCCAGTAGCCGGCTGGTGTAAAATAAGGCAAAAAAGCCCTCAGCATGACACGGGTTAATCCCATCTTTTTCTCTGCCTCCTGCTTCTCCCACGGATTGGCCCAGCCCTGCGATAGAAAACATAAAACATCCACTCCAAAGTCCCTTCCGGCTCTGTTATAGTCCTTGATTTACAACAGGTTGTTTAGGAAACAGCAACAGAGTCGGAAGGGACAGTGGAGGTCATCTAGTCCAGCCCCCTGCTCACGCAGGAGACCTGTACTAGGGACTCGAACCGCCGAACTGCCGACCTTTCTAATCGACAAGCTTAGTGACTGTTTGAAGTTATAACAGGACTGAGAAAAGGGACCTAACGACCGTTTTTCACCCTTAACGACCGTTGCAGCATCGCCGTGGTTACGTGATCGAAATCCAGAAGCTTGGCAACCGGTTCGTCCTTATGACGGTTGCGGGATCATGGGATTCCCTTTTTGCGACCTTTTGACAACCAAAGTCAACAGGGGAAGCCAGATTCACCTAAGAACGGTGTTACTCACTTTACGTCAGTGATTCGCTTAATGACTGTGGCAAGAAAGGTCATAAAAGGGGGCAAAATTCACTTAGCAACTTTCTTGCTTAGCGACAGACGTTTTGGGCTCAATTGTAGTCGTAGGTCGAGAACTTCCCGCATTTGATTATTCTCATTTTGCTGCACTGAGAGAAGCTGGAAGTCAATGTTTGGTACCTGACTCATATTTATGACGGTCTCAGTGTCCCAGGGTCACATGATCCGGTTTTGTGACCTTCTGACAAGAAAAGTCAATGGGGGAGCCAGGTATATTTAACCACCGTGTTGCTAACTTAATAAGTGCAGTGATTTGTTTAACAACTGTGGCCAGAAAGCTCATCAAATGGCACAAAATTAACTTAACAACTATCTTGCTTAGCAACATATATTGTCGGCTTAATTACGGTCGTAAGCCAAGGGCTATCTATATTTAATTATCAGCTGAATAAGAAAGAGAGACACCAGTATCTCAGATTATACATGAGATGAACAAACCATTAGGGCCCCTGATATTGAAACAACATATTTCATGTGCAATCCAAACTCCAAAATCACAGATAGGTAGTTCTTGACTTGTGATCACAACTGAATGCAAAAATTTCCTTGCTGAGCATGACAGTTGTTAATAATAGATTAGAATAGAATACAATAGAGCAGAGCAGAATAGAATAGAATAAGGATAGAATAGAGTAGGAATAGAGTAGAATAGAAATAGTGTAGAGTAGAGTAGAGAAGAAAGTAAAGTAGAATAGAATAGAATAGAGCAGAGCAGAATAGAATAGAATAAGGATAGAATAGAGTAGGAATAGAGTAGAGTAGAGTAGAGTAGAAATAGTGTATAGTAGAGTAGAGAAGAGAGTAAAGTAGAATAGAATAGAATAGCAATAAGAGTAGAATAGAATTTCCTGACAGTGAGAACAATTAATCAGTGGAACAGAAGTTGCCTCCAGAAGTTGTGAATGCCCCAACACTGCAAGTCTTCAAGAAGATGTTGGATAGCCATTTGTCTGAAATGGTCTAGGGCAGTGATGGCTAACCTTTTTTGGCTCGGGTGCCAAAAGTGGGGGGAGCGCAGGGGGGTCGTGCATGGGCGTGCCACACCCATAATGCTATGTGCGCGACCCCCTGTTTTTGGTGTGCTGTTTTTGCCCTCCCCAGGCTCCAGAGGCTTTCTAGGAGCCTGGGGAGGGTGAAAACAGCCTCCCCACCACCTCCAGAGGCTTCAGGAGCTTCCCTGAAGCCTCCAGAAGGCAAAAAATGGCCTCAAAAGAAGGCCTAAATCAATTGGCCAGCGCACACAAGCGCGCTGGAGCTGACAGGGCAACGCCTCGCATACCCTAAGAAATGGTTCTGCGTGCCACCTGTGCCATAGGTTCGCCATCATGGGTATAGGGTTTCCTGCCTAGGCAGGGGGTTGGACTAGAAGACCTCCAAGGTCCCTTCCAACTCTGCTATTGTATTGTATTGTATTGTATTGCATTGCATTGCATTGCATTGCATTGCATTGCATTGCATTGCATTGCATTGCATTGCATTGTATTGCATTGCATTGCATTGCATTGTATTGTATAAGAGAAATGTTTTTCGATCGGTGCGTGCTACCTGTTTTAACATATGCCCGTGAAACATGGACACTAAACTCACAATCCACGCAAAAGCTACGAGTGACACAAAAAAGAGCCACGAAAAGTTATAGGCTCAGCGTTGCAAAACAAGATAGGATGAGCATGGATTAGAGGTCTCCAACTTGGGGCAAATTTAAGAATTGTGGACTTCAACTCCCAGAATTCCTCAGACAATCTGAAGTCCAAGTTGAAGTCCACAATTCTTAAAGTTGCCAAGGTTGAAGACCCCTGGATTAAAGAGCAAACAGAAGTAAACAACATCGCCAAGAGAGTGAAAGCCTCCTGGCAGCAAAAATGGATCATGGGGGGGATGTGTCGCACCCCCACACCCCGTTTTGGGCCTAGTCGGCCTCTCTGCAGCCTCCTGGGATAAAAAACGGGTCACAGGAGGGGCCATATGCTACCCCCTGCCCTCCACACATGTGTCTGCAACAGTGGTGGGATTCCAATAATTTAACAACTGGTTCTCTGCCCTGATGACCACTGGGTTGGCGGGGATCGGTGGTCATGTGAATGGCTGGGCATGGCTAACTTAACGTCACTCAGGTCGATGGGCGCTTCACCTTAGCTGTGACAATGTAGTAAGGGTTAACGGGAGAGGCAGTTTCTATAAGCAAGGCAACAAAGATGAGGCTAGAAACAACACCTGGATGTTTCCTTCCTGCCTTCCTTACAGGATTAGCCATGGAAAGTGGGAAAATAAATAAATTGAGATTTCTTCCAACAACCGGTTCTCCGAACTGCTCAGAAAGTTAACAACCGGTTATCCCGAATAGGCGCGAACCGGCTGAATCCCACCACTGGTCTGCCACCCCCACCCCCTTCCGCATTCGCAAAGATCTCCCACATGCATTCTGCCCCCCCCTCCGCACAGGCATGGCGGAGACCCAATATGCGGCGTGCGTGGTGGAACTGAACTGGGGTGATGGCTCATGTGCCCTCAAGGAGGGCTCTGCGTGCCACAGGTTCGCCATCCTGGGTCTATGGCAGCGTTTCTCAAATAGTGGGGCGCGCCCCCCCAGGGGGGCGCGAGGCTCCGTAAAGGGGGGGCGCGTTTGATAGTCAGGAGCCGCACACCCGGAAAGATCGATACTGCCGCCGCCGCCGTCTTGGCATCCCAGGCCCACTCTGCGGTGGCGGCGGCAGCGGCTGTAGGTAAAGCCCGAAGGCGACTGAGAAAGGCGTCAGAGAAGGAGCAGCCGGAAGCCGTGCCTCTTGAGCACCGCTAGGCTGGACGAGGCAGAAAGCGGACGCGGGGATAAGGAAGGGGATGCGCTTCGGGCCAATCAGCGTGGAAAGGTGAGGTCGAAGGAGGAGGAGGCAGCCCCCTGGCAGAGCGCGCAGCCAGGCGGCCGGGGCAGGCGGCGGGCGGGGATGGGGGGCGGGGACAGGGACGCCGGTGAACAAGCGAACAAGCAAGCGCGGGCGGGCAAGGAAACTTGCTGCAGCAGCGCCCAACAACCTGCCTGCCCACCGCCTGCGGTTACTCGCTCGCTCACCTACCCACCGGACGAAGGAAGCTGGCGTCCGGTGGGTGAGCGAGCGAGTGGCCGACTGGCCGGCGGGCGGGTAAGGAAAGTTGCGGCAGCGCCCAACAATCCGCTGGCCCGCTGGCCGCGGTTGCTCGCTAGCTTGCTCACCCATCGGACGCCAGCTTCCTTCGTCTGGTGGATGGGTGAGAGAGCGAGCGAGTAAATACAGCCAGCGGGCTGGCGGGCCGGTCAGGCTACTTCCAGGAGCTGAGGAGGTTTGTGTGTGTGTGTGTGGGGGGGGGGGGGGAGACAGACAGACAGAGAGAGGCACAGACACACAGAGAGACAGGGAGGGAGGGGGAACCAGAGAGTGACAGACACACACACAGAGACAGAGAGTGGGAGGGAGAGAGAGACAGAGAGAGAGAAAGAAAAAAAAGAAGGTGGGAGAGAAAGAGAGAAAGAAAAGAGACAGAAAGAAAAAGAGAGAGAGAAATAAAGAAAGAGAATGAGAGAGAAAGAGGGAAAGAAAGAAAGAGAGAGAGAGAGAGAGGGAGAGAGAGAAAGAGAAAGAGGGAAAGAAAGAGAAAGAAAAAGAAAGAAAGAGAGAGAGAGAGAGAGAAAGAAAAAGAAAGTGGGAGAGAGAGAGAGAAAGACAGACAGAGAAAAAGAGAAAGAAAGAGATAAAGGAAAGAAAGAGACAAAAAGAAAGAGAGAGAGGGAAAGAAAGAGACAGAAAGAGAGAGAGAGAAAGAGAGGGAGAGAGAAAGAGGGAAAGAGAAAGAAAGAGAGAAAGAGAAAGAAAGAGAAAGAGAAAGAAATAGAGAGAGAGAGAAAAAGAGGGAAGGAAAGAAAGAGACAGAGAGAGAAAGAGAGAAAGAAAGACAGAAGGAAAGAAAGAAAAAGAAAGAGAGAGAGAGAGAGAGAGAGAACTTATGACCACAATTAAGCCCAAAAGTTTGGTTGCTAACCAAGACCATTGTTAAGTGAGTTTCACATTTTCCAAATTGGCCACTCCCACCCGGTCACATGGTTTGACATGTCCAATCAAAAAATGTTTATAGTTTAATTAAGGATTTAATGCACTTTAAATCTTTTCTGCTACAGTTAATAAAGCTATTCTTTGTTGTAAATTGATCCACATTTCTTTCTTTTTTTTATTCTCTTATACGTTAATAAGGATACATGTTATGCAGAGGTGTACTAACAATTTTATAGACAAATGATACTATTTACAGTCGCGCGGGGGGCGCGAAATGTTTTCTTCTTCCTAGGGGGGGCCTGACAGAAAATAATTGAGAACCACTGGTCTATGGGGACATGAAGAGTCAGACACACCTTAGCAATCAAAGGACAACCTGTTAGGGGTAAAAAAAACACCCCCGTTGGAGAAAAACAGGCGGAATAGTGCAATACACCAGACAGCAAGAGATACGTTGCTTAAACCACACTTTAAGCAACTTTAAGAGTTGCTTAAAGAACTCTAAAACACTGATAGTAGAAAAATAAATAGTCTTTACTTTTGATGTAACTAAAATACTTCTTCCAAACAGTGATACTAACTCCTCCAACAATAAACAGTCCTTCACCAAAACACAGTTATCTTACAGTCAGTCAAAACAATGATTCTTCTTCCATCTTCAGTTTTCAGCTCCTTCCTCAGTGGCAATCAAGAAGCAAGGAAAGCAAAAAGAGATGAACTGTGTTTCCTGCTGCTTTTTATGATTAAGCTGGGAAGCACAGCCAATCAGATTCCACATAGTCTTTAAAGATACATATACCCTTTAATAATCCTGGCTTATATATATATATATTGTCAACCCAACATCAGGATAATTATCCTAACACAACGGATGACTCTTTTCTTGGTACCAAACAAAGACCCAAGACGATCAATCAATGCAGCTTACCAACCGGGTTAGCCAAATTTCTCTCCACCTTTCTGCCTGTTCTTTGCTGGCTAAGGAAAAATCATCCCCTTTTTCTGTTCCTCCAAGAGAATCAAAGTATGCATAGGATCAATATAAAAATCGTACCTCTCTGAAGCCCATGAGTACATACGAGCAGGAGCAGGAGGAGGCTTACAACCCCAACCTTCATCTTGCAATTCCCCGACAATCACACTGGATTGTCGTGCGTTTAAAGTTTGTTTCCTACAGCTGGAATGCAAGTGGGGCTTGATGAACGAATGCCTGTGTGTATATGTGGCTTCCCTTTATATACATATTTTGATCAATGATTAATTGCCACGCAAAGGTCAGAGGGCAGGCATCCTTGGCCTGGCTGAGAGGAAGCCAAGGTCCAGAATCAGGCAAACATGGCAGAAGAAGAATATTGACCCCAAACTGTCTTTAGACTTAAACATTAACTCAACAGACTTAACTGTGTTAATGCCACTTTATAAGGCCTTGGTAAGGCCACACTTAGAATGCAGCATCCAGTTTTGGTTGCCACGATGTAAAAATAAAAGGATGTGGAGACTCTAGAACAGGGGTCCCCAACCCCCGGGCCGCGGACCGGTGCCGGTCCGTGGCTGGGTAGGAGCCGGGCCGCAGGGCTGGAGAGGAGGAGGAGGGAGGGGGGGGCAGCCCCCTGAGCAGAGCGCGCGGGAGAACGCAGGCGCAGCTGTTCGTGCCGTTGGAGTGCGGCTCTTCCTCCACCCTCGTCAACGGAGGGACTCCTGGGCACCGCCGGAGCAACCCTCCCTACTGGCCACCGATTCCCTCCCCCCCGCGGAGCCTCCCCTGCTGGCATGCTGGCCATTCGTTTTCTTCCAGGGGCTGCGGAGGCTCCGCGGGCGGGGGAGGGAGGGAACTGGCGGCCGTAGGGAGGGTTGCTCCGGCGGCGCCCAGGAGTCCCTCCATCGACGAGGGTGGAGGAAGAGCCCCCACCATCCTCCTGCGTTCTCCCGCGCGCTCTGCCCAATGGGCTGCCCCCTCCTCCCTCCTCCTCCTCTCCAGCCCTGCAGCCCGGCTCCTACCCAGCCACGGAGCCTGACCGAGCGAACGAGCGACCAAGCGCGGCGGGCAGGCTGAGGAGGCTGGGGGAGGGGACGATGACAGACACACATAGAGAGACAGAGAGAGGGAGGGAGGGAGAGAAAGATAGACAGAGACACAGAATGTGTGATTGAGTGAATGCAAGACAGACAGGCAGACACACGCACACACACACAGAGTGACAGAGATGGGCGGATGAAGGAGAGAGACAGAGAGAGAGAAAGAAAAAGAGAAAGAAAGAAAAAGAAAGTGGGAGAGGGAGAAAGACAGACAGAGAGAAAGAGACAGAAAGGAAAGAAAGACAGAAAAAGATACAGAGAGAAAGAGAGAGAAAGAAAGAGAAAGAGGGAAAGAGAAAGAGAAAGAAAGAGAAAGAAATAAAGAGAGAAAGGGAAAGAGAGAGAAAGAGAGAGAGAAAGAAATAGAGAGAGAGAGAGAGAGAGAGGGGGAAAGAAAGAGAGACAGAGACAAAGAAAGAGAAAGAGAGAGAAAGAAAGAAAGAAAGAAAAAGAGAAAGAAAGAAAGAAAGAAAGAAAGAAAGAAAGAAAGAAAGAAAGAAAGAACTTATGACCACAGTTGAGCCCAAAAGTTTGGTTGCTAACCAAGATCATTGTTAAGTGAGTTTCACATTTTCCAAGTTGGCCACGCCCACCCAGTCACGTGACTGCTGAGCCACTCAGCCGGTCCGCAGAATTTTCTTTAAAATGAAACCGGTCCCTGGTGCAAAAAAGGTTGGGGACCCCTGCTCTAGAAAGAGTGCAGAGAAGAGCAACAAATAATAAAATAAAGTGAAAATAATAAAATAAATAAATAAAATAAAGTAAAATAAAATGAAATAAAGGAAGAAAGTAAAATAATAAAATAAAATAAATTGAAGTAAAATAATAAAATAAAGTGAAAATAAAAAGTAAATAAATAAAATAAAGTAAAATAAAGTGAAGTGAAGGAAAGGAAAGTAAAATAATAAAATAAATTGAAGTAAAATAATAAAATAAAGTGAAAATAATAAAATAAAGTGAAGTAAAATAATAAAATAAAAGTATAATAAAGTGAAGTAAAGTAATAATAAAGTAAAGTAAGATAAAGTGAAGTGAAATAAAACAAAGTAAAATAATAAAATAAAGTAAAATAAAGCGAAGGAAAGTAAAATAATAAAATAAATAAGTAAATAAAATAAAATAATAAAACAAAATTAAGTGAAGGAAAGCTAAATAATAATAAAAAAAAAAGTAAAATAAAGGGAAGGGAATTAGAATATAATAAAGTAAAATAAAAATAAAAAAAGCTTCTGGGAACATACTTGAGATGTGACCAAGACATTCAGAGAAGAATTCGACATACAAAAAACCTGCTTTGAGTTCTACCTTTCACAACTTTCTGAAAACTTACAATAGCAGAGTTGGAAGGGACCTTGTAGGTCTTCTAGTCCAACCCCCTGCATGGGCAGGAACCTTATACCATTTCAGACAAATGGCTATTCAACATCTTCTTAAAGACTTGCAGTGTTGGGGCATTCACAACTTCTGGAGGCAAGCTGTTCCAGAGGTTAATTATTCTGACTGTCAGGAAATTTCTCCTCAGTTCTAAGTTGCTTCTCTCCTTGATTAGTTTCCACCCATTGCTTCTTGTCCTGCCCCCAGGTGCCTTGGAGAATAGTTTGACTCCCTCTTCTTTGTGGCACCCTCTGAGATATCGGAACACTGCTATCATGTCTCCCCTGGTCCTTCTCCTCATCAAACTAGACAAACTTCCATGGCTGAGTGATGAAGACCCAAAAGGAACTGATATGTTCTCCTGGGAAGCATAAAAAAACCCTCAGACATAGGAAAGCTGGCTTCTGACAGGATGGATGAGCAACGGTTTTCTACTTATGACGGGAATGTGACATTTTTGCACAATTTCAAAGGAAGCCCAAGTTGGGTAAGACGGTGTAAAACTTACAAAGGAGAATATTTGTAGCTCAGGGTTGACATGAGGAGGTCCTTGGTGCTCTCTGAGCTTGGTTGTTTTCTTGCAGACGTTTCATTACCCAAACTAGGTAACATCATCAGTGCCTCCTCCTCCCCCCCCTCCTCCCTGCAAATCCCACTCCTTTCTATCACTGATGATGTTACCTAGCTTGGTTAATGAAATGTCTGCAAGAAAACAATCAAGCTCAGAGAGTACCAAGGACCCAAAATTGTTGTCATTGTTGTTGTCCTCCTCCTCCTCCTCCTCCTCCTCCTCCTCCTCCTCCTCCTCCTCCTCCTCCTCCTCCTCCTCCTCCTCCTCCTCCTCCCTTTAGCACTGATGATGTTACTTAGTTTGGCTAATGAAACATCTGCATAAAAACAACCAAGCTCAGAGAGCATCAAGGACTCCAAAGTCTTAGTCCTCCTCCTCCTCCTCCTCCTCCTCCTCCTCCTCCTCCTCTTCCTCCTCCTAATTCTCCTCCTCCTCCTCCTCTTCTTCCTCCTAATTCTCCTCCTCCTCCTCCTCTTCCTCCTCCTAATTCTCCTCCTCCTCCTCCTCTTCCTCCTCCTAATTCTCCTCCTCCTCCTCCTCCTAATTCTCCTCCTCCTCCTCCTCCTCCTCCTCCTCCTCCTCCTAATTCTCCTCCTCCTCCTCCTCTTCCTCCTCCTAATTCTCCTCCTCCTCCTCCTCCTCCTCCTCCTCCTCCTCCTCCTCCTCCTAATTCTCCTCCTCCTCCTCCTCCTCTTCCTCCTCCTAATTCTCCTCCTCCTCCTCCTCCTAATTCTCCTCCTCCTCCTCCTCCTCCTCCTCCTCCTAATTCTCCTCCTCCTCCTCCTAATTCTCCTCCTCCTCCTCCTAATTCTCCTCCTCCTCCTCTTCTTCCTCCTCCTAATTCTCCTCCTCCTCCCCCTCCTCCCCCTCCTCCTAATTCTCCTCCTCCTCCTCCTCCTCCTCCTAATTCTCCTCCTCCTCCTCCACCTCCTCCTCCTAATTCTCCTCCTCCTCCTCCTCCTCCTCCTCGTTGCTTCTTCTTCTTCTTCTTCTTCTTCTTCGTCTTCTTCTTCGTCTTCTTCTTCTTCTTCTTCTCCTCCTCCTCCTCCTCCTCCTCCTCCTCCTCCTCCTCCTCCTCCTCCTCCTCCTTCGCCCTTTAGCACTGATGATGTTACCTAGTTTGGCTAATGAAACATCTGCATAAAAACAACCAAGCTCAGAGAGCATCAAGGACTCCAAAGTCTTAGTCCTCCTCCTCCCTCCTCCTCCCCCCCTCCTCTTTTCCTTTTCCTTTTCCTTTTCCTCCTCCTCCCCTTTTTCTTTTCATTCTCCTCCTCCCCCTCTTTCTCCCTTCTAGCACTGATGATGTTATCTAGTTTGGCTAATGAAGCATCGGCACGAAAGCAACCAAACTGAAGGAGCACCAAGGCCCCCGCTCTGTAAGACTTGGATAAAGTTTTGGTGCTGCATTGAAATTCCTCCCGCCCTTGTCGTTCTGCTCTTCTGAGAACAGAATTGAATGAAAGGGAAGGAAGCAGAAATTTTCTGTTTTGTCTGAACGCACAGGTCAGGGCCAGAGGGATGCATAATCTCACCGTGGGCGTACGAAGGCTTAACCTTTCCTTCCTCCTTGTTTTCATAATCACGCAGGAGCTCATTGTCGGAAAATAAACAGTACAACTTAGGTTGCGTGCAAGGGTGAATTTTCCAGGAAATCCTTACTTGAGATCTTTAGTACTGCATTAAAATTCATGAAACCTCAGACAAGGAAAGGTGTGTGCAAGGATTTTAAGTTCCCCAAGTGATAATTATTAACATAGCCGTTCAATAGGTTGAGGTTGGGTCAACGCTTGCAGAGTTAGGCCTCTGACATGAGTGACGTCGAGCTGGCCACGCCCCCTGGCCACGCCCCCCCTCCCAAGGTAAAATACAACCCTGATGTGTCCCTCAATTAAATTGAGTTGGACAGTCCAGAACTACAAGATCTGCTTATTATCTGCTTATTATATATGTATACTTTTTTCTTTTTTAAAAAAAAGGAGAAAGATATATGTTGAAATTAAACATGTATATTGAAAAGGAATTATAAATGCCATCAACTTAAAATGGAGCTTGCTCAGAGGCTGAAATACACCAAGTAAAGGAGAGGAAGAGTGGGAAATAGAGGAGAGAGGTAAGGAAAGAAGAGAGGAATAGGATAGAGAGGGGGAAGAGGAGGAGAGAAAGAACTGGGTAGGTCAGTTGCAGGAACTGGGTAGGTCTAGTTTAATGAAAAGAAGGACGAGGGGAGACATGATAGCAGTATTCTGATATCTCAGGGGTTGCCCCAAAGAAGAGGGAGTCAAGCTATTCCCCAAAGCCCCTAAGGGCAGAACAAGAAGCAATGTCTGGAAACTAATCAAGGAGAGAAGCAACTTAGAACTGAGGAGAAACTTCCTGACAGTTAGAACAATTAATCAGTGGAACAACTTGTTTCCAGAAGTTGTGAATGCCCCAACACTGGAAGTCTTTAAGAAGATGTTGGATAGCCATTTGTCTGAAATGGTATAGGCATAGGGCTTCCTGCCTAGGCAGGGGGTTGGACTAGATGACCTCCAAGGTCCCTTCCAACTCTGCTATTGTATGATGAAGCGATGTGGATTGAGTCTCTTCGTTTGAAACTGTGAGGGTTATAATTATGTTTACACTTGGTGAATTGAGGTTTGCATGTTTGCTTGTGTGTGTTTACAATCTGAAATAAGTGTTTGATTAATTTTTTTTAAATATTTGCTATGCGCTGGAACAATTTTGGAGGCTGTTAATCAGTCACTTTTGGGTGTGTGTGGATTAGTTAACATATGATCCCCTAAACAATATTTCCAACACATTAATAAATTCTTCTCACAGTAAGAATGGAGATACAATACAATAATACAATAGCAGAGTTGGAAGGGACCTTGTAGGTCTTCTCGTCCAACCCCCTGCGTGGGCAGGAACTTTATACCATTTCAGAGAAATGGCTATCTAACATCTTCTTAAAGACTTCCAGGGTTGGGGCATTCACAACTTCTGGAGGCAAGCTGTTCCAGAGGTTAATTGTTCTAACTGTCAGGAAATTTCTCCTTAGTTCTAAGTTGCTTCTCTCCTTGATGAGTTTCCACCCATTGCTTCTTGTTCTGCCCTCAGGTACCTTGGAGAATAGTTTGACTCCCTCTTCTTTGTGGCACCCTCTGAGATATCGGAACACTGCTATCATGTCTCCCCTGGTCCTTCTCTTCATCAAACTAGACATACCCAGCTCCTGCAACCGTTCTTCATATGTTTTAGCCTCCAGTCCCCTAATCATCTTGGTTGCTCTTCTCTGCACTCTTTCCAAAGTCTCCACGTCTTTTCTACATCGTGGCGACCAAAACTGTATGCAGTATTCCAAGTGTGGCCTTCCCAAGGCACTGTACAGTGGCATTAACACTTTACGTGATCTGTAAAGTGTAGATAGTCAAGCTACACCTTCAGATGGCTCTCCAGAACTGGTCAGAACTTGCTGAATCCCACCTCTGGTGTGTAAATCCACATTCCAAACTTCCTAACAGTGTGGACAATTAACCAGTGGAAATCAACTTTGCCTTCAGAAAGAGTGAATGCGCCATCACTTTTTAAGAAGAGACTAGACTAGGGATGGCGAACCTTTTTAGGTACGTGTGCCATAAGGGGGGAAGCGCAGGGGGGGTCGTGCGCCATTGTGCCGCACCCATAATGCAATGCGTCCCCCCCCCAGTGCGCATGCGTACATAACAGGTGCTCTCCCTCCTTTTACACGCTTTTTTCGCCCTCCCCAGGCTCTAGAGGCTTTATAGGAGCCTGGGGAGGGTGTAAACAGCCCCCACTGACCCCCCAGAGGCTCTCCAGAGGCTTCAGGAACTTCCCTGAAGCCTCCGGAGGACTAAAAACGATGCTACGAGCAAACCGGAAGCTCCCATAAACCCTGGGGAGGGCGAAAAATGGTTTTAAAACTGGCTAAATAAGCTGGCCAGTGCATGCATGTGTGCTGGCCAGCTGACAGGGCAACGCCTTGCGTGCCCTGCCAAATGGCTCCACGTGCCACCTGTGGCACGCGTGCCATAGGTTCGCCATCACTGGACTACATTGTCACTTATCTGAAATTGTGCAGGTTCTCCTGCTTGAGCAGGGGGTTGGACTAGAAGACCTCCAAGGTCCCTTCCAGCTCTATTCTGTTCTAATATTATATGCCCCATACATCCCTGCGGCCGATTCGCTGCCACAGAGAGGGACCTCTCCGGGTGCCGTCCACTAGGCTATGCCAGCGGGCGACGCCCAGGGGAAGGGCCTTCTCTGTGGCGGGCCCGACCCTCTGGAACGACCTTCCCCCCGAAATTAGAACAACTACGGACCTCCGCTCCTTCCGTCAAAAACTAAAAACACACTTCTTCTGCTTGGCCGGCCTGGGATAATAGAACTGTTTTTAGGGTTTTTAGGGGTTTAGTTTTTAGTTTTAATATGGGATTTTAGCGCAGGGTTTTAGTATAATTCATTTTAATATTGTATTATGTTTGTGGTTTTATATATGCATTTTTTAATTCCCTGTGCACCGCCTCGAGTCCCTTCGGGGAGAGAGAGCGGTTTATAAATTAAATTTTTTTAAAATTATTATTATTATTATTATTATTATTATTATTATTATTATTATTATTATTATTATTATTATTATTATTATTATTATTATTACTACTACTATTATTATTATTATTTTCACTGTGGTTCATTACTAAGCCAACAGACTTCAGATGCTAGCAAGGGGTGTCATCTCCTCTCTGTCTCTTTTTATTTTGTTTACAGAAGAACCCCCGAACAGCCCATCAACTAATGCAATAATCTTCCTTCTGATTTATTTGTGCTTCTAAAGTCGTAACAGAATTTCCCTGAAACTTCTCTGGTGGGAAGCAAAGGCTGTTGGAGGAAAACAAATCAGGGTTGTAACGGATTGTAAATCATCCTAAAAGCTCAGTTGTTTGTGTTAAGAGCCCTGGAGCCTCTCCCTTAACTTAAGGGTAGTATTTCATAACTGCCGACAAATTCAGAAATAAGAATATGATTTGTTCAATCTCCCTCCCCTTCTGATGGTTGGGAGGTATGGTTCTTCAGGCGGTTGAATTAATTCAGCGCAGGAAAATCTAAATCCACATCTATAAACTGACTCCAGCAATGTCCTCAGGGGTTGGATTACAATTGGTTGGGACAATTTATGATCTAAGCTCACCTTTCTCTATGCGCACTGATGTTGTTTGATTATAAGAGCCCTCTGTGGCACAGGGGTTAGATTGCAGTATTGCAGGCTTACTCTGCCCACAGTCTGGAGTTCAACCCTGACTGGTAAGGCCACACTTGGAATACTGCATACAGTTTTGGTCGCCACGATGTAGAAAAGACGTGGAGACTCTGGAAAGAGTGCAGAGAAGAGCAACCAAGATGATTAGGGAACTGGAGACTAAAACATATGAAGAACGGTTGCAGGAACTGGGTAGGTCTAGTTTGATGAAGAGAAGGACCAGGGGAGACATGATAGCAGTGTTCCGATATCTCAGAAGGTGCCACAAAGAAGAGGGAGCCAAACTGTTCTCCAAGGCACCTGGGGGCAGGACAAGAAGCAATGGGTGGAAACTAATCAAGGAGAGAAGCAACTTAGAACTAAGGAGAAATTTCCTGACAGTTAGAACAATTAACCTCTGGAACAGCTTGCCTCCAGAAGTTGTGAATGCCCCAACCCTGGAAGTCTTTAAAAAGATGTTAGATAGTCATTTGTCTGAAATGGTATAAGGTTCCTGCCCACACAAGGGGTTGGACTAGAAGTCCTACAAGGTCCCTTCCAACTCTGCTATTGTATTGTATTGTATTGTATTGTATTGTATTGTATTGTATTGTATTGTATTGTATTGTATTGTATTGTATTGTATTGTATTGTATTGTATTGTATTGTATTGGCTCAAGGTTCATTCAGCCTTCCATCCTTCTGTTGCACTAGATGACCTCCAAGGTCCCTTCCAACTCTGCTATTGTATTATTGTATTAAAAAGAAGGCGTGGAAAGGGGAGAGAGGAGAAGGAGAGAGGAAAGGAAAGTAGAGAAGGGAAGGATGGCAGAGGGAAGAAAGAAGTTAAGGAGGAGGAGGAGAGAGGGAGAAGAAAGTGATGGATAGGGTACAAATACAGTGTATGGAGAAGAGAAGAGCCAATCACTGTTTTTGGGAGATGTTAGTAAGACGAATTGACGTAAACATTGAACAATATAATGTGATGTTGGTTATGTAATAGTATGCAGGTGGTTTATTTGTCATGAAAATGAAAAAAACAAAAAAAACAAACTATAAAGCAAGATCTGCTAGGGAGAAGAGGCTACGGCAAAGAGAAATTCAAAGGTAACTCCTAGCAACTTTACACCAAAGACAAATTCTCTGATATTCCAAAAGGTTTTTTTTTTTTTTTAATGAAAAAAGTTTTATTGGGTTTTATAAATTTTTTACAAATAAGGTAAAGGGTAAGTTGAGTAAAGACATTTTGAGAACTTTCTCGTCGAGGTCATTGACTCCCTCCGAGTCTTCATACGTAAAATAGATGTTTCATTTAACATACATTTGTACCACAAAGTGGAAAGAAATGCAAATATATCAATATAATAGAAGAAAGAACTATGCTAGCAAACGTGTTTAAACATCCAAACAAAATTATAATATAATGAAATAAAGTCATTTTTGAGATCTAAGTCTTTTGGCAATTGTATCTTCTTTTCCCTGGCCCCCAGTGGGCGGGGCCGCGGCCGCCTCTGCTCCTCCAGGTTCATCCTCAAGGATTGAGGAGTGTTTTTCAAGAAAGGCTTGCGCCTCTGCAATTGTTTTAATTCTTACTCTTCCCCCCTCCCAAAACACCAACATTCCCTCCGGCATCATCCACTTGAACCAGACCCCCTTTTTAAATAATCTTTTGGACAAGAAGGAATACTTCCTTCTTATCTCTCTAATCTTCTTCGGGACCTGTTTCAAGATAGCGACCTCTATCTGTTGATAAACCAGGGGACTATCTCTCTGTGCCCTCAAAATCCTTTCCCTTGTCGACCTTCTAACAAATTTAATATGTATCTCTCTAGGTACTTCATTTATCCTGCCATATGCTGAATTTATTCTATAAATCAAATCAATGTCGCCCCTTAATTCCTCCTTAGGTTTGTGTAGGTAATCTGCTAAAATTGTACTCATTAATTCAGGTAAATCTTCCCCACTCTCCTCAGGAATGTTCTGAAATCTTAAAAAATATGACATTCTTTCAAAATCCAAGAAATTCCAAAAGGTTTAATAGCAGCCGGGCAACCTTCAAATAATTTCACCCACTGTCTGTTTTGAAAGAGGACCGTGGACTGATGGGAAAAAAGCGGGCATTTCTGTTTACATCCAAAGAGGATTTTAATCACCCCTAATCACGGTCCACTTTTCTGAAAACATCTATCAAACATCTATTCCACAGTCCCCCGTATTTCTAATGATTTGGCTGGCACAGATAATAGTTTCTGACTAATTTGGAGCGAGCGGGTAAACTGACATAAAAAACCTGAAAGTCCGTCATTCTGTTTTTTAATGGTGGCGGCACGAAATAATGATTATATTAGCAGGAGACCAGAAGTGCGCATGAAGATATAAATTAAAAAAAAGGACTCTGCTAGTCCGAGACATTCAATAGAACTAAGATGTAATTCTCAGAAATTACTGAGATGTTTGGAGAAGCGTCTCTGCGAGCAAATTTTCTATTCGAGGCAGTTAAAAATAGAAAAGAGCCACAACAGTTCTCAGTTTGCTGGCCCCGCGCACATTAAATGTGCAGTTTGCCCTTTGGAATGTGTAGCTGCCCTTCGCACAGTCACTCAAGCTCTCGTGATGTCCCGTCTCGACTAGTGTAATGCTCTCTACATGGGGCTTCCCTTGAGGTGCACTTGAAAGCTACAGCTAGTCCAAAACGCAGCCGCGCGGGTAATTACGGGAGCCACCAGAAGCTCCCATATAACACCTATCCTGCGCGAGCTGCATTGGCTTCCTGTGGTCTTTCGGGTGCGCTTCAAGGTTTTGACGACCATCTTCAAAGCTCCATGGCTCGGGGCCTAGTTATATGCGAGACCGTCTCCTGCCCCATACATCCCTTAGACCGATATGCTCCCACAGAGAGGGCCTTCTCAGGGTGCCGTCGGCCGGACAATGCTGACTGGCGACACCCAGGGGAAGAGCCTTCTCTGTGGCGGGCCCTGCCCTTTGGAACGACCTACCCCCTGAACTCCGGACCATCACCGACCTCCGCCTCTTCCGCCAATGTCTAAAGACATACTTTTTTCATCAAGCCGGCCTAGCCTAACCTCCCATGGGGGCTTTTAGAAAAGTTTTAAATTGGGTTTCAAATAATTGGTTTTAGCATAGGATTGGGATGATTTAATATATATTTTAAATTATTTATTCATTTTCTAATTTGGATATCTTTTTAAATTTCCTGTGCGCCGCCCTGGGTCCTCTGTGGAGAAGGGCGGGATATAAATGTAATAAAATAAAATAAATAAATAAAAAAAAGTTTAGGATAACCTTGGGGACAACTTTATCTTCTGAGCCACGGGCTTGCCAAGATTGGATCTGAATCGGTGGTGGGTTTCAATTTTTTTAGAACCTCTTCTGTAGGCGTGGCCTGCTTTGTGGGAGTGACTTGCCAGCCATGTGATCGGGGTGGTGGTGGTGAGTGGCTTGCCAGTCATGTGACTGTGTGGGCGTGGCCAACTTGTAAAATGCGGTGAAACTCACTGAACCACGTTCTGGCTTAGCAACCAAAATGTTGGCTCAGGAACTCTGGCATTGGAAGCACGCCAGTCTTAAAGCTGTCTAGTGACCAGACCCTGGCACCCCTCACCCTTTAGGGAAAAACAAAACAAAACCCAGGGGTGTTCAAACTTGACAGCTTTAAGACTTGTGGACTTCAACTCCCAGAATTCCTCCTCCAGTCATGTTGGCTCAGGAACTCTGGCATTGAAGTATACAAGTCTTAAAGCTGTCAAGTGACCAGACCCTTGAACCCCTAACAATTTAGAGAGAAAAAAGACCCCAGAGGTGTTCAAACTGGACAGCTTTAAGACTTGTGGACTTCAACTCCCAGAATTCCTCCTCTCGCTCTTCCTCTTGATGATGGGTGGACGGGCGGGGGGAGGGAGGGAGCTGGAACCGGTTCTAAACGGCACCCTAGATTTGTGGAACCTCTTCTCGAGAAGAGGTTAGGACTGGCAGGAACCCACCCCTGATCTGAAAGCATAACAGACTTGCTTTCTAATGAGAGAAGGAGCAACCTTCATACCACCCTGGCCATCCATACCACTCACCAACCCAGACCATCTATAAACCATCAGTGAACCCCAAACAGCAAAGCAAAGGACCACTTAAGGTTTTCTGGTTATACAGGTAGTCATCAACTGACAACGGTTCCTTTAGTGACAGTTTGAAGATAAGATAAGGCAAGGCAAGGTAAAGTAAGGTAGGAGAGGAGAGAAGAGAGAAGAGAAGAGAGAGGAGAGAAGAGAAGAGAAGAGAAGAGAAAAGAAGAGAGAGGAGACAAGATCTATCAATCTAGCCAACTCGTTAATTGCCCAGCCAGAAATATGATGCTGCTATCCACCTCCAATTATTAATGTGAATCATTAATATGTAGCGGTTCAGATACAGATTAACAGAGTTGGAAGGGACCTTGTAGGTCATCTAGTCCAACCCCCCCTCCCGGATCAAGCAGGAGACCATGCACCATTTCTGACAAATGACAGTCCAATCTCTTCTTGAAAGCCTCCTGTGATGAAGCTCCCACAACCTCTGAAGGCAACGTCTGTTCCATGAGTTGATTGCTCTCACTCTCACAAAATTCCTCCTTATTTTCAGATTGAATCTCTGCTTGGTCAGTTTCCATCCCTTATTCCTTGCCTGGCCTTCCTGGAAAAGAGCTTGAGCCCTTACTCTCTGTGGCAGCTCCACTAATATTGGAAGACTGCTCTCGTGTCTCCCCTGGTCCTGCACTTACTAGACTAGCCATGCCCAGTTCCTACAACCGTTCATCGTATGCCAAGGTGGGATTCAGCAGGTTCTGACCAGTTCTGGAGAACCGGTAGTGGCAATTTTGAGTAGTTTGGAGAACCGGTAAATATCACCTCTGACCTTTCCCACTCCCTTTCCTGAAGCCGATAATACTGTCTTTGAACTTATATCACCGAAAAAGGTGATTTATCGCCGTATTTTTTAATACTTAACAACCTTTGCAGCATCCCTGATCAAAATTCGCATGCTAAGTGAAAAACACATCCATCTTAACAGCATAGTAGTAGGAATGGGGAATGTAAGTTTATACGTTATTGTGCTGGGTTGAAATTCTTCACACTCTTTGCATTCTGCTCTTTGGAGAAGGGAGTTGAATTAAAGGGAAACGAGCAGATCATTTTGTAGGGAATAAAATCTGATGAGGACAGTGGTGGGTTTCAAATTTTTTTAGAACCTACTCTGTAGGTGTGGCCTATTTTGTGGGCGTGGCTTGGCAGTCATGTGACAGGGTGGGAGTGGCCACCTTTTAAAATGTGGTGAAACTCATTTAACAACGCTCTTGCTTAGCAACCAAAATTTTGGACTCAATTGTGATGATAAATTCTTTCTTTCTTTCTTTCTTTCTTTCTTTCTTTCTTTCTTTCTTTCTTTCTTTCTTTCTTTCTGTCTGTCTGTCTGTCTGTCTGTCTGTCTGTCTGTCTTTCTTTCTTTCTTTCTTTCTTTCTTTCTTTCTTTCTTTCTTTCTTTCTTTCTTTCTTTCTTTCTTTCCTTTCCTTTCTTTCCTTTCCTTTCTGACTTCCTTCCTTCCTTTCCTTTCCTTTCCTTTCCTTTCCTTTCCTTCCCATTGGGTCACTGGCAGCGGCGGGCCAGACTTACTTCTGGGTCCGCCGGTGGAACCCCCTCTCACCGGTTCTCTAAATTTCACCAACCGGCTCTCGCGAGTAGGTGCGAGCCTGCAGAAACCCACCACTGGATGGGGAGTACTATTTCCCAAAACTGTGGGGAGAATGGGCCAATTGAGACAGGGGCTCGAAGGCTTCAGAACTGATTTTTAAAAAAAATCAAAGTGTGGCTCCCCTCCCACTGTTTTCCTGGGGAGTCTGCCATGCTTTAGATATGCTGGCATGCAATAAACCCATTCTCAAATTTGGAAGGCGCCAACCACGTCTTTTTAAAGAGGCAATTTTGTTCCTCAGGCCAGCTGGTGCTAAAGATGAAGCACCCTTCTAGAATGGGGACATCTGTTCACTTGCGAATGGGGGTGGGGGGGTGGCTGGCTGCGATGTCAGTTTGAAATGGAAAGTATGGCGGTCCAGACGGAAAATCAGTCTAAAAAAAAGAGCGATCTTCCTGATGCTGGGGGATTTCAATCGTCTTATCTCATGCCATAGCTCACATTATTAGAAGCCTTATAGTTGGGCTAATAGAACAGCTTACATCAGGCGTCCCCAGCCCCTGGCTCCATGGACAGGCATGGAGCCACGGCATGCCCTGGGTCCTTTGGTAGGAGAAGGGCGGGGTATAAATTTAATAAAATAAATAAATAAATGCTAGAAACTGAGTTGCACAAACAAGCGAAACCCCACCTGCAGGAAGCAGGCAATGTTGTGGCCCACCAACGGCCAGGGGAGCTGGCAGCAGATTCGGACAGGGAGGAGGGTTGGGGAGGAACCTGGGCCAGTCCTGGAGTCTGGGGAAGGCTCTGAGGAGGGCTCTCCGTCGGAGGCAGAGAGGGGGCCAGGGCCCTCTGACAGTTATCAGCTGCCTTCGGAGTCAGACATCAGTGAGGCAGAAGAACAGGTGGAGCCTGTTCCCAGTGTGCGCATACGCAGAGTTGCCAGACGAAGGGAACGGCTAAAGAACAGGGGTCGACTTGGGAGTAAGGCCACAGGTGGGCAATGAATGCTCCCCCCCCCCTGAGGAAATAAAAGAGGAGCGAAAGGGGAGTGGCGTTTGCAGGAGACCATTAGTTCGCTTCATTGGTTTGCGACTCTCCGAGACGCCTTGTCAAGTTTTGCAGAGATCGGCCTGGCAGCTCTCCAAGCCAGATAAGGTCTGTGACTGTAAATCCTCCCTCGAAAGACTTCGCTGGATGGGAATGAGCAGAATTCACAGTCCATTAATAAAAGGGGTTTTTGTCGGGACAAGGAGCTTGTTTCATGCTCTTGGGAAGCCTCGGTCAGAACAGGCAGCACACAAAACTACATGCCCCCCCCGCCCCCCATGGTTAGGAAATAGAGGACACCATGGTTAGGATTAGGGCTAAGGTTAAAGGCTCTGAGCTTGTCAACTGGAAAGCTGACAGCCCAGATTCAAGACCCGAGCACTGTGCGATGGGACGAGTTCCCATTCTTACTCCGACTCCTGCCCATCTAGAAGTTCGAAAACGAGCAGATAAATACTGTGTTTTTCAGAGTATAAGACACACCAAAATTTTAATGAGGCAAATTAAAAAAAAAAAGTTTTTGCATTCTGCAGACCTCCCCAAAATGGCCAGTTTTTCACAAAAACGGGCCCGTTTCTCCCCACCCCCAAAAAGGGCATGAATAGCCTTTCGGAGGTTTGTAGAGTACTCCTGGGGGCTGGGAGGAGGGGGGGCAAAATTGAGCAAAAAATAAGACCCATGTTTTGCTCATTTTTGCCCTCCCCAGCCCCCAGGAGCACTCTGGAAGCCTCCATAAGGCTCTGCACGGCCATTTTGGTGAAGGGGGCGTGGTTTCGGGAGGCAAAAAAAGCTCTATTCAGTGTATAAGACGCACCCATATTTTCAGCCTCTTTTCTGAGAGACAAAGGTGCGTCTTATACTCCAAAAATACGGTAGGTACCACTGCGAAGGGAAGCCAACAATGGTCAGTGCGCTTCAGCTTAACTTAATGGTTCATTTAGGGAATGTTGAAAGTTACAAAAGTGACTTACGGCCATTTTTCACACTTACTGTCAGCCTCCGCTTCGTTGCTTGCTTCGGCTACCATTGAACTCGTGACGTCCCAGCTTGACTATTGTAACGCTCTCTACATGGGGCTCCCCTTGAGGTGCACTCGAAAGTTACAGTTAGTACAGAATGCAGCCGCGCGGGTGATTACGGGAGCCTCAAGGCATTCCCATATAACACCTCTCCTGCACGAGCTGCACTGGCTTCCTGTGGCCTTTCGGGTGCGCTTCAAGGTGTTGACGACCATCTTCAAAGCGCTCCATGGCTCGGGGCCTAGCTATATGCGAGACCGTCTCCTGCCCCATACATCCCTTCGACCGATCCGCTCCCACAGAGAGGGCCTTCTCAGGGTGCCCTCGGCCGGGCAATGCCGGTTAGCGACACCCAGGGGAAGGGCCTTCTCTGTGGCGGGCATGGCCCTCTGGAATGACCTGCCCCCCGAACTACGCACTATCTCAGACCTCCGCCTTTTCCACCAGCGTCTTAAAACGCACCTATTTCAACAAGCCGGCCTAGCATAACCTCCCGTTCCTGACTGTTATTAGCTATATTTTTAATTAGGGGGATTTTACATTATTTTAGCACAGGGTATGGGTTTAATAGGTTTTTTAAAATGGTATTTTTGTATATTTGTATTGTTTTTTAAATTTTCCTGTGCGCCGCCCTGGGTCCTTTTCTAGGAGAAGGTGCGGGTTATAAATTCGAATAAATTAAATTAAAAATTAAAATTAAATTGAAACGGGGAGGGAGGGGCTTTGGTAATTGGGAATGGGGCTGTATGGTGCAGGAGGGGGATTTGGAGCAGGGAGTATGTTCTCGCCATCTACTTCGCATACCACTGGCTGGGGCCATGCGGTGGTCAAGGTCAACGGTCTTGCATGCCATCCTGATGATGCTCCTGGAGATGCAACCCACGTGACATCTAAGGGGATTGCGCATTGGACAATGGGGTGGGGGTTGTTGAGGGATGAGGGCTGGACACATATTGATATGTATGATTTCGCATGCTTGAGTCTCAGACCTTGCTTTACTTCGCTGCTCTCTTTTCATAACGAGTAAAAGTACTCTTAATTCTGTCAAATGGAGTTGAATGGATTCTTTCTTGGTTATCGTTAGAGGCAGACCTGACACTTACGACCGCTCCAGCATCCCGACCGACATCATGATTAAAATTAGGACGCTCGGTAAACGGCTCATATTTATCAGGATGGTTGCAGTAACGGCAGCGATTTGCTGAGAAAAATGGTGGCAAGGAAACCCGTTAAAATGGAGTAAAACTCACTCAACGATTGTCTCGCTTAGCCACGTAAATTTCGGGCTCAACTGCGACCGTAAGTCTGGGGCGAAACCTGTGCTGCAGTCCTGCTGGACCAACGGAAGCATGACGCGAAGATTTGGGTAATTGTGTTGCCGAGATAAGGTCTACTTTCAGTTGTGTTCCTGCTGAATTGGTTAATCATTCCTTTCGGTTCTTGCATCAGCGGTTTTTGCACGCAGATCCCCAAATGTCGGATCGTGTAAACAGTGAGAAGAGGGCGGTGAACTTTTCAGCTGGACCGCTTGCACAATGCGCAGAGACAATCATGACATCTCAACATTAAGTAGTCACGTGATAGCAATGTTCCGATAAGGGGCTTCCACAAAGAAGACGTGTGTGTGTGTGTGTGAACCTATTATCCAAAGCACCTGAGGGTAGAACAAGAAGCAACGGGTGGAAACTCATCAAGGAGAGAAGCAACTTAGAACTGAGGAGAAATTTCCTGATAGTAAGAAGAATTAATCAGTGGAACAACGTTGCCTCCAGAAGTTGTGAATGCTCCAACACTGGAGATGTTTCGAGAAGCGATTGGACAAACATGTGTCTGAAATGGTAGAGGGCAGGGGTGGCAAATTCGTGGCCCACGGGCTGGATGCGTCATGAGCTGGCCACGCCCCTGCCTGGTTTAGCGAAGGGGGAAAAAGGCCTGATAAGTCACGTGATGCTGCCATGATGACATGAGTTTGACATCCCTGGTATAGGGTTGTATCTTATGATTTATGAGGAATGTATTTTTACGGTGAGTATGATCATGATTGATTGTTTGTTGCTTGTATGAATATTGAGAGCTTACGCACCGGAGGCAAATTCCTTGTGTGTCCAATCGCAATAAAGAATTCTATTCCATTCCGTTCCACTCCATTCCATTCCAATCCACTCTCCACTCCACTCCACTCCATCCCATTCCGTTCCATTCCACTCCATTATTCTATTCTATTCTGTTCTGTTCTGTTCCACTCTACTCCACTCTCCACTCCATTCCATCCCATTCCGTTCCATTCCACTCCATTATTCTATTCTATTCTATTCTGTTCTGTTCTGTTCTGTTCCATTCCACTCCACTATCCACTCCACCACATTCCATCCCATCCCATCCCATTCCACTCCATTATTCTATTCTATTCTATTCTATTCTATTCTATTCTATTCTATTCTATTCTATTCTATTCTACTCTACTCTACTCTACTCTACTCTATTCCATTCCATTCCATTCCACTCTCCACTCCACTCCATTCCACTCTCCACTCCACTCCACTCCACTCTCCACTCCATTCCACCCCATTCCATCCCATCCCATTCTGTTCCATTCCACTCCATTATTCTATTCTGTTCTGTTCTGTTCTATTCTGTTCCGTTCCATTCCGTTCCACTCCACTCCACGCCACTCTCCACTCCACCCCATTCCATCCCATTCCACTCCATTATTCTATTCTGTTCTGTTCTGTTCCGTTCCATTCCACTCCACTATCCACTGCACCACATTCCATCCCATCCCATCCCATTCCACTCCATTATTCTATTCTATTCTATTCTATTCTATTCTATTCTATTCTATTCTATTCTATTCTATTCTATTCTATTCTACTCCATTCCATTCCATTCCATTCCATTCCATTCCACTCTCCACTCCACTCCATTCCACTCTCCACTCCACTCCACTCCACTCTCCACTCCATTCCACCCCATTCCATCCCATCCCATTCTGTTCCATTCCACTCCATTATTCTATTCTGTTCTGTTCTGTTCTGTTCTGTTCCGTTCCATTCCGTTCCGTTCCACTCCACTCCACTCCACGCCACTCTCCACTCCACCCCATTCCATCCCATTCCACTCCATTATTCTATTCTGTTCTGTTCTGTTCCGTTCCATTCCACTCCACTATCCACTCCACCACATTCCATCCCATCCCATCCCATTCCACTCCATTATTCTATTCTATTCTATTCTATTCTATTCTATTCTATTCTATTCTATTCCATTCCATTCCATTCCACTCTCCACTCCACTCCATTCCACTCTCCACTCCACTCCACTCCACTCTCCACTCCATTCCACCCCATTCCATCCCATCCCATTCTGTTCCATTCCACTCCATTATTCTATTCTGTTCTGTTCTGTTCTGTTCCGTTCCATTCCGTTCCGTTCCACTCCACTCCACTCCACTCCACTCCACTCCACTCCACTCCACGCCACTCTCCACTCCACCCCATTCCATCCCATTCCACTCCATTATTCTATTCTGTTCTGTTCTGTTCCGTTCCGTTCCGTTCCACTCCACGCCACTCTCTACTCCACTCCACTCCACTCCACCCCACTCCATTTCATTCCATTCCATTCCACTCCATTATTCTATTCTATTCTATTCTATTCTATTCTATTCCATTCCATTCCATTCCATTCCATTCCATTCCATTCTTTATTCTGTTCTGTTACTCTACTCTACTCTACTCTACTCTACTCTACTCTACTCTACTCTACTCTACTCTACTCTACTCTACTCTACTCTACTCTTTAGAAGCAGGGAGGGCTGAAATTAAGAAGTAGGCCCAGCTAACACTGTCACCATCATCATTTGCAATTATTGATTTCAACAGAACTCTTTGTGTGTAGCCGTGTTCCAAAGGTTGCCCGTCATTAACCACAATATTCTTTTTTCCCTCCCTGAAAAAGTGCATAATTTCCCACTCCGCTTCTTAAGAAGAATAACGGGTAGGAGGTGTTATTGGGTGACAGCTTTTTTCCTCCTCTCTTATGAAAGCCATCTTCTTGGTCATCAAAGCTCTTGTTGTTATTATACGGGTAGCTTTTCTAAGAGGTAAGATGGCTTGGTGAAAATACTGCTTTGATTTTGAGAGCAATTTTTTCTCCTTTTCTTCTGTTTTTCTTTGTAACTCTGGGATGGGGGAAGAGATCGTATCTTTGCAGCCTGAAAATACAGAGTAAACTTACACCCAAGATTTTCTTTTCTATCTTGGTTGCTAGTAGCCATGAAAAATTTGAAAGTGGGTGTGGTTCAAATGGTCGATGCCCGAAGGAATATTAGTGTTCTGGGAGGGGGGGGGGAAGTAAGAATTAAAACAATTGTAGAGGCGGAAGCCTTTCTTAAAAAACATTCCTCAATCCTGGAGGATGAAAATGGGGGAACGGGAGGGGCCACGGCTCCGCCCACTGGCGATCAAGGAGAAGAGGATACAATAGCTAAAAGACTCAGATCTCACAAATGACTTTCTTTTATATAGCATAATCCTTATCTGGATGTTTATAGAAATAAATGATTGATTGCATGAAGTTATGAAATGATATATGTATGTATCTCTTTCTACTTTGTAGGGAAATGAAAAATTATTGTATTGTCTTTTTTTTTTCTGTATGAAGCCTCGGAGGGGGCCGACACCTCCGACATAGATGTCCTCAAAATATCTCATTAACACCTTATACCCTTTTCCTATCTAAAATTTGTAAAAACCAATAAAACTCTTTTAACATCAAAAAAAAAATTGAAAGTGGCAACCTAGAACTAAGGAAAAATTTCCTCTGTCTCACTGCTCTCTAGCTCCATAGGCTTCTGATCACTGCCAGACGGTCTCGGCCCCATCTCTGCCTCAGCCCTCGTCCGAGCCTTCCCCAGCCTCCAGGACTGGCCCATGTTCCTCCCCAACCTCCTCACTGTCTGACTCTGTTGCCAGCTCTGCCGGTGGCCCACAACGTAGGTGAACCGGTTGTTAAATTATGTGCAAGGCTACCTCTGAATAGAGCCATTCCTTTCCTCTTAAAAGCGGAATATCAACGGGCCACCGATGACACTTAACATTTCCTTCCGCAATTCGATACACCCCTTCCGTACTGGGGTTGACTTTGAACCGCCAATCTTCTGGGGTGCACAGCGGATTTAATTTTCGGATTAAGCGGAAAGACCTGAAGCCCTGGTGAAGTTCCTTTGATCTCGCAGCCCATCACAGCTTGCCCTTAAATGGATAGTCGCCGAAAGAGAAAATGGCAGCTAGCGCTTCGCAAGCGATATCTCTCGGGAAGAATAGTATATTTTGAAACCATTTTTGCAGGGCGTATGAAGAGGACATGAAGAGGGCTGGAACACCTTCCTTACCATCTGAGGCTGCAACGGCTGGGCCTCTTCACTCTAGAACGACGGCGCCTGAGAGGTGACCTGATTGAAGTCTATAGAATCATGCACGGTGTGGACAAAGTCGAAAAGGAAAAACCGTTTTCCCTATCGCACAACACTAGAACTAGGGGGCACTCCATGAAACTTTTGGAAGCTAGACCTCAAACAAATAAGAGGAAGTACTTTTTCACCCAGAGGATCACTGGTCTATGGAACTCCCTGCCAGAAGAAGTGGTGACAGCTGTCAGCCTCGACATCCTTTAAGAAAGGATGAGAGGAGTTCATGGAGAACAAGGGTATCCATGGCTATCATGATGGATGGGACACCCTCTTGGTTGGAGAAATAGGCAGGATATCTCTCAGTGCCATTTGCAGGGAATCATAAGCAGGTGAAGACATCTGCTTGGGAAGACCCTGAAGCAAATGGGGAGCCACTGTGTGAGACAGAAGGCTGGACTGGATGGGCTGTGGCCTGTTCTAGCAAGGCTATTCTTATGTTCTTATGTTAAGAAAGAAAGGAAGAAAGAAAGAAAGAAGGAAAGAAAGGAAGGAGGGAAGGAAGGAAGGAAGGAAGGAAGGAAGGATGAGAGGAGTTCATGGAGAACAAGGGTATCCATGGCTATCATTATGGATGCCTAAGGACACCCTCCGGGATGGAGAGATAGGCAAGATATCTCTCAGTGCCATTTGCAGGGAATCATAAGCAGGTGAAGACATCTGCTTGGGAAGACCCTGAAGCAAATGGGGAGCCCCTGTGTGAGACAGAATGCTGGACTGGATCAGCTGTGGCCTGTTCCAGCAAGGCTATTCTTATATTCTTATGTTAAGAAAGAAAGGAAGAAAGGAAGGAAGGAAGGAGGGAGGGAAGGAAGGAAGGAAGGAAGGAAGGAAGGAAGGAAGGAAGGAAGGAAGGATGAGAGGAGTTCATGGAGAACAAGGGTATCCATGGCTATCATGATGGATGCCTAAGGACATCCTCCGGGTTGGAGAGATAGGCAGGATATCTCTCAATGCCATTTGCAGGGAATCATAAGCAGGTGAAGACATCTGCTTGGGAAGACCCTGAAGCAAATGGGGAGCCCCTGTGGGAGACAGAATGCTGGACTGGATGGGCTGTGGCCTGTTCCAGCAAGGCTGTTCTTATGTTCTTATGTTAAGAAAGAAAGGAAGAAAGAAAGGAAGGAAGAAAGAAAGGAAGGAAGGAAGGAGGGAAGGAAGGAAGGATGAGAGGAGTTCATGGAGAAGAAGGGTATCCATGGCTATCATGATGGATGCCTAAGCACACCCTCCGGGATGGAGAGATAGACAGGATATCTCTCAATGCCATTTGCAGGGAATCATAAGCAGGTGAAGACATCTGCTTGGGAAGACCCTGAAGCAAATGGGGAGCCCCTGTGGGAGACAGAATGCTGGACCGGATGGACTGTGGCCTGTTCCAGCAAGGCTGTTCTTGTGTTCTTATGTTCTTATGACAGATCAGGGGTGAAATACAACCGAACCGAACTTAAAAAAAGCTTTTAAAAAGTTCCAGTGATCAGCTGTGCCGCGAGATTTATATTGAACGAATCAAAATCGCGAGGCACAGCTGTTCCCCCCCTACTTAGTGCCTAGGGTGCGTATGCGCGTGTGAAGCGAACCGGGAGCAAACTTCAGAGCGGTTCAACCCTGGGACAGATTACAGGTAGTCCTTGATTTATCATCACAATTGAGCCCAGCTTTTCTGCCGCTAAGGGAGACATTTGTGAAGTGAGTTTTGTCCCATTTTAGGACCTTTCTGGCCACCGTTGTTAAGTGAATCGCTGCAGTGGTTTAATTAGCAGCAATCTGGCTGTAACGGCTTCCCCATTGACTTTTCTTGTCAGAAGGTCACAAAAGGGGATCATGTGACCCTAGGACAATGGTACCATCATAAAGTACCAGCATGGTGCCTTGCTCAATAGTAGCAACTGTGAAAGGGATCTTGGAGTCCTAGTAGACAACCATTGAAATAGGAGCCAGCCGTGTGCAGCAGCTGCCAAAAAAGCCAACACACTTCTAGGCTGTGGTCAAGGATGCTGGGAGTATTACTGATGTCTGGAGGGGCTTAGCTTCCCCAATTCCGCAACAGGCACCTCTACAAAATGAGGACTAATAAGAGAGCAAGTTTGGTTAGTGGTTAAGGTGCCAGAATAGAAGCCGGGAGACGGTGAGTTATAGTGCCGCTTTAGGAATGAAAGCTGGCGGGCTGATGTTTGTGCCAATCACCAGGTGATAGTCAGTTCTAGTTCTGCCTTAAGCATGAAAGCCAGTGGAGTCACTTTGGGACAATCACCAGGAGACTGTGAGTTCTAGTCCTGCTTTAAGCATGGAAACTTACTGGATGTCTTTGGGCATCCTTCAAATATCAGAAGACTGCTATCTTGTCTCTTCTGGTCCTTCTCTTCACTAGACTAGCCATGCCCAGTTCCTGCAACCGTTCATTGTATGTTTTAGCCTCCAGCCCCATAATCATCTTCTCTGCACCATGGTGGCCGCATTGGAATTCCTTGAAGGATTATGTTGTGGATAATTGTCCTCGAGAAAATCTATTTTCACAGTACATAATCATACCATGGTTTGCCTGCATGTGTAGTGTAATAATAGGTATTCGGTGGCTCAGTGGCTAAGATGATGAGTTCGTTGATCAGAAAAGTCAATAGTTTGGCAGTTCGAATCCCGAGTGCCGTGTAATGGAGCGAGCTCCCATGACTTGTCCCAGCTTCTGCCAACCTAGCAGTTTGAAAGCACGTGAAAATGCAAATAGAAAAATAGGAAACCCCTTTGGGGGGAAAGTAACAGCGTTCTGTGCGCCTTCGGGGGTTGAGTCATGCCGGCCACATGACCACGGAGACGTCTTGGGACAGCGCTGGCTGTTCGGCTTTGAAACGGAGATGAGCACCGCCCCCTAGAGTCCGGAATGACTAGCGTGCATGTATGAGGGAAACCTTTACTATCGTAGAGTAGTACACTTGGAAGAAAAAAAAAATCTAATCCGTTCTCATTAGGCACAATGAAAATAGTCACTTAAGTGAGATGGGAGGCGCAGAAATTGGATCAATAAATTGGCTTTTGAATTTCATTTCTCCCTTTTTTCCCTTTTTTCAAACGAGGCCTGGATATCGGTGAAATTCTATCAGGGTGCGTGGACTCCCCTCGTGTCTCCCCTCTCGTTAAAAAGAGAAGAAAATGCCTGCGTGAACCTACCTTCCTTGTACAATTTCCCCTTTTGCGGCGCTACAGCCTCACCGCTTCGTAGTGTTTCAATTAAATTACAGAGAAACATTCCCTATGGGGCTTGCTCAGATGCCTTTTGCTTTTAATTATTTTTTTAACTTTCCGGAGCTGTGCAGTGAGATAATGCTAGCAAGAACGAAGACGGGCTTCATTTGCCTGTATTTCTAAAAAAACAAACACACAAAAACAAAAAAACCACAACACCACAACAACAGCCACCCAACCCCACCACCCCCAAAATTCATCACCTTGCAATTTTAGAGATTTTTCTTCTTGCAATCGCCATGCAGCACTGTGTTATCTCGTGGAAATTCCAGGAAATTCAGAAAGGAAACCGGCAGCTCAGCGTTGTCAATGCAGGATAATTTGATGGATTGGAAGGAAGAAAAGAATAGGAATTGGAGCGCCAAACAGTGTGCATTTCATATATAAGCACCATCATTTTCTGTGCTTAAATGGACTAATAAAATATGTCTTTTCCAGAAGTATCTCTCTTGAAGCACGGAAAAGCTTTTTGAGTACTTGGAGGGAAGCATCCCATCTATGATGAGTGAAATGCAACACCATTTTATAGATGATATACCAGCCAAGAAATTAAAAGGCACTTGCTCCTGGAGAGGAAAGCGATGGCAAATTTAGACAGCATCCTAAAAAGCAGAGCCCTCACCCTGCCAACAAAAGTGCATCTAGTCAAGGCTGTGGTTTTCCCAGTTGCAATGGATGGCTGTGAAGTTTGGACCTCAAGAAGGGCTGAGCGCCAAAGAATGGAGGCCTTTGGACTCTGGGGCTGGAGAAGACTCCTGCATTGAGTCCCTTGGACTGCAAGGCCATCCAACCATGGTCAGTCCTAGAGGAGATCAGCCCTGACTGCTCTTTAGAAGGCCAGATCCTGAAGAGGAAACTCAGAGACTTGGGCCACCTAATGATGAGGAAGGACTCCCTGGAGAAGAGCCTCATGCTGGGAACGATGGAGGGCAAAAGAAGAAGGGGACGGCAGAGAAGGAGGGGGCTGGATGGAGTCATCGAAGCAGTAGGGGTGAGCTTCAATGGACTCCAGAGGATGGGAGAGGACAGGAAGGCCTGGAGGAACTCTCTCTCTCTCTTTGTGTGTGTATATGTATGTATGTATGCATGTATGCATGCATGTATGCATGTGTATATGTATATTTCAAATAAGAGCAACTTTTTCAGTGTTTATTTACAGTTATTACACATTATTGCATATTGTAGATACACAATCTGTCACAGATCAAGTATACATAAAATAAGAGATGAACTTCGATTACAAATAATCAAATAGTTTATTTGCTAGCAATCCACCCACACATTTCAGCTGTTATTCCAAAGTGAAGTGTGATTTCAAGGTTCTACACACACACTCTCTCTGTTTCTCTCTCTCTCTGTTTCTCTTTCTCTCTCTCTGTTTCTGTCTCTCTCTTTCTCTCTGTTTCACTCTGTCTCTCTCTGTTTCTCTCTCTGTCTCTCTGTTTCTCTGTCTCTCTCTGTTTCTCTCTGTCTCTCTGTTTCTCTCACTGTCTGTCTGTTTCTCTGTGTCTCTCTCTGTTTCTCTCTGTCTCTCTGTTTCTCTCTCTCTGTCTATCTCTCTCTGTTTCTCTGTTTCTCTCTGTCTCTGTTTCTCTTTCTATCTCTGTTTCTCTTTCTCTCTGTCTCTCTCTCTCTGTTTCTCTTTCTCTCTGTCTCTCTCTTTCTATGTTTCTCTTTCTCTCTCTCTGTCTCTTTCTCTGTCTCTTTCTCTGTCTCCCTCCCTCCCTCTGTTTCTTTTTGTCCCCCTCTCTCTCTGTTTCTCTTTCTCTCTGTCTCTCTCTCTCTGTGTGTTTCTCTTTCTCTGTTTCTCTCTCTCTATGTTTCTCTTTCTCTCTTTCTCTCTGTTTCTCTCTGTTTCTTTCTCTGTCTGTTTCTCTCTCTGTCTCTCTGTTTCTCTTTCTCTCTGTCTCTCTCTCTGTTTCTCTGTCTCTCTCTCTGTTTCTCTTTCTCTCTGTCTCTCTCTTTCTGTTTCTCTTTCTCTCTCTCTGTCTCTTTCTCTGTCTCTTTCTCTGTCTCCCTCCCTCCCTCTGTTTCTCTTTGTCTCTCTCTCTCTCTGTTTCTCTTTCTCTCTGTCTCTCTCTGTCTCTCTGTGTTTCTCTTTCTCTCTGTCTCTCTCTCTCTCTGTTTCTCTCTCTGTTTCTTTCTCTGTCTGTTTCTCTCTCTGTCTCTAGCTGTCTCTCTCTGTTTCTGTCTCTCTCTCTCTGTTTCTCTTTCTCTCTGTCTCTCTCTTTCTATGTTTCTCTTTCTCTCTCTCTGTCTCTTTCTCTGTCTCTTTCTCTGTCTCCCTCCCTCCCTCCCTGTTTCTCTTTGTCCCCCCTCTCTCTGTTTCTCTTTCTCTCTGTCTCTCTCTGTGTTTCTCTTTCTCTCTGTCTCTCTCTCTCTGTTTCTCTCTGTTTCTTTCTCTGTCTGTTTCTCTCTCTGTCTCTAGCTGTCTCTCTCTGTTTCTGTCTCTCTCTGTCTCTCTCTGTTTCTTTGTCTGTCTCTCTGTCTGTCTGTTTTTCTCTTTCTCTCCCTCCCTCTCTCCCTCTTTTTCTCTTTTTCTCTACCTTTTAGCTAAGCTAAAGAAGTGCAAAACCTTCTTCGTACCTGTATTTAAAGACTTACATCTGATGGAATTGCCTTGACATTACAATAAAAGAACCTTGATGAGAAGATAATTTGCCGCTCTTAAAAAGACGAGGAAAGGAGGAGTTGCATAACAAGGGAAGATGTTTTATTACCAGGCAAGGTAATAAGGGGAATTCAGTTTCAGTCAAGGAAGAAACCACACTCAAATCATAAGTGGCAGAGCTGCCACGCGCCGGGGAAGTCAGGAGTTCCAGGCAATTCAAATGGGTATAAAGATTTATCTCAAGCTTAGCTCTCTACAAGAATCTGGCCAACTGACTGTTAAGGGAAATGAGCGGAAATTCAGAAAGGAATTCAAGGTTGGCTGGACTTAGATCTCTTTGTGAGTACAGGTGATCCTCGATTTACGACCCCCAATTGAGACCAGGATTTCTGTTGCTAAGTGAGTCATTTGTTAAGTGAGTTTTGCCCCATGCAACGCACTTTCTCATCACAGTTGTTAAGCGAATCACTGCAGTCGTTAACTCAATAACACGGTTGTTAAGTGAATTTGGCTTCCCCACTGAAGGTCACAAAAGGGGAATCACAAAACCTCAGGACACTTCAACGGTCATAAATAACAGTCAGTTGTCAAGCTGCCTGAATTTTGATCACATGACAGTAGGATCATATGGATCACATGTGATTTGGATCAGAAGTGGGTTCCGGATTCTTTACTGCCTCAGCTACGCACGCATGCACTGTAGTGCAAAATATTGCTTTTTGAGCAGAAGCAAAAAAGAAAATGGCGCTGGCTATGAGGCTGCCGGTAGAACCAGTTTGGGGGCATGGCCAGCCACATGATTATGAGGTAATGCTGGAACAGTCATAAGGGTGAAAAAAGGTCCTAAGTCACTTTTTTTCAACGCCATTCTAACTTTGCTGGCGCAGTGGTTAGAATGCAGTACTGCAGGCTATTTCTTCTGCCTGCCAGCTGTCTGCAATTTGGCAATTCAAATCTCACCAGGCTGAAGGTTGACTCAGCCTTCCGTCCTTCCGAGGTGGGTCAAATGAGGACCCAGATTGTTTGGGGGGCAAGAGACTGACTCTGTCAACCGCTTAGAGAGGGCTGTAAAAGCACTATGAAGCGGTATTATAAGTCTAAGTCAGAGGTTCCCAAACCTGGCAACTTTAAGACTTGTGGACTTCAACTCCCAGAATTCTCCAGCCAGCTCTGCTCAACAAGGGATGAGATCCTGAGAGCACAACGAGACGGCCCTTTGATATATCAGCAGACAGAAATTGCTATCTTGAAACAGATCCCGAAAAAGATTCGAGAGATAAGAAGGAAATATTCTTTCTTATCCAAAAAATTGTATAAAAAAGGGGTGTGGTTCAAGTGGTCAATGCCTGAAGGAATGTTGGTGTTCTGGGATGGGGGGAGAGTAAGAATTAAAACAATTGAAGAGGTGGAAGCCTTTCTTAAAAAATACTCCTCAATCGTGGAGGATGAAAATGGGGGAACGGGAGGGGCCATGGCTCCGCCCACTGGCGGGAAGGAAGAATAAGATACAATAGCCAAAAGTCTCAGATCACAAAAATGATTTTTCTTTTATTTTTATATACTGTAATTCCTAAACGGACGCTAACAAAAACAAATGATTGAATGCATGAAACTTATGATATGATATGTATGTATCTCTTTCCACCTTATATTGAATTTTCTTTCTTTATGTAACCTCGGAGGCGACCACCACCTCTGACCTGGAAGCCCTAAAATATTTCTTTTATAGCCTACATACCCTTTTCCTATTGAAAAATTTGTAAAAACCAATAAAATTGTGTAAAAAAAAAAAAAGTCTTAAAGTTGCCAAGTTTGGGAACCTCTGGTCTAAGTGCTATTGCTGGTCTACCTATATGGTATATCCATTTCAAAGTGTCTCTCTTAAATATATTGTAATTGCCGTTGCCATTAAAAAAAGACCTTAATGAGAAGATAGCCTCGGCGTCTCAAAGAAGCTGTAAAATGGAATTGCGCGAGAGTGAAAGAACAATGATTCCACCGCTAATTTTAAAGTAACCGAGTGGCACTGAAGAAGGGATAATTAAAATGGTCTCAGCCTGTGTAAATTGAGCAGGCTCCCCCTAATTACAGAAAATGCGTCCAATCCGAAACTTTTCGCTTGCCACAAAAATCTCTTGTCCTCTTTCTTTACCTACCAGCTAATGGGGAGTAAAAGCTGTAGCAAACAATTAACATTTTCTATGGTGCCACGGGGTGCATGTGGCAGAATAAAAATGGGCCAGTTTCCTATTATTCCATCCAATTTCAATATTCTGGGCAAAAGTGGAGGGGGAATAAAAAGCTTTCATTTCATTATGGAACGAAAGCGGCCAAATGAAAACGAAAGGAGTGAATTTAAGGATAATGTTCTTATTTTATTTAATTTTTCATAGCCCTAATTATATTTGTATTCCAATGGTGTTGAAAACGGTGACTTATGACCATTTTTCACACTTACGACTGTTGTGGCATTCCGCCCCTTCCCCCCCCCTCCACGATCATGTGATTAAAATTCAGGCGCTTGGCAACGGATTCATACTTATGACCGTCGCAGTGTCCCGGGGTTTGTGTCATCTTCTTTGGCGACCCTCTGACAAGCAAAGTCAAGGGAGAAGCCAGATTCACTTAACCGCCATGTTACTAACTTAACAACTGCACTGATTCACTTAACAACTGCGGCAGGAAAGGTCGTAACATGGCGCAAAGCTCACTTAACAAATGTTTCGCTTAACAACCTAAATTTTGGGCTCAGTTGAGGTCGTAAGTCGAGGGCTACCTGTACAAAAAGGAAGTATGCAGTGGAGTCCCCCTTGGCTCTGTTTTAGGCCCAGTACTCTTCAACATCTTCATCAATGATTTGGATGAGGGAATAAATGGGGAACTCATCAAATTTACAGATGACACCAAGCTGGCAGGAATAGCCAACACTCCAGAAGATAGGCTTAAGATACAGAAGGATCTTGACAAACTTGAACATTGGGCTCTATCTACCAGAATGAAATTCAATGGTGAAAAAAGTAAGGTCCTACATTTAGGCAAGAAAAACAAAATGCACAGGTACAGTATAGGTGGTACCTTGCTCAATAGCAGTAACTGTGAAAGGGATCTTGGAGTCCTAGTGGACAACCATTGAAATAGGAGCCAGCCGTGTGCAGCAACTGCCAAAAAAGCCAACACAGTTCTAGGCTGCATCAACAGAAGGAGAGAATCAAGATACCGTGAAGGGTTAATACCACTTTATAAGGCCTTGGTAAGGCCACACTTGGAATACGGCATTCAGTTTTGGTCACCACGATGTAGAAAAGATGTGGAGACTCTAGAAAGAGTGCAGAGAAGAGCAACAAAGAGGATGAGGGGACTGGAGACTAAAACATATGAAGAACGGTTGCAGGAACTAGGTACGTCTAGTTTAATGAAAAGAAGGACCAGGGGAGACATGATAGCAGCCTTTCAATATCTCAGGGGTTGCCACAAAGAAGAGGGAGTCAAACTATTCTCCAAAGCACCTGAGGGCAGAACAAGAAGCAATGGGTGGAAACTAATCAAGGAGAGAAGCAACTTAGAACTGAGGAGAAATTTCCTGACAGTTAGAACAATTAACCAGTGGAACAGAAGTTGCCACCAGAAGTTGTGAATGCCCCAACACTGGAAGTCTTTAAGAAGATGTTGGATAGCCATTTGTCTGAAATGGTATAGGGTTTCCTGCCTAGGCAGGGAGTTGGACTAGATGACCTCCAACTCTGCTATTGTATTGTATTAACATAGAATCATAGCGCTGGAAGGGACCTTAGAGGTGTTCTAATCCGCTCTCTGCTTAATGCAGGAGACCTTATATAGGTACCGTGCTTCCTCGAAAATAAGACAGGGTCTTATTTTCTTTTGACCCCCAAAATAAGCACTTGGCCTTATTTTCAGGGAAGTCTTATTATTTTTGAGGTACAGGAGGCGTCGAGCATGTCCCCTCATGGCTGCTGCTGTGTTGCAATATTTTCGGGGAGGGCTTATTTTAGCGCATGCGCTCAAAAGCCCAATTGGGCTTATTATCCAGGGAGGTCTTTTTGGGGGGGGGGGAGGGAGAAACAGGGTAGTCCTTGACATATGACCACAATCGAGCCCCAAAGCCTCATGCTTTCTGGGGAAGCCTAGGTGAGAATACTTAGCAACGGAAATTTTGGGGGTTCAATTCTAAGTTGTAAGCAGAAGACTATCTGTATAGGCATTCAATCTGTGGGTAGATAGATGCGCGGAGAGAATCAAGATGGTGGCCAGAATAGCAGAATGGAAGACTGAACCTTTTAAAGGTGTATTGCAGGGAGGTCTTCAATTTGGTGGTTCTGGCCACCATCTTGATTTTTTTTTTTACACAACTGCCAACTTGACCCTTCACTGTGTGGTCGATCTATAAAACTGCAGATGACAAGGTAAAGGTTCCCCTCTCACAAATGTGCTAGTCATTCCCGACTCTAGGGGGCGGTGCTCCTCTTTGTTTCAAAGCCGAAGAGCCAGCGCTGTCCGAAGACGTCTCCGTGGTCATGTGGCCGGCATGACAATGCCCGAAGGCGCATGGAACGCTGTTCCCTTCCCACCAAAGGTGGTTCCTATTTTTCTACTTGCATTTTTACATGCTTTCGAACTGCTAGGTTAGCAGAAGCTGGGACAAGTCACGGGAGCTCGCTCCGTTACACGGCGCTAGGGATTCGAACCGCTGAATTATCGACCTTTCTGATTGACAAGTTCAGTGTCTTAGCCACTGAGCCACTGAACCCTAGATGACAAGGACAGAGCCACTAATAGCTTCCTAAAAGATGCTGAGGTAACCATCCATTTGCTGAGGTAACCATCCACTTGACAGTGGCATATAAATTTAATAAACAAACAATTTAAGAAACAAACAAACAAACACAACCCCTTCAAAAGTCTCCGTCAAGAATGACTAAAGATTCGTTTTGTGTGCCCATTGTGTGTTTTAATTCTTTTCACTGAATTTTAATTTAATCTCCCTGTCAGTTAGTGCAAACACACTTATTATCGCCTCATAATCACCTCACTTTCCCCTTTTTATATTCTGTGTATCATGCTTTAGTCAGTGAATCCTGGGTGTGGATTATTTATGCTGTTAACATGAGCTTTTGGCAGTGTTCCCAGGTCTTCTGTGGAAGTTTGTAGGCAAATGCAGTGTATAAATATATGGCTGGATGAATCCTTTCCCTCAATTTAATGTAGTGCCACTCATAAACAGGATTTCTGTCTCTCAGGATGCTAATCAAAGCTATTCAAAAGATGCTATTGAAAAATAGGAGCTATGCTGGAAAGTGAGGGAAGTTAAAAAACAATAAGGCATCTTTCCACCCTTTCATATTTTTCATTATCGTTTTTCATAATTTTTCATGGTTACAGAATTAAAATCTGTTTAGCCGCAATTAAACATAACGACAGAATGACAGAGTTAGAAGGGACCTTGGAGGTCTTCTAGTCCAACCCCCTTCTCTAGCAGGTAACCACAATATGGCTGCTCTAATAATATCTCCTACTAGCCGATAAAATGCCGTTACACGAATATTTATTTATATGGGGGGAAATGTCCAGGCCAAATATAATTTCTAATGTTTGATTTTCCCCCTTACCAGAGGGAGCCCCCTTGTGCTGTGAAGTCATTACCATGGCAACTCCACTGCTCTGCATAATAGAAGCCATTTTATGACAGTACAGTAGAAACCATTTTAAAGCACAACAGGCTGTATCTTAACAGAACACAGGTTTTAGGGGCCCAGAGAGTAAGTCATCTGTGTACCAAGTTTGGTTGAAATTGCTCAAGGCGTTCCAGAGTTTTGCTGGAAAACACACACACACACACACACACACACACACACACACACACACACACACACACTTACTCATTGTGCTCTGAAGCCTGTTATGCTGGAGCTGGAGTAATTTGTCATCCATTAGCCAAATCCAGGACTAAAATTTCAACATTAAATAATTGGGCTGGCTTGAGACTGCTATTAAGGAAAAAGCTGGAGATTTGAATTCAGCAGGAGGGCTTGTTATGAATTCCTACTTCTGGACGCCTGTAGAGAATAATGAGTCCCATTAAAAAGACAAGTATCTCTAATATAGTTCCTTTGAACCCATAGATTTCACCCAGAACGGCTGTCATTGAACGCTGGCAGATCTGCATCGTATTTGAAAGAAAAGCTAGATTCACAGAGAAATGAATGAATGTAAAAAAGATGTGGTATTTCTTGAAAAGGAGGAGTGGAAATTTGTTTGTTTGTTCGTTCAATTTCTATAACTGCCTATCAATCCATGAAATTGGGCAGCATATGACACTGAAAGTATACAACAATAGAATAGAATAGAATAGAATAGAATAGAATAGAATAGAATGGAATAGAATGGAATGGAATGGAATGGAATGGAATGGAATGGAATGGAATGGACTGGACTGGATTGGGCTGGAATAGAATAGAATAGAATGGACTGGACTGGATTGGACTGGAATAGAATAGAATAGAATGTAAATGGACTGGACTGGGCTGGATTGGACTGGAATAGAACAGAATGGACTGGACTGGACTAGAATAGAATGGAATGGAATGGAATGGAATGGAATGGAATAGAATAGAATAGAATGGACTGGACTGGATTGGACTGGAATAGAATAGAATGTAAATGGACTGGACTGGGCTGGATTGGACTGGAATAGAACAGAATGGACTGGACTGGACTGGACTGGACTAGAATAGAATAGAATAGAATAGGATGGACTGGACTGGACTGGACTGGACTGGACTGGACTGGACTGGACTGGACTGGACTAGACTGGACTGGATTGGACTGGACTAGAATAGAATAGAATGTAAATGGACTGGACTGGGCTGGATTGGACTGGAATAGAACAGAATGGACTGGACTGGACTGGACTGGACTGGACTGGACTAGAATAGAATAGAATAGGATGGGATGGGATGGGATGGGATGGGATGGGATGGAATAGAATAGAATGGAATGGAATGGAATGTAAATGGACTGGACTGGACTAGAATAGAATAGAATAGGATGGGATGGGATGGGATGGAATGGAATAGAATAGAATAGGAATAGAATGGAATGGAATGGAATGTAAATGGACTGGACTGGGCTAGACTGGACTAGAATAGAATAGGAATAGAATAGAATAGAGTAACAGAGTTGGGAGGGACCTTGGAGGTTGTCTAGTCCAACCCCCTGCTTCGGAAACTCTACACCACTTCAGACAAATGGCTATCCAACATCTTCTTAAAAACTTCCAGTGTTGGAGCATTCAAAACCCCTGGAGGCAACTTCTGTTCCACTGATCAATTGTTCTCACTGTCAGGAAATTCCTCCTTAGTTCTAAGTTGCTTCTCTCCTTGATTAGTTTCCACCCATTGCTTCTTGTTCTGCCCTCAGGTGCTTTGGAGAATAGCTTGACTCCCTCTTCTTACAATACAATACAATACAATACAATACAATAGCAGAGTTGGAAGGGACCTTGTAGATCTTCTAGTCCAACCCCCTGCGTGGGCAGGAACCTTATACCATTTCAGACAAATGGCTATCTAACATCTTTTTAAAGACTTCCAGGGTTGGGGCATTCACAACTTCTGGAGGCAAGCTGTTCCAGAGGTTAATTGTTCTAACTGTCAGGAAATTTCTCCTTAGTTCTAAGTTGCTTCTCTCCTTGATTAGTTTCCACCCATTGCTTCTTGTCCTGCCCCCAGGTGCCTTGGAGAATAGTTTGACTCCCTCTTCTTTGTGGCAACCCGTGAGATATCAGAAGACTGCTATCATGTCTCCCCTGGTCCTTCTTTTCCTTAAACTAGACATACTAGACAACAATTAAAACAATAGCATCATATTAAAAACGATAAAAAACTTAGAACAAAGAACGAACAAGTGTTTCTATTCCCACTCCCTGCTCAAGCAGGAGATCCGATACCATTCCAGACAAGCGGCTGTCCAATCTCTTCTTAAAAACTTCCAGTGTTGGTCGCACCCACAACTTCTGAAGGCAAGCTATGGATTGTAGGAAATTTCTCATTTCCAGGTTGATTAGATTTTTTTAAAAAACTATTTTTTTAAGTTAAAGAGACTTTTAATATCATGTTCAGAGGTGTTTTTGAACTGGCCCGTTGATGAATCAAGAGAGATTCAAAATTCAGCTCGTTCTATGGATGTGTGAAGCAGCTTCAGAACATCAAGTACCTGTGAATAAGGACGCATATCTTATTTAAAATTAGTTTCCTGTCTTTTCAAGATTCTGAATGATTTCTTTATCACCTTGATGGGTCATTTTGTTCTTGGCTGTAATTAGACAGCGCTGTCTTTTTCTCTTTTCTCGGCAAATTCATATATATGAAGCAGGCTGTTCCCTTCCCTAATTTTGGGCTTTGACATAACAATCATCTCCTTGGCTCAGCTGATAAGGGAGGAGACCTAGTGGCTTAGAGGCTAATATAACTGCCTAATGTTTAAAAACAGCCAAGGTTAGAATCCCAGTAAAGGTACGGCTAGCTGATGAGAGCTAAATAGTTTGAAATAGATCTATACCAGCCTCCCTTCCTTTATTTATCAGCAAAAATGCAACACACACATACATATATACAGTATAAGCTGGTCGATCAGAAATACTTTTTATTTATTTATTAAATTTATATGCCATTCGTACCACTGTCAAGTGGATGGTTACCTCAGTATCTTTTACCTCAGCTTGGTTACCTCAGCATCTTTTAAGAAGCTTTTTCTAGCTCTGCCCTTGTCATCCAGGGACGCGGTGGCTTAGTGGCTAAAACACTGAGCTTGTCGATCAGAAAGATCGGCAGTTTGGCGGTTCGAATCCCTAGCGCCGCGTAACAGAGTGAGCTCCCGTTGCCTGTCCCAGCTGATGCCAACCTGGCAGTTTGAAAGCACGTAAAAAGGCAAATAGAAAAATAGGAACCACCTTTGGTGGGAAGGGAACAGCGTTCCGTGTGCCTTTGGCGTTGAGTCATGCCGGCCACATGACCACGGAGACGTCTTCGGACAGCGCTGGCTCTTCGGTTTTGAAATGGAGATGAGCACCGCCCCCTAGAGTCAGGAATGACAAACACATATGTGCAAAGGGAACCTTTACCTATGTAATATAATTAAAGCACTAAAACATTTTAAAACAGTAACAAATCATAAACCCATAGTATCTTAGGTGTTCCTTTTCTGGTTAGAGCACTCTGATGCTGTTCCTGTTGGAGCTACTCTTCCCTCTAATGAGGTCATAGCCCCAACTGCTCCTACCATCACTGGAACCTCTTTGGCCTTGCCTTTCCTCAACCTCCTCAGTTCCTCCATCTGGCCCTGGTACTTCTCCAATTTCTCCTTCTCCTTCTTCCTGATGTCGCTGTCACTTGTCGCTACTACATCTAACAACGCCCCCACTGTCTTCCGCTCCTTGTTTACAACCAAGATGTCTGGTTTATTGGATAGTTCCTGCCTGTCTGTCAGGATATGGAAGTCCCACAGGATTTTAGCCCTTCTGTTCTTCACAGCTTTCTGTCATCTGAAGCTGGGATTGTCTAGTCTGTCCTTGATGCGGGTGTTCTTGTACACAATGCCAAGTAATTGGTTGTGCTTGTTGGGTTCTCTCTGTGGTTCTCTCTGTATCTGTGTCTCTTTCTCCTTGTCTCTCTTTCTCTCTCTGTGTGTCTTTCTGTCTCTCCCTCCCTCTCCCCCCTCTTTCTGCCTCTCTGTCTGCCTCTCTTTCTCTTTGTCTCTCTTTATCTTTCTCTCTGTGTCTTTCTGTCTCTCCCTCCCTCCCTCTCCCTCTCTGCCTCTCTTTCTCTCTGCCTCTCTGTCTGCCTCTCTTTCTCTTTGTCTCTCTTTATCTCTCTCTGTCTTTCTGTCTCTCCCTCCCTCTCCCCCCTCTCTCTGCCTCTCTCTCTGCCTCTCTGTCTGCCTCTCTTTCTCTTTCTCTCTCTTTATCTCTGTGTGTCTTTCTGTCTCTCCCTCTCCCTCTCTCTCTCTCTCTGCCTCTCTTTCTCTCTGCCTCTCTGTCTGCCTCTCTTTCTCTTTGTCTCTCTTTATCTCTCTCTGTCTTTCTGTCTCTCCCTCCCTCTCCCCCCTCTCTCTGCCTCTCTGTCTGCCTCTCTTTCTCCTTGTCTCTCTTTATCTCTGTGTGTCTTTCTGTCTCTCCCTCCCTCTCCCTCTCTCTCTCTGCCTCTCTCTCTGCCTCTCTTTCTCTTTGTCTCTCTTTCTCTCTCTCTGTCTTTCTGTCTCTCCCTCTCCCTCTCTCTCTCTGCCTCTCTCTCTGCCTCTCTTTCTCTTTGTCTCTCTTTCTCTTTCTCTCTGTCTCTCTGTCTCTCCCTCTCCCTCTCTCTCTCTGCCTCTCTCTCTGCCTCTCTTTCTCTTTGTCTCTCTTTATCTCTGTGTGTCTTTCTGTCTCTCCCTCCCTCTCCCTCTCTCTCTCTGCCTCTCTCTCTGCCTCTCTTTCTCTTTGTCTCTCTTTCTCTCTCTCTATCTTTCTGTCTCTCCCTCTCCCTCTCCCTCTCTGCCTCTCTCTCTGCCTCTCTTTCTCTTTGTCTCTCTTTATCTCTGTGTGTCTTTCTGTCTCTCCCTCCCTCTCCCTCTCTCTCTCTGCCTCTCTCTCTGCCTCTCTTTCTCTTGGTCTCTCTTTCTCTCTCTCTCTCTGTCTTTCTGTCTCTCCCTCTCCCTCTCTCTCTCTGCCTCTCTCTCTGCCTCTCTTTCTCTTTGTCTCTCTTTATCTCTGTGTGTCTTTCTGTCTCTCCCTCCCTCTCCCTCTCTCTCTCTGCCTCTCTCTCTGCCTCTCTTTCTCTTTGTCTCTCTTTCTCTCTCTCTGTCTTTCTGTCTCTCCCTCTCCCCCTCTCTCTCTGCCTCTCTCTCTGCCTCTCTTTCTCTTTGTCTCTCTCTCTCTCTCTCTCTGTGTCTTTCTGTCTCTCCCTCTCCCTCTCTCTCTCTGCCTCTCTCTCTGCCTCTCTTTCTCTTTGTCTCTCTTTATCTCTGTGTGTCTTTCTGTCTCTCCCTCCCTCTCCCTCTCTCTCTCTGCCTCTCTCTCTGCCTCTCTTTCTCTTTGTCTCTCTTTCTCTCTCTCTCTCTGTCTTTCTGTCTCTCCCTCTCCCTCTCTCTCTCTGCCTCTCTCTCTGCCTCTCTTTCTCTTTGTCTCTCTTTATCTCTCTCTGTGTCTTTCTCCCTCCCTCTCCCTCTCCCTCTCTCTCTCTCCACCCCTCTCTCTCTAAAATCACACATATGTATGTTTGTATGTGTGTGTATGTATGTATAAATATATGTACACACATATACTGTACACAAACAATATCTATCTATCTATCTATCTATCTATCTATCTATCTATCTATCTATCTATCTATCTATCTATCTATCTATCTATCTATCTATCCATCCATCCATCCATCCATCCATCCATCCATCCTTGGCTCAGCTGATAAGGAAGGAGAGCTTGTGGCTTAGAGGCTAATGCAACTGCCTAACATGTAAAAAAGCAGCCCAGGTTCGAATCCCAGTAAAGGTATGGCTAGCTGATGAGAGATAAATAGCTTGAAATAGATCTATCCTAGTCTCCCTTCATTTATTTATCTGCAAAAATGCAATACACACACACAAGACACACAGACACACGAGACAAACACACACACACTTTACATACATATCATCCGGGTATAAGATATATTGATTCAATAAAGGAGAATATTTGTAGCTGAGGGTTGAACTGTGAGGTGCTTGATGGATGTTGTTTTCTTGCAGATGTTTCATTACACAAAGTACTCAACATCAGCTTAGATAACATCATCACCATCAGCCAAAGTTCAGCCCATTATGCAGGTATGCAAAGCAGCTTCGGAACATCTGGCACATGTGGTTAAAGACCCATTGTCTATTTAAAATTAGTTCCCTGACATTATGATGATTTCTGAAGTTTGATTGTAATGATGTGTGTGTGTGTATTGTGGTGACTCAGTGGCTAAGATGCTAAGATGCTGAGCTTGTCAATCAGAAGGTTGGCAGTTCAGCAGTTCGAATCCCTAGCGCCGCGTAACGGAGTGAGCTCCCGTGACTTGTCCCAGCTTCTGCCAACCTAGCAGTTCAAAAGCACGTAAAAATGCAAGTAGAAAAATAGGGACCACCTTTGGTGGGAAGGTAACAGCGTTCTGTGCACCTTCGGCGTTTAGTCATGCCGGCCACATGACCACGGAGACGTCTTTGGACAGTGCTGGCTCTTGGGCTTTGAAACGGAGATGAGCACCGCCCCCTAGAGTCGGGAACGACTAGGACATATGTGAGGGTGAAGGTATAGAGGTAAGGCTATGTAAAGACGTGGGTAGTAAGATACCGTGATCTCAGTAGCTGGCTACCTTGAATACCTATGGGCTCACCTAATTAGCACAACCAGCTATGGGAAGAAGGTAAAGTTATGTACAGGCATGTGCAAACTACCATGTTCTCAGTAGCTCTTTGTCTTTCAACCCATTATCTCACCCAGCAGAGACAGGCCATCTTGGGAAGTTAGATTTAACCTTGGCCTGGATAGCTTTCTGGATTCACAAAGGAAGGTAGTAAAACAAAGAACAATACAGGTGCTATATCTGCGTTACTGTAACGCTCTCTACATGGGGCTCCCCTTGAGGTGCACTCGAAGGCTACAGCTAGTTCAGAATGTGGCCGCGCGGGTGATTATGGGTGCCCCAAGGCAAGCCCACATAACACCTGCACGAGCTGCACTGGCTGCCTGTGGCCTTTCGAGTGCGCTTCAAGGTGTTGACGATCATCTTCAAATCGCTCCATGGCTCGGGGCCTAGCTATATACAAGACCGCCTTCTGCCCCATACAGCCCTTCGTCCGATCCGCTCCCACAGAGAGGGCCTTCTCCGGGTGCCGTTGGCCAGGCAATGCCGGTTGGCGACACCCAGGGGAAGGGCCTTCTCTGTGGCGGGCCCGGCCCTCTGGAACGACCTACCCCTGACCTTCGCACTACCGTGGACCTCCGCATTAAGACGTACCTATTCCAACAAGCCGGCCTAGCGTAGCCCCCCGTTTCTGACTATATTTATAAATTTTAATTTTTTAGGGTTTTAAAGGGTTTTTAGCACGGGTTTTAAGTTAATTTAATATGTTTTTAATAGTATATATTGTTTTGTAATGGTTTTTAATAATGCCTGTGCGCCGCCCTGAGTCCTAACAAGGAGAAGGGTGGGGTATACACACATATATATTCCCCCTCTTTCTCTCTCTGTCTCCGTCTCCCTCTCTTTCTTTCTTTCTTTCTTTCTTTCTTTCTTTCTTTCTTTCTTTCTTTCTTTCTTTCTTTCTTTCTCTCTCTCTCTTTCTTTCTCTCTCTCTCTGTCTCCCTCTCTTTCTTTCTCTCTTTCTCTCTCTTTCTCTCTCTCTGTCTCTCTCTCTCTGTAGTGCATGAGATTTTTGTATATAATCATAAAGTTTATTGATCAAATCTTAAGGTGTTGGGCAGTTTGATGCAACACTGCTCAGGACTTCAGAAAGCTGCCAACTCCTACATTAGAGGTATGTGTGCATGAATATGCATAAACATATGTGCTGAGGTTATCTATCCACTGATACACATGGCACAATATTGAGGCAATCAAACCAGCCTTTTCTCGATCTGGTTTCCAAGATACGAACACCATCCCATCTGCTAGGGCTATGACACAGCATAATGAGGAAAGCCTGTTCTATATTAAATTATTAAATCCATACAGTGTTTAAATGCCAACGAATGCTTACAGTTTTGCCCCCATGCAGGTGCATTGAGTTTTGCTACTTTTCCATCCGGTAACAACAGTGACCCCCATTTTTAATATTCCGCGACTAAATAATTCTGCTTAAATGTATTAACGGATTAGACATTTTTTTTTGTTCGTTTCGTCCCTCCTTAAGGGAGCCATGCCTGCTCATCCAATTAGGATACGTTGTTGGCTATCCAGTTTGCATTTTTAATTTGCCATATTCCTCGAAGGACGAGATATGAAGCTGGGAGAGTGAGCGATGGAAATTCTCTGCAGATTGAATTAGCCACAGGGCGGGACAGGCAGCCTCCTTGATGATTTGTAGCTTCGTTTTCACTTCTTTTAGGAGGACCAGTTTGGCTTGGAAATAAAAACGGGGAAAACAACGGCCTGCCTGCTTTTTGCATCGCTCACCTCATGGTGGATACATTTTTAAAAAAAAACTAGCAAGAATTTTAGATGTTTCTCCAGTGAGGATTATAGTGTCTTCTTTCTACCTCGTGCAGCCACAATGTAAAAAAGATGTGGAGACCCTGGAAAGAGTGCAGAGAAGAGCAACAAAGAGGATGAGGGGATTGGAGGCTAAAACATATGAGGAACGGTTGCAGGAACTGGGCAGCTCTAGTTTAATGAAAAGAAGGACTAGGGGAGACATGATAGCAGTCTTCCAATATCTCAGGGGTTGCTCCAAAGAAGGGGGAGTCAAGCTATTCTCCAAAGCACCTGAGGGTAGAACAAGAAGCAATGGGTGGAAACTAATCAAGGAGAGAAGCAACTTAGAACTAAGGAGGAATTTCCTGACAGTGAGAACAATGAATCAGTGGAAAAGAAGTTGCCTCCAGAAATTGTGAATGCCCCAACACTGGAAGTCTTTAAGAAGATGTTGGATAGCCATTTGTCTGAAACGGTATAGGGCTTCCTGCCTACGCAGGGGGTTGGACTAGGAGACCTCCAAGGTCCCTTCCAACTCTGCTATTGTATTGTATTGTATTGTATTGTATTGTATTGTATTGTATTGTATTGTATTGTATTGTATTGTATTGTATTGTATTGTATTGTATTGTATTGCATTGCAGAGATGGCAAACATTTTTCCCATCGCGTGCCAAAAGCAGGGGGAGCGTGGGCATGTGTGGGCATGCCACATCCATAATTCTAAGCACAGGACCCCCGCACGCATGGACATGCGATCCCCTGCACGCACATGCACACGGCACCCCTGCGCACATGCGCATGTGACCTCTCCCCTCCCTTTCCGGTTTTGGTGGGCGATGGACCTGTTTCTTGCCCTCCCCAGGCTCCAGAAGCCTTCCAGGAGCCTGGGAAGGGTGAAAACAGCCTCCCGCACCCCCCGGAGGCCCTCTGGAGGCTTCCATGAAGCCTCCGGCGGGCGAAAAGCAACCCTACGTGCAAACCGGAAGTTCGGGAACAGACTTCCGGTTTGTGCGTTTGGTTGTTTTTCTCCCTCCAGAGACTTCAGGGAAGTCAGCAAGAGCAGTCTGCAACGCTGCACTCTAACCACCGCACTGCTGCAAACTGGGGAATTCTGGGAGTTGAAGTCCACAGGTCTTAAAGTCGCCAAGGTTGGACACCCCTGGTTTTAGAGGGTTTAAGCCCCTTGCAGGACCTCAATGGCCCTGGGCGGGCGTTTCCATAGGAACCTCTTGTGTCGTCGTCCCGCATCACAATGCACAGCTGGCCCATAAAGAGGCTGGGAGTCAGCCTGGCCCCTTCAAGGCTGCTTCAACCTTTCGGGGGCTCCCACTCCTCTCCCACGGCGGTGTGAATGCCTCGACCACACCAACATCATGGCACGCTTCCACCGCAGCAGAAGCAGCAGTAGAAACTGTCGCTGGATGAGGAAGCGCAGGCCCCGCGGCGGGGGCTCTGGACGACGGAGCAGGGGCAGGAGAAAGGGGAAAGGGGGCCGTAAGAGAAGAGGTGGGTTATGGGAGGTTTCTTTTTCCCCTTTGGCCCTCTGGAGCGAAGGAGAGACGTCTTTGGGATGGACTGTCTCCTGAGCTGAATGGGTCAAATTAAGCCATCAGCCATAGAGTATCCATTTGTATCAGAGGAAAAAGATCTGGAGAAGGCATATGATATAATAGAAAGTTCACATCAGTGGTGGGTTTCTGCAGGCTCGCACCTACTCGCGAGAGCCGGTTGGTGAAATTTAGAGAACCGGTGAGAGGGGGTTTCACCGGTGTACCTGGAAGTAAATCTGGCCCGCCGCTACCAGTGACCCAACAGGAAGGGAAGGGAAGGGAAGAAAGGAAGGAAGGAAGGAAGGAAGGAAGGAAGGAAGGAAGGAAGGAAGGAAAAATTTATCATCACAATTGAGTCCAAAATTTTGGTTGCTAAGCAAGAGCGTTGTTAAATGAGTTTCACCACATTTTAAAAGGTGGCCACTCCCACCCTGTCACATGACTGCCAAGCCACGCCCACAAAATAGGCCACACCTACAGAGTAGGTTCTAAAAAATTTGAAACCCACCACTGATTCACATGAATAGGGAGTTTTCACTTGCTTTTACCAGTGAGGTGGCTGGCAGTTGTAATCCTGCTTGGACATAAAAGCCAGCTGAGGGACTTTGGCCCAATTACTAGGAGGCTGTGAGTTCTAGTTACACCCTGATCATGAAAGTCAGCTAAGTAACTTTGGGCCAATCACCAGGAGACTGTGAGTTCTACTTTTGCCTTAAGCATGAAAGTCAGCTGGGTGACTCTGGGCCAATCACCAGGAGATGGTGAATTCTAGTTCCGCCTTAAGCATGAAAGTCAGCTGTGTGACTCTGGGCCAATCACCAGGAGATGGTGAGTACTAGTTCCGCCTTAAGCATGAAAGTCAGCTGGGTGACTCTGGGCCAATCACCAGGAGATGGTGAGTTCTAGTTCCACCATAAGCATGAAAGTCAACTGGGTGAATTCCGGCCAATCACTAGGAGATTGCGAGTTGTAGTTCCGCCTTAAGCATTAAAGCCTGGTAGGTGGCTTTGGGCTAATCACCGGGTAAGTTCTAGTCTAGTAACCCACCCTAGGTTAAAAAAAACCCCACCAATATTTGTGTTACCAGGAAAACATTTCATTTATGAATGAAATATTCATAAAAAATATTCCACTGTGGAGTCTCCCAAGGACCCTGGAAACCAAGGGGTCAATTTTTATAAACAAATTTTTCCTGTGCAGGTTGGACTCGATATATAAAGATATTAATTCTTGAAACCTGATTCCTTTTCAGGGGCATCTGGCTATTGATTTGGCCCTTGAAACAAAATTTTGATCTCTTTTTTCTCCTCTTTGTAGGGACAAAGTCTAATTAGTAGAGAAAGAATAATAGTATTAAGAAAAAAAAGTGTCTTATTGTTTTTCGTCATCCAGGTTGTAGAGGGAAGGGAATGAGGAGGAGGAGGAGAAGACACTAGATTTCAGTGGGACACCTCGCGGCCGAAAACTCTTGTTCCAACGGAGGCAATTTTCCTCTTCAATGTTTCCAGCATCAAATGAGCAAGACCAAACCTGCAATAAAAACTGACATGCTGTACAGACATACTTAAACGAATGGGAGAGTTTATTTTAGACACGAAGGTATCTGGACTAGCACTGTAGTGTGAACTAATATATACAAGGGAAATATAATTTACAAAACCTAAAAATTACAGAATCTTTCTCTCTCTCTCTCTCTCTCTCATATCTTATATATCATCCTCCTATCATTATCTATCTATCTATCTATCTATCTATCTATCTATCTATCTATCTATCTATCTATCTATCATCTACCTACCTACCTACCTACCTACCTACCTACCTACCTACCTACCTACCTACCTACCTACCTACCTACCTACCTACCTATCATTCTCTCTCTCTCTCTCTCTCTCTCTCTCTCTCTCTCTCTCTCTCTCTCTCTCTCTCTCTCTCTCTCTCTCTCTCTCTCTCTCTCTCTCTATCTATCTATCTATCTATCTATCTATCTATCTCCATAATTCCAGGAAATATATGTGCCCCTGTAGAGGGATCTTTTAGCCTTTTCCTCTTTTTGCATAAATGCTTGTTTTATTTTATTTTATTTTATTAAATTTATACCCCGCCCTTCTCCAAATGCACAGGGATGTTAAAATACATACAAAATATATAAAATATATAAAATTTAAAAAACTTATTCTAATAAATAAACCCTGCGCTAAAAACCGAATTAAAAGTCCCAAGTTTAAAACTATCTAATAGTCAGTAATAGAGGTTACGCTAGGCCGGCTAGATGGAATAAATGTGTCTTCAGACACTTGCGGAAGAGGCGGAGGTCGGAGATGGTACGGAGTTCAGGGGGTAAGTCGTTCCAGAGGGCTGGGCCCGCCACAGAGAAGGCTCTTCCCCTGGGTGTCGCCAGTCGGCATTGTCCAGCCGACTGCACCCTGAGGAGGCCCTCTCTGTGGGAGCGTATCGGTCTGAGGGATGTATGGGGCAGGAGGCGGTCTCGCATATAACTAGGCCCCGAGCCATGGAGCGCTTTAAAGATGGTCGTTAAAACCTTGAAGCGCACCCGAAAGACCACAGGAAGCCAGTGCAGCTCGCGCAGGATAGGTGTTATGTGGGAGTGTCTAGGCGCTCCCGTAATCACCCGCACGGCTGCGTTCTGGACTAGCTGCAGCTTTCGGGTGCACCTCAAGGGGAGCCCCATGTAGAGAGCATTACAGTAGTCGAGTCGAGAGGTGACGAGTGCTTGAGTGACTGTGCGTAAGGCACCCCGGTCCAGTAAGGGGCGCAATTGGCACATCAGGCGTACCTGATGAAACGCCCCCCTGGCCACGGCTGCCACATGATCTTCCATAGACAGCCGGGAATCCAGGAGGACACCCAAATTGCGCGCCCTCTCCACGGGGGCCGGTGTTTCGCCCCCAATGGCCAGAGTTGGAATAATCTGGCTGAACCGGGGCGCCGGAAGCCACAGCCACTCAGTCTTGGCAGGGTTGAGCTTGAGTTTGTTACCACCTATCCAAATCCGTACGGCTTCCAAGCACCGGGACATAACCTCGACGGCATCGTTGGGGTGGTCTGGGGTGGATATGTACAACTGAGTATCATCAGCGTACAGATGACATCCCACCCCAAAACCACGGATGATCTCGCCCAGCGGCTTCATATATGTGTTGAACAGTAGGGGCGAGAGGACCGACCCCTGAGGAACCCCACATATGAGGGGTCTCGAGGCCGACCTCTGCCCCCCTGCCAACACATATTGCGACCGACCAGAGAGGTAGGACGAGAACCACCGCAGAACGGTGCCTCCCAGCCGCAACCCCCCCAGTCGGCGCAATAGGATACCATGGTCGATGGTATCAAAAGCCGCTGAGAGGTCTAATAGGACTAGGATAGAGGAATATCCTCTATCCCGCGCCCTCCAGAGATCATCAACCAACGCGACCAATGCCGTCTCGGTGCTGTGCCCGGGTCGGAAGCCGGACTGGCGTGGGTCTAGATAATCAACTTCCTCCAAGTGTCGCGGAAACTGTTGAGCCACCACACTCTCAACAACCTTCACTAGAAAGTGGAGGTTGGAGACGGGATGATAGTTCTCTAATAATGCTGGATCCAGGGACGGCTTCTTGAGGAGGGGCCTTACTACCGCCTCTTTCAAGATGGCAGGCAAGGACCCCTCACTCAAAGATGCGTTGACAATGCCCTGGAGCCAGCCTCGTGTCGTCTCCCAGGATGCCAGTACAAGCCAGGAGGGACACGGGTCCAATAAACATGTGGTAGCCCTAAGTCTCTTTGACAACTTGTCCATATCTTCGGTGGTAACAAAATCAAACTCCTCCCAAGATGGTGTCACAAGAACAGCCTCGGCCCGCTTGACTGGACCACTGTCGATGGAGGGTAGCTCGTTCCGAATCCGAGTGATTTTCTCCTGCAGATAAATCCCAAATTCCTCTGCTCGACCCTGTAAAGGGGCTTCCCGCGGCCTCTGTTGAAGGAGGGAGCGGGTCACCCCAAACAGGGCGGCAGGGCGGTTATCTGCGGATGCAATAAGAGTGGCACAATACTCACGTTTGGCCACTCTTATCGCCACTAAGTAAGTCCTAATATGGTCTCTCACTAGTGTTCGGTCGGCTTCGGAGCGAGAAGATCTCCATCTGCTCTCTAGGCGTCTCTTGTGGCGCTTCATCTCCCTAAGCCCCTCGGTAAACCAAGGCGCCCAGGTGGTTCGTCGCCGCAAGAGAGGCCGCAAGGGCGCGACTCGGTCCAAGGCCCCCGTGGCCGCACTTAACCATGCGGCCACTAGGTCCTCAGTCGAGTTGCGGGGCAAGTCCACAGGAATTGTCCCAAGCTCCCTTTGGAACCTTATTGGGTCCATCAGGAGCCTGGGGCGGAACCATATAGGAATGTCCGGTTCCGCCTCCCCGCAGTGGGGTGCGGCGATCGGAAAGTCGAGCCGAAGGAGAGCGTGATCTGTCCATGACAGGGGTGTGATGACTAAATCCCCTATTCCCAGATCACTACTCCACTGTCCCGAGACGAAGATTAGATCCAGGGTGTGTCCGCCCTCGTGGGTAGGGCCTACAACTACTTGGGTCAGGTCCATGGCTGTCATGGAAGCTATGAACTCCTGAGCTAACCCAGAGGTTTCGCCCGCTGACGGCAGGTTAAAGTCCCCCATGACTAACAGTCTGGGGGTCTCAACCGCCGCCCCGGCTATCACCTCTAGGAGCTCGGGCAGGGCTGTTGTTGTATAGCGAGGAGCCAGGTATACAACTAACACGCCCAACTGCCTCCCGCTTGTGGTTGAGTGTTGAGTCATCTGCTTTCCTTTAAAAAAGCCCAAAACATCATGACCGTGGCACAGATCTAACTGCTTTCTTTCAGCCCGTCTCTCTAACCCACACACAAACCACCTTTCCATTTTACAATCGGTTTCTTTCCTTAGGTCATAGAGCCTGAGCAGCAGGAGAGGAGGAAACTCTTCGAGTAACGTGTTCAGTAACTTCCCTAGAAGTTTCTTTGATTAATGCTTCTAGTTCTTTGAAATAACAAAGCAAGCTCTCCGTGTAGAGTGTGATAACTGCTGGTTCAAACCAGTGATGGGATTCAATTTTTTTTTACTACTGGTTCTGTGGGCGTGGCTTGGTGGGCGTGGCAGGGGAAGGTTACTGCAAAATCCCCATTCCCTCCCGATCAGCTGGGACTTGGGAGGCAGAGAATAGATGGGGGCGTGGCCAGCCAGAGGTGGCATTTGCCGGTTCTCTGAACTACTCAAAATTTCCACTAGCGGTTCTCCAGAACTGGTCAGAACCTGCTGAATATACCACCTCTGGTTCAAACCTGTCAAGGACAAGGATCCTACTTAGCTATAAACTTTAGTAACTCACAAACTCATTACAACGTGGGAAGTACACTTCCTAAATAGGACAATGAGCATTAACAACAGCCTACCAAGAATACAGGTAGTCCTTGAGTCCAAAATTTATGTTGTTAAGCGAGACATTTGTTTTGTCTTTTGCCTCATTTTATGACCTTTCTTGGCATAGTTGTTAAGCGAATCATTGCAGCTGCTGAGTTAACACAGTTATTAAGTGAATTAACTTCGCTTGTCAGAAAGTTGCAAAAGATAGCCACATGATCCCGGGATACTGCCATCGTCATAAATGTGAGTCGGTTGCCAACTGTCTGAATTTAGATCGCATGATCATGGGGAGGCTACAACGGTCGTAAGTGTGAAAAATGGTCGTAAGTCACTTTTTTCAGCAATGCAACTTTGAACAGTCACTAAATGAACTGTTGTAAGTCAAGGATTATTTGTATTATGAGGTGTCACATGTTACATATAAAGATAATGAGCCTGCGAGCTACATCACAGATAAGTCAAATGAAGCTAACCCATGAAAGGGCAAATTCCAATCTTAATATGTTTGAACGATATATAAAGAGATTCTTTTACCTTTCTAAGTTGCTCTCTTTCGTCTTGTGGGAAGCCCCCTCCCCGAAAGAATGAAATATTTTGGGGAATATTAAAAAGGCAAGATAGAATATTTTCCCTAAAGGAGAAATGGAAAAAAACAAATTAAGGGAGGTCAGAAACCAGTCTCAGTTTCCATGCCCCAAGCAGAAACTGAGAGGCCAGCTTATAGAAATGCAGATTTGATAATCCATTCAGAAAGACTGGGTCAGACAGAGATTCCAGATAAGCAAGACAATTAGGCAAGCCAAAAGTTGACAAGATTAGCTCAGACAAACCCCTAGGATTTGCATTTTCCCTTTTGCCTAGAGAGCCAGCCATGACCCCTACATGACTCCCTAGGAATCCAGAAGATATAAAACCCACCCACTCTAAACGCCATTTGGTCAGCTGTCCCAGAACCACACGCTGTTGGTGGTTCTGCTTAATCAATAAACCAACTTTCTTTCCAATCGGCCTCCATGTTATTTCCAGCATCTTTCTCCCTTCTTGGAACTGAACCAGATGGATTTTTCTTCCAACACTCTATTTGGGTGAGGTGCCCCTCCTTAAGTGTGTACATAAATAAAGACTATTTATTAGTCTTTATAATTAATTAATTAGTCTTTAAGTGTGTACATAAATAAAGACTATTGCAATGCTCTCTACATGGGGCTTCCCTTGAGGTGCGCCCGGAGGCTCCAGCTCGTACAGAATGCGGCCGCGCGGGGGATCTTGAGGGCCTCTAGATGCTCCCATGTAACACCTCTCCTGCGCGAGCTGCACTGGCTGCCTGTGGTTTTCCGGGTGTGCTTCAAGGTGTTAGTTACAACCTTTAAAGCGCTCCATGGCAAGGGACCTGAATATTTGCAAGACCGTCTCCTACCGCATACCTCCCACCGACCAGTCTGCTCCCACAGAGAGGATCTCCTCAGGGTCCCGTCAGCTAGTCAAGGCCGGCTGGCGACCCCTAAGGGGAGAACCTTCTCTGTGGCAGCTCCGGCCCTCTGGAATGACCTTCCCCCTGACCTGCGCACAACCACGGCGGCCGGCCTGGCATAGCTTTTAAATTTGTTTTATCAATTGGGTTTTATTAGGGACTTTTTAGAGCAGGTTTTTGTTTAATCTGTTTTTATTATATTTATTGTACCTGATGTTTTATGTTTTATAATTGCCTGTTCACCGCCCTGAGTCCCGCAAGGGAGATAGGGCGGTATATAAATTTAAATAAACGTAAACATAAACGTAAACATTTGTCAAGCATAGGGAATCAGGAGTCAAGGAGGTTCAAATGAATAGAGGTTTAGTACATGCTCTACAAGAATCTGAACTAACAGTCAAAGCAAATTGGCGGTAAATAAGAGTCAGCGGAATTCAAGGTGGGTTGGACTTAAACCTCTTGTGGGCATGAAGGGACTCAAGACTAATGCCATGCTTGACCCTTCCCTTGGGATCAGCTTGGTTGTTTCCTACAATTTTAATCTTCCTTTCCAATTTGGTTCTATTTGGGAAGACACGTTGGGCTAATGGATCTGTCAACATTTAGGGCTAACGTAGCCTTGAGTTGAACAGCTCGGCCAAATTTTAAAACCAAGTGACAGTCCAGATGATCTTGAGCTATGGAAGTACAATTTTAATAGCCATTCTTTATTATGCAGCCTCAGGGATCGTATGTCCCCAATAAAACCTAAGTAAGATATAATGTAGATATTTTTTTTTGCATGCGTAGGTCATAAAAATCTGGGACCATTTCACTGGCTGTGAAAGTCGAATGGATCACTGGTCTCCTGAGTTTTTATGAATTTTACAATTTTTTACAAACTCTTTTCGGTACATAGTTCCCCATAATGCAGTATTCTGAAACTTTGTAAAACCTCTGCTTAATTATTGACATTGGCTAATATAAATTATTATTTGTCTCTTGAGAAACCTCTATGCGGGTCAAGAAACAACAGTGAGAACGGGATATGGAACCACTGATTGGTTCAAAATTGGAAAAGGAGTCCAGCAAGGCTGAATACTGTCACCCTGCCTATTTAATTCATATGCAGAGCACATCATAAAAAAGCAGGGTAAGATGAATCACAAGTTCTCCAAGGCACCTGAGGGTAGAACAAGAAGCAATGGGTGGAAACTAATCAAGGAGAGAAGCAACTTAGAACTAAAGAAGAATTTCCTGACAGTTAGAACAATTAATCAGTGGAACAACCTGCCTCCAGAAGTTGTGAATGCTCCAACCCTTGAAGTCTTTAAGAAGATGTTGGATAGCCATTTGTCTGAAATGGTATAGGGCTTCCTGCCTAGGCAGGGGGTTGGACTAGAAGACCTCTAAAGTGCCTTCCAACTCTGCTATTGTATTGTAAATTGGAAGTAAGATTGCCGGGAGAAATATCAACAATCTCAGAAACGCAGATGATAACCACTCTAAGGGGCAGAAAGTGAAGAGGAACCAAAGAGCCTCTTGATGCAGGTGAAGGAGGAGAGTGCAAAAGTTGGCTTGAAGCTCAGCATTAAGAAAACTAAGATCATGGCCTCCATCTCTCTCAATTCCTGGCAAATAGATGGGGAAGAAATGGAAGTAGTGACAGGTTTTATTTTCCTGAGCTCCAAGATCACCGCAGATGGGGACTGCAGCCAAGAAATTAAAAGAAGCTTTCTCCTGGGGAGGAAATCTATGGCAAATCTAGACAGCCTACTAAAAAGCAGAGACACCACCCTGCCAATAAACGTTTGTATAGTCAAGGGTGTGGTTTCCCCAGTTGCCATGGATGGCTGTGAAGGTTGGACCATGAGGAAGGCTGAGCGCCAAAGAATGGAGGCCTTTGAACTCTGGGGCTGGAGAAGACTCCTGCACTGAGTCCCTTGGACTGCAAGGCCATCCCATCGGTCAGTCCTAGACAGGGGTGGGTTTCTGCAGGTTCGCACCTACTCGCGAGAACCGGTTGGTGAAATTTAGAGAACCGGTGAGAGGGGGTTCCACCGGCGTACCTGGAAGTAAATCTGGCCCGCCGCTGCCAGTGACCCAATGGGAAGGAAAGGAAAGGAAGGAAAAAAGGAAGGAAGGAAGGAAAGAAAGAAAGAAAGAATTTATCGTCACAATTCAAAATTTTGGTTGCTAAGCAAGAGCGTTGTTAAATGAGTTTCACCACATTTTAAAAGGTGGCCACTCCCACCCTGTCACATGACTGCCAAGCCACGCCCACAAAATAGGCCACACCTACAGAGTAGGTTCTAAAAAATTGGAAACCCACCCCTGGTCCTAGAGGAGATCCACCCTGACTGCTCTTTAGAAGGCCAGATCCTGAAGATGGAACTCAAAGACTTGGGCCACCTAATGAGAAGGAAGAAGAGCCTCCCTGGAGAAGAGCCTCATGCTGGGAAAGATGGGGGAAAAAAGTTTCATGCTGGGAAAGAAGAAGGGGACAACAGAGAATGAGGTGGCTGGATGGAGTCACCTAAGCAGCTGGCGTGAGCTTCAATGGACTCCAGACGATGGTAGAGGACAGGAAGGCCTGGAAGAACATTGTCAATGGGGTCGTGATGGGTTGGACAGGACTTCACAACCAACAACAATATAAATCAGCAATTTTTAAAATGCAGATTTCTTAAATCGAGAGTCTTATCTATATTTCTCCGAGGCTAACATTTAAAATGCAAAATTTCTCAGTGCTATTTCTGCATTCTTTCCAAAAGCAAGGATTAGTTTTTTCCCCACACTATTGAGGATTTTTTTTAATATCGAAGAGAGACATTAAGATAGCGATAGCTCCACTATGGATTCACGGATTTGAAAAAATCCTTTCTTTACTGAATCTGGGTTTCCCACCCCCGCGTCCTTATTCAGATTTTTCTTCGTGTGCCAAAGAATGAAAAGGACAGGTATAAAGATAAACGAATTAAAAAAACCCACCTCTATTAATAAGAGGAGGAAGCATTGGATTAGGAAATCGAACCAGGCCAATGAAGATTAAAATAAAAATCAATTAAAGAGGTGAAAATCAAATGTAAAGATAGAAAATAAAACCCCAACTTCTTCAATTAATCAATGGGGCAGCTTGCCTCCAGAGGTTATGGGTGCTCCAACACCTACTGGTTCGAAAAGTAAGGTAAAAATCACCCCTGTGGATACAAGCAAAGCTGGAGATCAATGCAATAACTTCCAGTTATTGATCACTCCCTCCTGAGCTTGCTTGGTATCTGGGTAGAATTGAACCACAGTCTTAAAGAAACATCTCAGTGAGGAGGGAGCTGAAAGAGAGAGAGACGGAAAACTCTTTTAAGAGATTCAGCCCGACGGTCTTATTATCTTTATTCAAGTCCAGCTGATCAACTTGATACTGTAGGTCCCGGCTGAGTCCACTCGACTCCTTCTCGTTAGGTTGGCAGCCTTAGGCAATTGATTACTTCCACCTTTGGGCACGTCACAAGAGTGAAGTCTTTCCCTGTTAATTTAATTAATTTAATTTATTTAGATTTACCTGGACTTCAGTAAGGCATTTGATAAAGTAGACCATAACCTACTATTAGATAAAGTAGAAAATTGTGGGTTAGACAGCATCACCAGCAAATGGATTCGCAACTGGCTGACCAACCGCACTCAACGTGTAGTCCTCAATGGAACTGCATCTACATGGTAGGAAGTATGCAGTGGAGTCCCCCAAGGCTCTGTTTTAGGCCCAGTACTCTTTAACATCTTCATCAACGATTTGGATGAGGGGATAAATGGGGAACTCATCAAATTTGCAGACGACACCAAGCTGGCAGGAATAGCCAACACTCCAGAAGATAGGCTTAAGATACAGAAGGATCTAGACAAACTTGAACATTGGGCACTATCTAATAAAATGAAATTCAATTGTGAAAAAAGTAAGGTCCTACATATAGGCAAGAAAAACCAAATGCACAAGTACAGTACAGGTGGTACCTTGCTCAATAGTAGCAGCTGTGAGAGGGATATAGGAATCCTAGTGGACAACCATTTAAATATGAGCTGCCAAAAAAGCCAACACAGTTCTAGGCTGCATAAACAGAGGGATAGAATCTAGATCACGTGAAGTGTTAATGCCACTGTATAGTGCCTTGGTAAGGCCACACTTGGAATACTGCATACAGTTTTGGTCGCCACGATGTAGAAAAGACATGAAGACTCTGGAAAGAGTGCAGAGGAGAGCAACCAAGATGATTAGGGGACTGGAGACTAAAACATATGAAGAACGGTTGCAGGAGCTGGGTATGTCTAGTTTGATGAAGAGAAGGACCAGGGGAGACATGATAGCAGTGTTCCGATATCTCAGAGGGTGCCACCAAGAAGAGGGAGTCAAACTATTCTCCAAGGCACCTGAGGGCAGAACAAGAAGCAATGGATGGAAACTAATCAAGGAGAGAAGCAACTTAGAACTAAGGAGAAATTTCCTGACAGTCAGAACAATTAACCTCTGGAACAGCTAGCCGGCATTGGTACCCTGAGGAGGCCCTCCCTATGGGAGTGGATCGGACGGAGGAAGGTATGCAGCAGGAGACGGTCCCGCAAACCGTTGGCAAAGGGTGAAGCTCAAAAGAGAATTACTGTATTTTTCGGCGTAGAAGACGCACCTTTTTCCTTCAAAAAAGAGGCTGAAAATCTGGGTGCGTCTTATACAATGAATACAGCCTACTTTGCCTCCCAAAGCCCTGCCTCTTCATCAAAATGGCCGTGCATAGCCTTCAGGAGCCTCAACATAAATGAACATAGACGTAAATGAATTCATCTAAAATGGAGAACATTAAATATTCACTTGTCATTTTTACATTATACTGATGAATTTGGGGAAAACAGGAAGGAATATTGATTATATTCACCAAATTGAGTTATTCATTCATTTATTTTATTTATTTTATTAAATTTATACCCCGCCCTTCTCCTTGTTAGGACCCAGGGCGGCGCACAGGCATTATTTAAAAAACACAAAATACAATAAATATCAATTAAAATGTATTAAATTAATAAACCCGTGCTAAAACCCAATATTAAAACCCTTACCAAATTATAAATTTTTCTTTAAAAAGTCAGAAACGGGGGGTTATCCTAGGCCGGCTTGTTGAAATAAATACGTCTTAAGACGTTGGTGGAAGAGGCGGAGGTCCGAGATAGTACGAAGGTCGGGGGGTAGGTCGTTCCAGAGGGCCGGGCCCGCCACAGAGAAGGCCCTTCCCCTGGGTGTCGCCAACCGGCATTGCCCCGCTGACGGCACCCGAAGAAGACCCTCTCTGTGGGAGCGGATCGGACGAAGGGATGTATTCATAAACGTAATAAAAGTGGGATACGAATAAATCAACTGAAACATCTCTTTAAACTTTTTTTGGGGGGCCACATTCTGCTTGTTCTTAAATTTTTAATAGACTGCACTGTTCAAACAAACCCCCTTAAATGCAAAACATCCAGCTTCCAATTCTAAACAGCTATTTTAAGTTTTTTTTAAAAAATGCTCTTTTGCTCTTGAAATATACCCTCATCATTTTGGGCCACATGCTGTGCTTGAATTTTTGAATTTTGAAAAGGGAGGTTTTTCAGCTTGGAAGAATTGCCAGATAATTGACTGTACCCTGGTGGCATGTCAAACTTTTCAATTTTGGGTTGTTTCAAGTTTGCACTTGAAATGGGGCTGTTTTGTATTTGAAATGGCTTGGGCTTCAAATGCTTTATCCCGATTATAACCTTGCATATGGCTCATTTAGTCAATCGCTTGGTATAAGGCAATCTAACATTCCTTCAGGGGATAGATAATAGATAGAGACAGATTGATAAATAGGTAGATAGATAATAGATAGATAGATAGAGATAGCTAGAGATAGATAGGTAATGATAGATACTGTTGATAGCTAGAGATAGATGATTGATAGATGATAGATAGATAGATAGATGATAGATAGATAGATGATAGATGATAGATCTATATAGATAGATAGATAATGATAGATCCTGTTGATAGATATAGATAGATGATAAGAACATAAGAACTGCCTTGCTGGAACAGGCCACAGCCCATCCAGTCCAGCCTTCTGTCTCACACGCTGGGTCCCCATTTGCTTCAGGGTCTTCCCAAGCAGATGTCTTCACCTGCTTGTGATTCCCTGCAAATGGCATTGAGAGATATCCTGCCTATCTCTCCAACCCGGAGGGTGTCCTTAGGCATCCATCATGATAGCCATGGATACCGTTGTTCTCCATGAACTCGTCTAATCCTTTCTTATAGGTGTCAAGGCTGACAGCTGTCACCACTTCTTCTGGCAGGGAGTTCCATAGACCAGTGATTCTCTGGGTGAAAAAGTACTTCCTCTTATTTGTTTGAGGTCTAGCTATCAAAAGTTTCATGGAGTGCCCCCTAGTTCTAGTGTTGTGCGATAGGGAAAACGGTTTTTCCTCTTCTACTTTGTCCACACCGTGCATGATTTTATAGACTTCAATCAGGTCACCTCTCAGGCGCCGTCGTTCTAGAGTGAAGAGGCCCAGCCGTTGCAGCCTCAGATGGTAAGGAAGGTGTTCCAGCCCCCTAATCCTTCTGGTTGCCCTCCTCTGCACCTTTTCCATTTCCATCATATCCTTCTGAAGGTATGGTGACCAGAACTGAACACAATACTCCAGATGCGGCCTCACCATAGATTTATAAAGAGGCAAAATGACACTTGCTGACTTATTTTCTATACCATTCCTATTGATCCCTAGCAATGAGTTTGCTTTTTTCACTGCTGCGGCACACTGGGTTGACACCTTCATTGAGCTTCTCCACCAGGACACCAAGGTCCCTTTCCTGGTTAGTTGCAAGGAGTTCAGACCCCATCAGTTTATAGATGTAGTTGGGTTTTTTTGCCCCAACGTGCATCACTCTGCACTTACTAATGTTGAAGCTCATTTGATAGAGATAGATAATGATAGATAGATACCATGTGTTCCCTGAAGTAAGTGTTTGGCCTTATTTTCAGGGAGGGCTTATTATTTTTGAGGTGCAGGAGGCGGTGAGTGTGGTCACCTCATGGCTGTTGCTGTGCTGCAATATTTTCGGGTAGGGCTTATTTTCAGGGAAATAGGGTAATGATAGATGCTGTAGATAGATATAGTTAGATGATAGATATAGATGATAGAGATAGATAGATAGATAGATAGATAGATAGATAGATAGATAGATAGATAGATAGACAGATAGTGACTTTTCAAAATTATGACATCACTGAAAAAAGGGATGAACTTTTTTCACACAATGATTGTAGCACAGGGGTGAAATCTACTTACCTTCTCTACCAGTTTGCAAATCCACTCACATGTGCCCACCTCTGCACATGCACAGGCCCCTCCGTGCATACGTACAGTATCAAAAACAGATGTGATGGTGTTTGGGCAGGTGGGTGGAGCTTGCTACCGAGCACAGCTACAAAGCTAATTAGAACACAAGCTCTCGTGACGTCCCGACTCGACTACTGTAATGCTCTCTACATGGGGCTTCCCTTGAGGTGCACTCGAAAGCTACAGTTAGTCCAGAATGCAGCTGCGCGGGTGATTACGGGAGCCTCTAGAAGCTCCCATATAACACCGATCCTGCGCGAGCTGCACTGGCTTCCTGTGCCCTTTCGGGTGCGCTTCAAGGTTCTGACGACCATCTTTAAAGCGCTCCATGGCTCAGGACCTAGTTATATGCGAGACCGTCTCCTGCCCCATACATCCCTTCGGCCGATCCAGAGAGGGCCTTCTCAGGGTGCCGTTGGCCGGACAATGCCGACTGGCGACACCCAGGGGAAGGGCCTTCTCTGTGGCGGGCCCGGCCCTTTGGAACGACCTTCACACCATCTCAGACCTCGGCCTCTTCCGCCAGTGTCTAAAGACACATTTCTTTCATCAAGCCGGCCTAGCGTAACCCTCCGCTGTGACTATTTTAGATAGTTTTAATTTTTGGGGATTTTAATTTGGTTTTTAGCGCAGGATGGATATTTAATAAGTTTTTAAATTTTCTATTTGATTTTTGTATGTATCTTTTAAATTCCTGTGCGCCGCCCTGGGTCCTCTTGGAGAAGGGCGGGGTATAAATCTAATAAAATAAAATAAATAAATAAAAAATAAATGATTCAACAGTTGTAGCCAGAAAAGTCATAAAATGGAGGCAAAACTCACTTGACAAATGTCTCACTCAGCAACTTCGGGGCTCAATTGTGGTCATAACTTGAGGGCTACTGTTTACTTGAGGGCTACCTTAAACAGCAATAGAGTCTTGGTCCTGGCAAACCCCCTTTTATTTACACGACTGTGAATTCCTTTCATTCACAGTCAGCAAAGCTTGGCGAACAGTCTTTCTGAGGGATGTTTATCAACACGAACCTCATCTCGCTTGGAGTGCTGTCAGATAACTAGTTTCCAAACGCAGGGCAAGGCAAAACTTGGCACGGAGTCTCTTATAAGTCACAAGCAGAACTTTCCACTCTTGAAACGAACGAAGGAATGAATTGTTTCCCGCAAAAGCCCCCATCTGCTGCTGTGGCGCTAGAGGTGGCGCTCTCGCCTCCCAATCAGGAGGTTGTGAGTTCAATCCTAGGTAGAGGCAGGAGGTTGGACTAGGTGACCTGCAAGGTCCCTTCCAACTCTGTTAATCTGTCTGTTGAACCCCTCTTTGGTTTCGTATGGGAGGAGCCAATCACTTTCAAGGGTTGGCTTTACTCCTAAGTTGACCCTGCTTCTTTAGCTGTTCTTGTCTTCTGGCAGTTCTGCGCATGCGCACACTGGGGACAGGCTCCAGCTGTTCCTCTGCCTCACTGCTTTCTAGCTCCCTCTCTGCCTCCAATGCAGAGCTTTCCTCGGCCCCCCAGGACTGGTCCATGTTCCTCCCCAACCTCCTCACTGTCCCACTCAGCTGCCAGCTCTGCTGGCCACCACAACTACCCATATAGTCCTTGTGCTGCACTCCAACTTCTCTGCAGCTGCTGAGTCTAATTTTGTTTTAAAACTTTCCTTTGGGGTTTAAAAAAAGAACAGAAATCTGGCTTTTATGAAAGCGAAGCACCAGCCTATTTTCCAAATTGCGAGTCGTATGTTGAGCATGGGATGGTTTGCTGCTATTCAGGAAAATATTACGGTTCAGCTAATCTCTTCAAAACGAAGCTTTGCTACGAACGATTATCCTTCTGATTTAATGTTGTTCGGTCGGCATAACATTAGAAATAATTACACCTTCCAGGAGATGTAAACATAAAAAATTGATTTGTTGTTTTTAAAGGTCAGTTGAAATTGCAATCTTCCCTCCTCAGAGGGGCTTGCATTATATTCTCGCCTGACATCGCCTGACCCCCCCCCCCCTCCTCGATAAATTTCAAACACCAAGCGATAATTAGGAACATGCTTGTGTTTCCTTTCGGTTCCCATCATAACATTATGATTATTGTAGGCTGAACGGTTCGGTTCATCGGCCCACTCATCCTATTAACAAAGGGCTCCAGAAGCTGAACTAAAGATGAAAGTTTATTTCTCTTTCTGTGCGTTGAGCCGAGGCTGCTGTATAGTCAAAACACTCTGAAATTTCTTTTACGAGAATTATCTCTCCTTATAAAATTATTTCAAAAAAAAAGAAAAAAGAAACCAGCACGCTGCTTATTCAAAGAATGCCCAGGCTCTGCAGGGTCAACCTTCCGTATTTTGCTCCGGGAGAAAATTCACAGCCGGTGAATTACTTTGCTTCTTTCAGGAAATTGCTCTTAAAAAGCACGCCTTATTTTAGTTATGTGTAAAGACGGCGTTCAAAAGCCGAATCCTGCTGTTTTTGTGCTCTGGAATCAAAAGGGATGTGACCCTGGTTTTAAGTAGGCAGTCCCATCAAAAGGACAGAAATGGAAGTAATTAAAAACCAGACAGAAATCCCCGCTGGAAGTCACCGAGAAGTCCAGGCAGGATAAAAAAGTAAATACAAGTTAAATAAAGTAATCTGAGGGATATGAAGCTCCTTTAAAATAACCAATCCCGTTTGTTAAATGAGAAATCGCGGCCTGCAAATACTAAATGTTCTCTCTCTCACACATACTTGCACAGAATTCCTTCCTTGCTTCCAGTGGAAAGAAAAGAGGGAAGATGGTTAGATAGAGGGAAGAGAAAATGGGAAGGGGAGGGAAGGGGAATAGAGGTGAGGAGTAGAGAGGAAGAACAGTGAAAGGGAAGAAAGGGAAAGAAAGGAAAGTGGGAAGGGAGATGAAAGGAGAAGAAAGGACAGGAAAGGAGAAAGGAAAGGAAAGGAAAAGGAAAGAAAAGGAAAAGGAAAGAAAAAAGGAAAAAGGAAAGGAGAAAGGAAAGGAAAGGAGAAAGGAAAGGAAAAGGAAAAGAAAGGAAATCAAGTTTGACACCCCTGGGCTAAGGTGTGAAGATTTTTATCCACTCTCATTCCTGGCAGTGGTTTAATAAATCAATCCATCTACAGGTGGTCCTTGACTTACAACCACAATGGAGCTCAAAATGTTCATTGCTAAGTGAGACATTCGTTAAGTGAGTTTTACCTGTTTACGACTTTTCTTGCCACAGCTGTTCAGCGACTCACTGCAGTTATTAAGTTAGTAACATGGTCATTCAGTGAACCTGGCTTCCCCATGGACTTTGCTTGTCAGAGAATAACAAAAGGGTGATTACATGACCCCGGGACTCTGTAACCCTCATAAATATGAGTCCGTTGCCAAATATCCAAATTTTGGTTGCGGGACCCTGGAGAGGCTACAAGTCCTAAGTGTGGAAAAATAGTCGGACATCATGTTCCTCGGTGTCGTCGTAACTTTGAATGTCACAAGGTGTTGATCACCATCTTCAAAGCGCTCCATGGCTCGGGACCTAGCTATCTGCGAGATCGCATCCTGCCCCATACAGCCCTTCGACCGATTCGCTCCGACAGAGAGGGACTTCTCCGGGTGCCGTCCACTAGGCCAGGGGTCCCCAACCTTTTTTGCACCAGGGACCGGTTTCATTTTAAAGAAAATTCTGCGGACCGGCTGAGTGGCTCAGCAGTCATCTGACTGGGTGGGCGTGGCCAACTTGGAAAATGTGAAACTCACTTAACAAGGATCTTGGTTAGCAACCAAAGTTTTGGCCTCAACTGTGGTCATAAGTTCTTTCTTTCTTTCTTTCTTTCTTTCTTTCTTTCTTTCTTTCTTTCTTTCTTTCTTTCTTTCTTTCTTTCTTTCTTTCTTTCTTTCTTTCTCTTTTTCTTTCTTTTTTTCTTTCTCTCTCTTTCTTTGTCTCTGTCTCTCTTTCCCTCTTTCTCTCTCTCTTTCTCTCTTTCCCTTTCTCTCTTTATTTCTTTCTCTTTCTTTCTTTTTCTCTTTCCCTCTTTCTCTCTTTTTCTTTCTCTCTCTTTCTCTCGTTCTGTATCTTTTTCTGTCTCTTTCTTTCCTTTCTGTCTCTTTCTCTCTGTCTGTCTTTCTCTCTCTCCCACTTTCTTTTTCTTTCTTTCTTTTTCTTTCTCTCTCTCTGTCTCTCTCCTTCATCCACCCATCTCTGTCACTCTGTGTGTGTGTGCGTGTGTCTGTCTGTCTTGCATTCACTCAATCTGTGTCTCTGTCTATCTTTCTCTCCCTCCCTCCCTCTCTCTGTCTCTCTATGTGTATCTGTCGTCGTAGTCGTCCCCCTCCCCCAGCCTCCTCAGCCCGCCTGCCATGCTTGGTCGCTCGTTCGCTCGGTCAGGCTCCGTGGCTGGGTAGGAGCGGGGCTGGAGAGGAGGAGGAGGGAGGAGGGGGCAGCCCATTGGGCAGAGCACGCGGGAGAACGCAGGAGGATGGTGGGGGCTCTTCCTCCACCCTCCCTACGGCCGCCAGTTCCCTCCCCCGCCCGCGGAGCCTCCGCAGCCCCTGGAAGAAAACGAGTGGCCGGCATACCAGCAGGGGAAGGAATCGGTGGCCGGTCCGGCGGCGCCCAGGAGTCCCTCCGTCGACGAGGGTGGAGGAAGAGCCACACTCCAACGGCACGAACAGTCACGCCTGTGTTCTCCCGCGCGCTCTGCTCAGGGGGCTGCCCCCTCCTCCTCCTCTCCAGCCCTGCGGCCCGGCTCCCACCCAGCCGGCACCGGTCCGCGGCCCGGGGGTTGGGGATCCCTGCACTAGGCAATGCCAGCAGGCGACGCCCTGTCGCAGGCCCTATCCTATGGAACGACCTACCCCCCGACCTCAGAACAACTCCGGACCTCCGCTCCTTCCGCCGAAAGCTCAAAACGTATTTCTTCCAACAGGCCGGCCTAGCCTAATCTATCTTTCCTGCCTCCAGTCTATATATTTACATTTTTAATTGGGGTTTTAGGGGTTTTAGTGTTTTAGGATTTTAGGTTTTAGCGCAGGGTTATAGTAGTTTAATCAGATTTTAGATATTTATATTGTTTTATGTTTGTATGTTTTATAATCCCCTGTGCACCGCCCCGAGTCCCTTCGGGGAGAGGGAGCGGTATACAAATAAAAATTTGATGGATTGATTGAGACTAAATGAACTATCGTAAGTCGAAAACTACTTGCATCCACGGTGAAAAATGCGAGGCATTTCAACAGGATGGGTAGGAGAAAGTTGCATCCAGGCAGGTATTCAACGGGGGAGGCTTCTGCAGTAGAAGGCTTTGTGGAATTTGTGCTTCGTGTATATTTATAAGATATCTTGCTTTCTCCAGCTGCTGAGTTTCTGAACAGTAAACATGTAGATACAAATGCAGTAAGCCCACAACTTCTTCTTAAGGCTCCTTGTCAGGCAGATGGTGTTATAAAATCAGTTGGGACTTAAAACAAATTGCCTTCACTTTAGCAACTGAAATTCTGCCCCAGCTGTGATTGTAACTCAAGGACCATCTGCAATGACTGTCTTGGTTGCTTATTTTTCACGGATCGGGATGACTCACCAATATTTTGGGAAGCCCACGGATTCTTCAATTGCACTGGCCTCGTTCAGCTGTTTAGTTTTCTGGAGCATTTCTCCAGAAAGGAAAAAGATATTGTAGTCTTAGTGGACAACCGAATATAAGCCAGCCGTGTGCTGCAGCAGCTATATCAATCAATACAATCCTGGGTTGCATTAACAGAGGGATAGAATCAAGATCACGTGAAGGGTTGATACCACTTTACAATGCCTTGGGAAGGCCACACGTGGAATACGGCATCCAGTTTGGGTCGCCACGATGTAAAAAAAGACGTGGAGACTCTAGAAAGAGTGCAGAGAAGAGCAACAAAGAGGATTAGGGGACTGGAGACTAAGACATATGAAGAACGGTTGCAGGAACTGGGTAGGTCTAGTTTAATGAGAAGAAGGACCAGGGGAGACATGATAGCAGCCTTTCGATATCTCAGAGGCTGCCACAAAGAAGAGGGAGTCAAGCTATTCTCCAAGGCACCTGAGGGTAGAACAAGAAGTAATGGGTGGAAACTAATCAACCAAGTTAGAAGTAAGAAGTGAAGTGAAGAGAAGAAAAGAGGAAGAGGAGGGGAAGAATGAAGAGAGGAAAAGGAATAGAGGGAAGGGAGAGGAAAAAAGGAAGAAGGGAAGGAAAGAAGAGAGGAAGGAGAGGGAAGGAGGGAGGAAGGAAGGAAGGAAAGAAGGAAGAAGGGAAGGAAGGCAGGAAGGAAAACATAAGATAAATTCTTCAAATGAGAAGTGAAACTTTTTTCAAGGGGAGAGGAGAACAAGAAGAAACTCCAGTTTGAGCAATTCATTGGTGGAACGGCTCACCTCCAGAAATTGTGGGTGCTCCAACACTGGAGGTCTTTAAGATGAGATTGGACAACCATCTGTCTGAAACGATATAGGGTCTCCTGATTGAGCAGGGGGGGGGTTGGACTAGAAGATCTCCAGGGTCCCTTCCAACTCTGAAATTCTGTTGTTCGTACTGATTAGTTTCACCTGCCTTTGTGGGTCTGTTTTATTTTCCTTTCTTTCCATTTTATTAATTAATTTAATTTGTATACTGCCCTCTCTCCTATTTGGGACTCATTCCCTCCCACTGGCTCTTATAAATATCAGCGGTACCAGTAATAGCATATGAAACAGGTACTTATTCTATTTAAAACAAGGCACGTTGGAAGGGTCAAAAGCACGTTAAGGTTATATTTAAGTGTCTGTTGAAGACATGGCATAGGAAAACCACACGGCTGGCTTCAAACAAGAAATCAATCCTCATCAATTGCGTATGCTTCATGGAAAAATGGTTTTCTTTGGAATCAAGTGATATGCAATATTTTTCACCGTTCAGGGACCCCAAGCAAACTTCACAACATTTTTTGATATCCCTCGATACCTTAAAGAACATGGATAGTATAGAACCGTGATGGCAAACCTATGGAAAACGAGACCTACTACCATGTTTTCCCAAAAATAAGACAGGAACTTATTTTCTTTTGACCCCCGAAATCAGCGCTTGGCCTTATTTTCGGGGACATCTTATTATTTTTGAGGTACACTTCAAGGTGTTGATTTTGAGGTGCGCTTCAAGGTGTTGATTACCATCTTTAAAGCGCTCCATGGCACAGGTCCTAGTTACTTGCGAAACCCGCTCCTTCCTCATACATCCCTCAGACCGATTCGCTCCCATAGAGAGGGTCTTCTCCGGGTGCCATCGGCCGGGCAATGCCGACTGGTGACGCCCAGGGGAAGGGCCTTCTCTGTGGCGGGCCCTGCCCTCTGGAACGACCTACCCCCTGATCTCAGGACTATCACGGACCTCCGCCTCTTCCGCCAACGTCTAAAGACACACTTCTTCCATCTAGCTGGCCTGGCCTAATTTCCGAGACTATTTTATCGACTGATTTTAAATTAATTTATAGTTTTTATAAGAGGGTTTTAAATTAATTTTAGCACAGGGTGTTGTCTATTTAATAGGATTTTATATTGACTACTTACCAGTGGTGGGTTTCCAATTTTTTAGAACCTACTCTGTAGGTGTGGCCTATTTTGTGGGCGTGGCTTGGCAGTCATGTGACAGGGTGGGAGTGGCCACCTTTTAAAATGTGGTGAAACTCATTTACCAACGCTCTTGCTTAGCAACCAAAATTTTGGACTCAATTGTGATGATAAATTCTTTCTTTCTTTCTTTCTTTCTTTCTTTCTTTCTTTCTTTCTTTCTTTCTTTCTTTCTTTCTTTCTTTCTTTCTTTCTTTCCTTCCTTCCTTCCTTCCTTTCTTTCTTTCCTTTCTTCCTTCCTTTCCTTTCCTTTCCTTCCCGTTGGGTCACTGGCAGCGGCGGGCCAGATTTACTTCCAGGTACGCCGGTGGAACCCCCTCTCACCGGTTCTCTAAATTTCACCAACCGGCTCTCGCGAGTAGGTGCGAGCCTGCAGAAACCCACCACTGATACTTACGATGTATTTATTCTTGTATATATGTTTGTATCCATATTTTATTCACCTGTGCACCGCCCCGAGTCCCTTATGGGAGAGGGCTGTGGTATATAAGTTTAATAAACTCTAAATCTAAATCTACAGGAGGTGACGAGCGTGGTCACCTCATGGCTGCTGCTGTGTTGCAATATTTTTGGGGAGGTCTTATTATTTTTGAGGCGCAGGAGATGGCGAGCATGGCCACCTCATGGCTGCTGCTGTGCTCCTGGGGGCTGGGGAGGGCAAAAACACCCCCATTTTTGTGAAAAAGGGGCTTTTTTGCTCATTTTTGCCCTCCCCAGCCCCCAGGAGCACTTTGCAGGCTTCTTAAACCCTCTGCATGCCCCATTTTTGCAAAATTCAGATATTTTGACAACAAGTTCATATTTATGACAGTTGCAATGTCCCAGGGGAGGGGTGGGAGGGGTGGTGCTGAGAACGATAAAATCAGTTTGGGGGTGCGGCAGGCCGAGTTACTACCTACTTGGCTAAACCGGTCCGAACTGGTAGGAACCCACTCTGTGTCAACTTGTAAAGCGTTTCCATGACTACTATCTTTTTTTTTTTTTATATTGAAAAAGTTTTATTGGTTTTACATTTTTTAACAGGATAGGGTAATGGTTACAAAGAAATTTTGAGAGCATTCACGTTAGAGTCGTCGGACCTTCCGAGACCTCAAAATACACAATAAAAAAGTTAACATAGCAAACATTTTCCATACCACTACAAGATGAGAGCAAGTACATTTACCTAAATTCTCCGTTCCATGCTGTCAGACATTTACAAAAAGTCCAGATAGAAATATTATGCAAAATTGTTCAAGAAAAATCAAGGCAAAGTTATTTTTTTGATCTAAGTCTTTTGGCTATTGTATCTTCTTTCTCTCCTCCCTGGCCCCCCGTAGGCGGGGCCGTGGCCCCCTCCGTCCCCCCTGGATCTTCCCCCAGGACAGAGGAATATTTTTTAAGAAAGGCTTCCGCCTCAGCAACTGTTTTAATCCTCACTCTTCCTCCTTCCCAGAACACCAGCATCCCTTCAGGTGTCATCCACTTGAACCAAATCCCGTGATCAAACAAGGTTTTAGACAAGAAGGAAAAATTCCTTCTTGCATCTCTAATTTTTCTAGGGATCTGCTTCAAGATAGTGACCGTTTTTTGTTGGTGAGTTAGAGGTTTCTCTCTCTGCGCTTTCAGGATTTCCTCTCTGGTTGACCTTCTAACAAATTTCACATGTATCTCTCTAGGCACTTCATTTATCCTGGCATATGCAGAATTAATTCTATAGGCTAGGTCAATGTCCCCCCTGATCTCATCCTTAGGTTTATGTAAATAGTCTGCTAAAATTGTGCTCATAAGATCAGGGAGGCATTCACCAGATTCCTCAAGAACATTCTGAAATCTCAAAAAATATGTCATTCTTTCCATATGTATCCTAGACACATGCCCATTTATTTCCCCCACCTCATTAGAAACATTTTTAATCTCTCCCTTAGCCCCCTCCAACCCCCCTTCCAGTTCTTCATTCTTCTGTGTGTTCTCCAACACTTGCTTCCGGGTATCCAGTAGTTCCTTCTTGAAGGTAATATTTTCAGCCCTCTGGGCCTTTATTTCTGATATCAAAGTTTGCATAGAGGTTTCAAGAGAAGCCATCCTTTGTTCCAAATTTACAAGTGCTGCTTCTTGTGCCATGGTTAAAAGTTAGAGTCACTGCCACCAAGATGGCGTTTTCCGGGTGGGGCTGGTGGGGCAAATCAGGAGCTCAGTTCAGTTCAGGGCTGTGAAGTTGCAAACAATTCAGAAACCAAAAGAGACACAGTTTCCCAAGTCAGCAAATAGTAATAACGAAGGTATTCCAGAGAAGAAATCACAAATCCATCAAAAGAATTTTTTTTTTTCAAAAATCCAGAGAGAGTCCTGCTTTTAAAGAGACGCTGGAAATTTTCCTTAGTTGAAATAGTCAGGCAGGGACAAAGAAAAGCCACTTCCACCGCCCATCTCAGAGCCAGAGGGAGAGAGTAGCAAAATAAGAATTTTTTAACCAGCCAGACCTAGAAACAATGTTGCAAAGAATCGCATTCCACTTTCCCTTGTTAAAGACCGTCCGGAGTGAAAGTTTCCACTTTCTCTTTGCAGAGAAGCCATTTTAACGTGCCGCTTAAATCCGAGGTTTTTTTTTTTAGAAATAAACACCCCCCTCCCAGTCCGTTCAGCCTGGCTGGCAGCAAGGAAAAAAAAAGGTGTTCTTTTAAACTCACTCTCCCTCGCAGCTGAAGCCTCGGTGATCCGCCCGATCTCTCCGTTCAGCCCTCTCCATTAAAGCGAATGGCGCCGACAGCCGTTGGCGAAGGAAAAAACCCCCGCAGCATGTTCCTCTCCACCTAGGTCGCAGAGAGGAGCGCTCTCCCCACCGCCGTGACGAGGGACGCTCCCTCTGAGCCGACCCTACGGGAAACCTCCGGTAACCGGAGAGTTTCGCCCCCGTGGGGGGGCAGAAAAGGCAACAAAGCGGCGAGCGAGCCGTAGGCTCGCCCGTCGCCGCTGGAGCCGGATACCGGAAGTTTACTATGACTACTATCTTTGACATAGGAAAAGGGAGGAGAATTCCATGCAAACCTTTGGCCAGAGTCAGATCTTATATTCCTACAGCTGGCGTGTGAACTGCTCATGTTCATAGCCTGCTGCAGCACCTTGTTGGTGGATGTGATTTATGACACAGACAGAAGGGAGGGGATACAGGGGTAATGTTCAAATGCAATTAAGCTGAAATCAGTTTCGGCTCCGGCAGAAGAACATGCCAAAATTTTGACCCTAACAAATGAATAAATGACTTTGTCTTGAGGCTCGTAAATTAATTAGGTCATCTTTTGGAAATGTCACACTCTGGTTTCGGGAGGCCAAAAATTCTGTATTCAGTGTATAAGACACACCCAGATTTTCATTCCTCTTTTTTTTGGGGGGGGGGGAAGGAGCATCTTATACTCCAAAAAAAAAAAACGGTATTACAAAACATGCAAGAATTTGCAATTCATCTCAAGACAAATATTTTGGATGACAAAGATAGTCAACAAGGGCTACTGATGGCTCACTTAACTATTCTTCTTCTTCTGAGATTTAACAAAATTATTTTGACATTGATTGAGTTCCTAGCAGCTCTCGGGAATGATAATTCGCATAATCCATCCGCAGAGCAGGCAGGACTTTTTAATTTGTCCAATTGCTTTTCATGCTGAGGTAAGTAGAAACCCCTTATGTAAACAAGTCAAAAATCTGCCAAAATATTTATAGGGCATTAACTGAGAGATAAATTCCAAGAAACTGTTTTGAGGAGGCTGCCATCCAAACCTCGGGAGAAATTAATCAAGGTTTCAGACCATTTGAAGTAAGCCGTACGCCCTGCGATGAGCCATAAATGTGTTATTATTAAGTCAGGCTGAACGAAGGAGAAATCAAATAAAGAAGTCAGGGAAAAAAAAGTAAAAGCTCATTTGTAATGCTGACCAAGTTTGAAGATGTCTTGAATCCTAAATTGCTTTTGATTGAGGGGGAGAAAAATCGGGAGTGAAGGTCAACATACCAAACAATTAGCTAAACTGCAGATCAGGGTCTCCAAACTTGGCAAATTTAAGAGGTGGACAGTGGTGGGATTCAGCCGGTTCGCACCTATTCGGGAGAACCGGTTGTTAACTTTCTAAGCAGTTCGGAGAACCGGTTGTTGGAAGAAATCTCCTTTTGTCGTCCATCCCCCCCACACTTTACAGGGCTAATGCTGTAAGGAAGGCAGGAAGGAAACATTCTGGTGTTGTTTCTAGCCGCATCTTTATTGCCCTGATTAAAGATGGTCTGCCGAAGCCTGAGGATGGCAAGTGAGATCTTGCCGAAACGTTGCAATAACAATTCCATGCTATATACACGGGAAAACACCCGAAGACAGCAATACCAGCATATATATATATACACCCGTGAAAATCTACGAAAACATATATATATATAGATATATGCTGGTATATAAGCAAGCAATGCTTATATATAGATATGCTGGCATTGCTTGCTTCGGGTATTTTCCCGTGTATAAGGCATGGAAATGTTATTGCAACGTTTCGACAAGATTGCAATAACATAACATTGCAATAACATTTCCATGCCTTATACACGGGAAAATACCCGAAGCAAGCAATGCCAGCATACCTACACCCGTGAAAATCTATCTATTTACTACTGTACTTAAAATCTTTAATGGAAACATAAAAAGAATTGCAAGGCAGCTTTCAGTACGCATTAATAGTTCTGTTTTGGCTCTATTTGTCAACTGCCTCTTGCATTTCTTCATGAATACCTATCATTTTTCTCATTGATTTAAAAAAAAACCCTCCAGGTGAAGTCCTATTTGCGATCGCGTTTCCTGCAAATATTTGAGGGCTCTTACATCGAGAAAAGATTGTACTTTCTTTAGTGCTATTATCAAAGGGGATATGAGAAGCGCAAGCAAGCTTCCTCCTCGCTTGTAATGCATACCTAGAAACATGTGGAGCACGCCGCATTAGTCACCTGCAGCATCTTTCCAAAGCCAGCTAAGGGGGCGGAAACATTCAGCCAATATTAGATGACAAGTGAAATGGTCCAAGGGCAGAGCTGATCAAAACAAGTCATTTCAACCTCGTTATAGTTTGCAGTCAAACAACACCAGCAGAATTGGAAAACGAATGCTGGCACGTATCTCGTATCAGACAGGCGCACGATGAAAGACGTTTAACAAATGCACCCAAGAAGTCTCTTGCAATAATAATTTCTTCAGCAGAGTATCGGTTAATGAATCAACAATAACTGCATTCTTTAAAATAAAATAAAAAAGCAAACTATTGTAACTCTCTCTACATGGGGCTCCCCTTGAGGTGCACCCGGAGGCTTCAGTTAGTTCAGAATGCAGCCGCGCGAGCAATTATGGGGACCACCAGGTTTGCCCACGTTACACCGCTCTTGCGCGAGCTGCACTGGCTACCTGTCGTCTTCCGGGTGCGCTTCAAGGTGTTAATTATCATCTTCAAAGCGCTCCATGGCTCGGGACCTAGCTATCTGCGAGATCGGATCCTGCCCCATACATCCTCACGACCGATTCGCTCCCACAGAGAGGGGCTTCTCCGGGTGCCGTCCACTAGACTTTGTCAGCGGGCGACGCCCAGGGGAAGGGCGCTCTCTGTGGCGGGCCCGGCCCTCTGGAACGACCTTCCCCCTGATATTAGAACGACCACCGACCTCCGCTCCTTCCGTGTAAAATTAAAGACCTATCTCTTTCGACTGGCCGGCCTTGAATAGTTCTCTCTGTCTATTGACTCCAAATATTTTAATGGGTTCTTAATTTTATATTTTTAGCACGGGTAATACTATTTAATTCTATTTTAATGTATGTATGTTGTATTTTATTGTATATTGTTTTTAGCTTTGCCTGTGCACCGCCCCGGGTCCCTGTGGGGAGAGGGTGCGGTTAATAAATTTCAATTTCAATTTCAATTTCAAAGAATACCATCATATAAGTTATCTTGTTTATTTGCCTAGCAAAAGGCTGTGGTTGTGTTTAGATAGAAGACTTTATTCACAAAATCAGCCAGCCGTGGGCAGCGGCTGCCAAAAAAGCCAACACAGTTCTAGGCTGCATCAACAGAGGGAGAGAATCAAGATCCCGTGAAGGGTTAATACCACTTTATAAGGCCTTGGGAAGGCCACACTTGGAATACGGCATTCAGTTTTGGTCACCACGACGTAGAAAGGATGTGGAGACTCTAGAAAGAGAGCAGAGAAGAGCAACAAAGAGGATTAGGGGACTGGAGACTAAAACCTATGAAGAACGGTTGCAGGAACTGGGTAGGTCTAGTTTAATGAAAAGAAGGACTAGGGGAGACATGATAGCAGTCTTCCAATATCTCAGGGGATGCCACAAAAAAGGGGGTCAATTTAATGCTGCCACAAAAGTCACCACACTGTAAGAAAAGATGCTGAGACTCTAGAAAGAGCGCAGAGAAGAGCAACAAAGATGATGAGGGGACTGGAGGCTAAAACATACGAAGAACAGTTGCTAGTTTAATGAAAAGAAGAACTACGTGATCGTTGTTTTCCCAATGTCTAAGGGGCTGTTCAAAGAAGAGCAGGTCAACCTATTCTCCAAAGCACCTGAAGGCAGGACAAGAAGCAATGGGTGGAAACTAATCAAGGAGAGAAACAACCTAGAACTAAGGAGAAATTTCCTGACAGTGAGAACAATTCATCAGTGGAAGAACCTGCCTCCAGAAGTTGTGAATGCCCCATCACTGGAGGTTTTCAAGAAGAGATTGGATAATTAATTGTCTGGAATGGCATAGGGTTTCCTGCTTGAGCCAAGGGTTGGACTAGAAGACCTTCAAGGTCCTTTCCAACTCTGTTATTCTGTTATTTTGCACCCCCAACCCTGCTTTGTAGGGCAATAGTCGTTTTATTCTATATGATCTTTTTAGCAATTTGTTCCATTAAAGGCATTTCCAAGCATTTTGTGATACTATCTTGTCTCTGGGGACAAACACTAAGGTAGAAGAATTGGACAGATTACATTCCATTTTCATTTTGTAGGCATCTTGGGTACAAAACCTTCATTTTTCAAGATCAAAATAGTTGCTTTAATACAATTGCTTCCATACTGATTCACTGTAATTTAAAAGGAATTATGAAGCAGCTCAGAAAGATTTCATCTTAATGGGGTGTTACCAGATCCGTATCATATACACAGTCATAGGCAATTGATTCCTTAAAGAATATATTTAATATCTTGCCTTAATCTCAGCTTTTGTTTTATATATTAAGTTCCCAGTTATTATTTTTTTACAGAGCTTAATGTACTAAATAGGAAAAGAAGTGGACTCCCAGGCTTCTTAACAGATAACAGAATTACAGAGCTGGAAGGGACCTTGGAGGTCTTCTAGTCCAACCCCTTGCTCAAGAAGGAAACCCTATGCCATTCCATACAAATGTTTGTCCAGTCTTCTCTTGAAAGCTTCCAGTGATGGAGCACCAAAACTTCCTTCCTTTATCTATTTATTTTTTCAAAAGTTCTTATTAGATAAACATTAAAAATGTTGGACATAGTACGACATTTCTGGCATAGTTATTTCCACAGAGTTCTTAGATACAATATAATATAATAGCAGAGTTGGAAGGGACCTTGGTGGTCTTCTAGTCCAACCCCCTGCCTAGGCAGGAAGCCCTATACCTTTTCAGACAAATGCCTATCCAACATCTTCTAAAAGACTTCCAGGGTTGGGGCTTTCACAACTTCTGGAGGCAATTTCTGTTCCACTGGTTAATTGTTCAAGAACAGTTTCTATCCATTACATAGGTATGTGTAGTCAGTCAAATTACCTACCCATTAATCCCTTTCGTTATATAGTTACTATCAGTACATATACATATCCAATTCCTACCTATCATGCAATATTAATACCATATTTCCCATTCTTAACTGATCTGTGTTTTTCTGCCTCAAACTTTTCCCTTCATTTCTAACCATTGGTACCATCTGTCCCAGATTTCGTAGTATTCCATCTCACCCTTCAGCTCTAGAGTCAATCTGTCCATTTCTGCACATGTTAGTATCTTATTTATTATTTCTTGTTCCGAGGGAGTCACTTCGTCTTTCCATTTTTGTGCGAAGATCAATCTTGCTGCCGTTAAAATAGGCAACGTGAAATAAAATCCACCTTGGCTGTATTTTTCTTTTGTGATCCCTAATAAAAATAGTTCTGGGCTCAAGTCTATCCTTTGATTTAACGTCTCTTTCAAATACTTCCTTATTTGGCCCTAGCTTTCGGGCATTCCCACCCTATGTGGTGAAAGGTTCCTAGAGCAACATTACATTTCCAACATCGTGCTAGTAAGTTTTTATTAACTTTAGCTAAACTTGTGGGTGGGATGGCGCATCCGCAACTTCTAAACGCAAGCTATTGATTGTAGGAAATTTCTCCTTAGTCCTAGGTTGCTTCTCTCCTTGATTTATTTCCATCCATTGTTTCTTGTATCACCTTTTGGTGCTTTGGGAGATAGTTTGACAACCTCCCACCCCATGTCTTTGTAGGAGCTCCTCAAATATTGGAGCAGTGCTAACATGTTCTGACAGTTTCCTGACAGTGAGAACAATTCATCAGTGGAACAGAAGTTGCCTCCAGAAGTTGTGAATGCCCCAACACTGCAAGTCTTCAAGAAGATGTTGGAGAGCCATTTGTATGAAATGGTATAGGGCTTTCTGCCTAGGCAGGGAGTTGGACTAGATGACCTCCAAGGTCCCTTCCAACGCTCCTATTGTATTGTATTGTATTGTATTGTATTGTATGTCTCCCGTGGTCCTTCTTTCCATTAAATGAGACAGACCTGATTCCTCAATTGTTCTTCTTATGTTTTAGCCTTCAGTCCCCTAATCCTCTTTATTGTTCTTCTCCGCAGGCTTTCTAAAGGAATGGCCCAGCAGATATCAAGAGTCAAACCATGTCCCCTTAGGATAGCGATATTATGGGTCAGCCACTCATATTTTATGAAGCGTGAAAGGTGAAATGTATTTTATTGCTCCTGGAACCTAAACTGGCAAATAATTTATACAGTGCTTATTTATTTAATAAAAAGAAGGACCAAGGGAGACATGGCAGCAGCCTTCCAATATCTCAGGGGCTGCCCCAAAGAAGAGGGAGTCAAGCTATTCTCCAAAGCACCTGAGGGCAGAACCAGAAGCAATGGGTGGAAACTAATCAAGGAGAGAAGCAACTCAGAACTGAAGAGAAATTTCCTGACAGTGAGAACAATTAACCAGTGGAACAGAAGTTGCCTCCAGAAGTTGTGAATGCCCCAACACTGCAAGTCTTTAAGAAGATGTTGGATAGCCATCTGTCTGAAATGGCATAGGGTTTCCTGCCTAGGCAGGGGGATGGACTAGAAGACCTCCAAGGTCCCTTCCAACTCTGCTATTGTATTGTATTGTACCTAGCTGTTGAATTAAAAGGTTATTTTTTTACACACAGATCAGAGGTTTCCGGTACAAGCCAGAATAACCCAAAAAATATTGTTTGAGATTAAGAGGCTGAGATAGAAGGGAAAAAAATTACCTGCAATCACACACAACGAGGAGGGAGATCCAGCACATAGTCCTTGACTTACGGCAGCTCACTTAATGACCATTCGGGACTTACCTTATGTACTTATGACTTCTTTCGTTCCAGGATTTGTCCCAGAGTGCCAAAGCGATAAGCAGTAACGAACACAAGCTGCTAACGAAGCGAGGGAGCTGGAACCGGTTCTAAACGGCCCTGTAGATTTCTGGAACCTCTTCTATAGAAGAGGCTAGAACTGGCAGGAACCCAACCCTGATGCGCAACCCCTGGATGTGCAGGAGAGACACGAAGACCAGCTAGGAGGCAGTTGTGGGAGCTTCATCCCTGGAGCCTTTCAAGAAGAGACTGGATTGCTATCTGTCAGAAATGGTGTAGGATCTCCTGCTTGGGGGGGTCAGACTAGATGACCTACAAGCTCCCTTCCAACTCTGTTAATGTGTAGCCAGCTTTTCTTTGTCCGCCAGATAGTACTTGTGCCTTTGGCATTTCAGAGTGGCAGGCAATTACTCCTGCACTTTTCAACAATTTTAGTCAGCCAGAACAACAAATAAACTAAAGCCCAGTAATTTGACAGACGCTCCGCGCAATATTAGTCAAATTATCCGAGCCCAGCATTTCCCAAGGTAATTGCATATTTCCCCCTATTTTCTTGCAACAACAACAAAAGGAGAAAAAATAGCCGATTTCTCTCTCTGTCAAAGGTAGGCATAGGTGACACAAATGTTCAAATATTTGCAAATATCTAGCTAAGATACAGGTATTGGATATTCTTTTGGAAGAAGAAAATCCAGTTGCCAAGATCTTGAGGCTACCTTTTGTGACCTTGTAACAAGTCAATGGGGAGTCCAGATTCACTTCACAACTTTAGTATAAAATATACTAAAATTTTCAGGGAAACAGAGTAAAATCCAGCAAAGAATAACAAAAAATGTTATTCTTTGCTGGATTTTACTCTGTTTCCCTGAAAATTTTAGTATATTTTATGTTTTTGTATTATTGATTTTGATCAATGCCTGTACACCGCCCTGAGTCCCGAAAGGGAGAAGGTGCGGTATATAAATCTAATAAATACTAAATTAGGGGACTGGAGACTAAAACATATGAGGAACAGTTACAGGAACTGGGGATGTCTAGTTTAATGAAAAGGAGGACCAGGGGAGACATGATAGCAGCCTTCCAATATCTCAGGGGTTGCCACAAAGAAGAGGGAGTCAAACTATTCTCCAAAGCTCCTGAGGGCAGGACAAGAAGCAATGGGTAGAAACTAATCAAGGAGAGAAGCAACTTATAACTAAGGAGAAATTTCCTGACAGTGAGAACAATTCATCAGTGGAACAACTTTTCTCCAGAAGTTGTGAATGCTCCAACACTGAAAGTTTTTGAGACGATGTTGGATAAACATTTGTCTGAAGTGGTGTAGGGTTTCCTGCCTCAGAAGCAGTGGTGGGTTTCTGCAGGCTCGCACCTACTCGCGAGAGCCGCTTGGTGAAATTTAGAGAACTGGTGAGAGGGGGTTCCACCAGCGTACCTGTAGGTAAATCTGGCCCGCCGCTGCCAGTGACCCAACGGGAAGGAAAGGAAAGGAAGGAAGGAAGGAAGGAAGGAAGGAAGGAAAGAAGGAAAGAAAGAAAGAAAGAAAGAAAGAAAGAAAGAAAGAAAGAAAGAAAGAAAGAAAGAAAGAATTTATCATCACAATTGAGTTCAAAATTTTGGTTGCTAAGCAAGAGCGTTGTTAAATGAGTTTCACCACATTTTAAAAGGTGGCCACTCCCACCCTGTCACATGACTGCCAAGCCACACCCACAAAATAGGCCACACCTACAGAGTAGGTTCTAAAAAAAATTGAAACCCACCACTGCTCAGAAGGGAGTTGAACTAGATCATCTCTAGGGTCCCTTCCAACTCTGTTATTCTATTCTATCCAATCAGCTGTAGCTTACTCAACAAACCACGGCAAAGCAAAGCACTCCCTACTACAAGGTGCGCTTCAAGGTGCTAGTAATCACCTTCAAAGCGCTCCATGGCTCGGGACCTGGCTATTTGCGGGACCGCCTCCTACCACATACCTCCCTCCGATCTGTTCGCTCCCACAGAGAGGGCCTCCTCAGGGTGCCGTCGGCTGGACAATGCCGGCTGGCGACCCCCAGGGGGAGAGCCCTCTCTGCGGCAGGCCCCGCCCTCTGGAACGACCTGCCCCTCCGACCTTCGTACCATCACGGACCTACTCCTCTTCCGCCAGACCTTAAAAACATATCTATTTCATGCGGCTGGCCTAGCATAGTTTTTAACAATATAGTCCCAATTTTATAACAGTTTTATAATTTTTATTTGCTTTTAACCATAAGTTTTTACCACAGACATAGTATTTCATCAATTTTTCATTTTTATGTTGTCATTGTGTTTTGCTACTTTTTATTCCTCTGTGCACCGCCCTGAGTCCTTCGGGAGATAGGGCGGTATATACGTGTAATAAATAAATAAATAAATAAATAAATAAATAAATAAATACATACATACATACATACATACATACATACATACATACATACATACATACATACATACATACTATTTTATGTACTAAGCTCAGGTCAGACCAAAAGTGGAATAGTTTAAGCCCAAAATTTCAAGTCTGGTGCCATAAGGCAGGGGTCTCCAACCTTTGCAACTTTAAGCACCAGCCTATTTTCCAAATTGCTAGTAGTATGTTGAATGGTTTAAAGCAGGGGTCTCCAACCTTTGCAACTTTAAGTCTGAAGGACTTCAGCTCCCAGACTTCTCCAGCCAGCTTTGCAAAAATGGATGCTTTAAGCATAAGGGATTTTGTAGCAAGCAGAGGAGTGAAGGATAGTAAATATAGCAAAATTCAGTCTCCAAAATAGGTCTTATGTTCCAATCAATGTGCAAGGAGAAATAATTTCCAATTAACTGTAATCAATCTGTCCAGTTTACCTCAGACTTTCTGGAGGTGTGGAATCTGTCCAACTCTTGTTCTGGGGAAAAAAATAAACAGCACTGTATGAGATAGTAGTACTTGACTCTTGCTTAACAAGGATCATGAGATTAAGTGAAACCGACTTTGAAGAAGATAAATAAGATTCATGGCGGCAGCTCTCAGCCAGAAATTATCACCTTTATGAACCTGTCAGGGGCTTAGATTGCTAGAAAGATAAATGCCACCTCTCTTGAAATATTGAAACCTCTGGGAATAAGAAGTTGCTCTTTATTAATAATCACCGGGACCAGAGAGAGGTTTTCTAAATGTGAGGCTGGAGTTTTAATGAGCCTGCGTTGAATGTCATCATCTAAATTATTCATCTGCGTTATGACACACATAAAAAAACAACCCCAAAACCCAGAATTTAAAATGGAGCACGTATTATATCATGTGTCATCCAGAATTTAATCACACCGAACTGGACAGTGGATTGCTAGAAACACGGGCTGGATATATCTGGGGTCTCTTTATGAATGCAAATTTTGATGCCCTGTGAAATAACAGTCAGAAATGTGATATTTAATTCAACATCCCCACAAAGCTTGTTTCAGACAAATGGTTATGCAACGTCTTCTTAAAAACTTCCAGTGTTGGAGCATTCACAACTTCTGGAGGCAAGTTGTTCCACTGATGAATTGTTCTAACAGTCAGGAAATTTCTCCTTAGTTCTAAGTTGCTGCTCTCCTTGATTAGTTTCCACCCATTGCTTCCTGTTCTGTCTTCAGATGCTTTGGAGAATAGATTGACCCCCTCTTCTTTGGGGCAACCCCTGAGATATTGAAAGACTGCTAGCATGTCTCCCCTGGTCCTTCTTTTCATTAAACTAGACATACCCAGTTCCTGCAACCGTTCTTCATAGGTTTCAGCCTCCAGTCCCCTAATCCTCTTTGTTGCTCTTCTCTGCACTCTTTCTAGAGTCTCCACATCTTTTCCACATCGTGGCGACCAAAACTGAATGCCGTATTCCAAGTGTGGCCTTACCAAGGCCTTATAAAGTGGTATTAACTCTTCACATGATCTTGATTCTCTCCCTCTGTTGATGCAGCCTAGAATTGGGTTGGCTTTTTGGCAGCTGCTGCCCATGGCTGGCTCCCATTTAATTGACAATTTAATTTAATTGTCCACTAGGACTCCAAGATCCCTCTCACAGTTACTACTATTGAGCGAGGTACTACATATACTGTACCTGTACATTTTGTTTTTCTTGCCTAAATATAGAACCTTACTCTTTTCACCATTGAATTTCATTTCGTTAGATAGCGCCCAATGTTCAAGTCTATCAAGATCCTTCTGTATCTTAATAGTTTCAGCTATTGATCGCTTCGGGAGATTTATTTGAAAAATTGTATTTTCTATCTGTTGGGCGTCAACACTAAGAGAAATCTCTAGGCACTACAGATAATGATTCTTCTTGTAGCTGAACATTAAATATATATGGAAAGCATGTAGTTCAGGAATGCTAGTTTAAGAAATGCCATAATCTTAATGGTGATCTTAAAGAGTTTGTATCATTATGAACGGTATAAAGAAAGCCACAGAAAGAAATTGTTTAATCAGACTTTTAAGGGGTAATTGATAGGGTTTTAGGGGTTTTAATATTGATTTTGGCACAGGGGTAATTTAATTCGGTTTTAAGATTTTGTATTTTGTATATTGTTTTATTTATTGGATTTTTAATTTTCTGTGCACCGCCCCGAGTCCCCTTGGGGGAGAGGGGGTGGTCTGTAAGTTTAATAAAATAATAATAATAATAATAATAATAATAATAATAATAATAATAATAATAATAATATGGAAAAAAAACCTATTCTGTTTAAGTGCAGAAAGAAGTAATTTAAACCACAGAGATAACTTTACAAGATTAGTTGCCTCCAGAATCTTCTTTTGTTCAGTGTTTTATCTAGAACAGGGGTCTGCAAAGTCGGCTCTTTTAAGACTGGTGGACTTCAACTCCCAGAATTCCCCAGCCAGCTATGTAGTCCACCAGTCTTAAAAGAGCCGACTTTGCAGACCCCTGATCTAGAACAACTGAGAAAGCATAGATTGGTTAAAACGGCTTAATGATGTGCAAACTTTTCTGATTAATGGAATAAGTCACAATAGGCAGAATTAGCGTCCCATGTGAAGCCACAAACTATTGAGTTAGAAAAATAGCTTCATTTTTTTTAAAAAAATATTTTTTTACTTATAAACATGTAAAACACACACTCACACACAACTTAGACATACACCACATTTACACAATACAATATGAACAGGAGCTTCCTGTTCTTTCTAATAGCAATTGTCAATCAATGTCGCTCACCTTATATTATTTCCTTCTATTATATTTTATTTGGATTTCGCCATTCTAAATCCTCTTATTTTACTCATAACTACTATTTTTGAGTTTTTCTGTATTCCTTCATTAGTTCTTGTTTCTTTCCTCCATCCACCTATGCCATTTATCCCATATCTGGTAGAATTCTGATTCTTCTTTTCCCTGGATTTCTTTAGTTCATTTGTCCATTTCAGCACAACCCATCACCTTTCTTATTATTTCATCTTCGCTTGGAGTTAATTTTGTTTTTCCATTTCTGGGCAAAGCCAATCCTTGCTGCCATAATGATATGTAGTATTAAATACTGGATTTCTTTTTTGTATTTTGCAGACATTATCTATATAAATAAAAATGTAACAAGAGTTTGTTCAAAACCCCTAATCTCCTAAAGTACTGCACCGATCGCTTCCAAATTTTCACACAACGTTCTTTTCAAATACGGCTCCAATGACATATATATAGATTATATATATAGATGGTGTAGATGTCACACCTGTGCCAGGTACACGCAACGGAAATGTAAAAAATTGTAAAAAAGGTAGGTAGATGGATACAGAGAGAGCAGTGGGCCACAGGTATTATGTCATTCTTTATGACATAAAATACTCTGTCCATAAGATTCAAGGAGAAATACAGTAGGTAGGCAGGCAGGCAGGCAAGGTAGGTAGAGGGATAGAAAAGGAGGGAGAAATGCAGTAGGTAGGGTAGGTAGGTAGGTAGAGGGAGAGAGGGAGAAATACAGTACTTAATGTATTTTTAATTGTATTTTATGTTTTATATTATCAATTTTTAACCGCCTGTACACCGCCCTGACTCCCAGTAGGGAGAAGGGAAATAAAAAAATAAAAAATAAACAAAACAAACAAACAAACAAACAAACAAACAAATAAATAGATAGATAGTAGGTAGGTTGGGGGTTATATGGTGGTTGTGTGTAGATCTACACATAGATTGGTTGGCCATTTAACCAGACTGGGCCACAGCAACGCGTGGCTGGGAACGGCTAGTTCCTAATAAAAAACACTTCAGGTTTCCAGTCTATTTTAACTCTTGTTATTGCCTCCAGCCAATTTAAAAGGTTAAAAAGGTTTCCATTCTATTTTAACTCCTGTCATTGCCTCCAGCCAATTTTTGATCCTTTTCCAAAAGTTTTTAGCCTCCTTACAGGTCCACCATAAGTGGTAATATGTTCCATGTATTGATTCACATTTCCAACATTTTGGGAAGGTATTTGTTGAGATTTTAGCTAACCTTGTTGGTGCCAGGTGCCTTCTGTAAAACATTTTGTATTGGTTTTCCTTGTATGCAACTGATAGTGTCAGAAAAATAGCTTCCTAATACTATGAACCAATGGAGCCAATGACCTATGGCAGGGGTCTGCAAAGTCGGCTCTTTTAAGACTGGAGGACTTCAACTCCCAGAATTCCCCAGCCAGCTATGCTGGCTGGGGAACTCTGGGAGTTGAAGTTCTCCAGTCTTAAAAGAGCCGACTTTGCAGACCCCTGACCTATGGGAAAGTTTGAGTTTGACTTACAAGTACAAGTGAGGAATTATGGCCCCATTATGACTGGCGGACTTCAACTCCCAGAATGCCTGAGCCAGGCTGGCTTGGGAATTCTGGGAGTTGAAGTCCACCAGTCATAAAAGGGCCATAATTCTCCACCCCTGATGTAAAGCAAAAGCTGGAGAAATACTTTCATATGGTGCCTTGCATTGATCAGGCTGCCTGTGGTTTTCCAGGTGTGCTTCAAGGTGTTAGTTACAACCTTTAAAGCGCTCCATGGCAAGGGACCTGAATATTTGCAAGACCGTCTCCTACCGCATACCTCCCACCGACCAGTCCGCTCCCACAGAGAGGGTCTCCTCAGGGTCCCGTCGGCTAGCCAAGGCCGGTTGGCGACCTCTAAGGGGAGAGCCTTCTCTGTGGCAGCTCCGGCCCTCTGGAACGACCTTCCCCCCGACCTGCGCACAACCATGGACCTGCGCCTCTTCCGCCGGGCCCTTAAAACTCACCTATTTCGTGCGGCCGGCCTGGCGTAGCTTTTAAATTTGTTTTTATCAATTGGATTTTATTAGGGACTTTTTAGAGCAGGTTTTTGTTTAATCTGTTTTTATTATATTTATTGTACCTAATGTTTTATGTTTTATAATTGCCTGTTCACCGCCCTGAGTCCCGCAAGGGAGATAGGGTGGTATATAAATGTAAATATACGTAAACGTAGACAAATACAATTTTTCATCAAGTCCTGTCTGCTGGGCTTCAACTCCGAGAGATACCACAGATAAGGATACTTGGAATTGAAATTTAACATCAAGGGAACACATAGTTCAGGAATGTTAATTTAAGAATGCCTTAATCTTAGTTTGTTCCAGGAATGGTCTTCTCTTCACATATTGTTCTAAGCCAGAAACCTCATCAATTGTTGTAGTGCCTGAATATGCCCAGGGAAAGGGCCTTCTCTGTGGCGGGCCCTACTCTCTGGAACGATCTTAGGAATCTCACAGACCTCCGCCTCTTCCGTCAACAACTAAAAATGCACTTTTTTCGCTTAGCTGGCCTGACTTAATTTATTTATTTATTCAATTTAGATCCCACCTTTCTCCAACAGGACCCAGGGCGGTGCACAGGAATTTAAAACTGTTAAGTCCTCAGGTCTATGACAGTGCCAGCAAGTCTGGTGAACTCTGAATCACCACATTCCAGAACGGAGCCGGCAGCCGCGTCTGATTGGCTAAGATGCAGCTGGCAGGAGACTGTCTAGAAAATAGATACAATGTTGCAGCTAGCTTGCTGCAAGGGTTCCTGTCTGAAAGCCTATATAAAGGGCTGTCAGACAGGGAAGCCTTGCCAGTAGTGATTCTTGTGTATTGTAAATAGTTGCTGAATAAATGTTCCTGTTGATTGACCATGCCTGAGTCGGACTCCTTTGTCTAATCTAACAAAAACAACATACAAAAATAGTACTAAATATATAAATTTAAAAAACCTATTAAATGACAAAAAACCTGCGCTAAAACCAAATTAAAATCCCCCATTTAAAACTGTCTAATATTTGTCCCAGCGGAGGCTATGTTAGGCCGGCTTGATGAAATAAGTGTGTTTTTAAACACCGGCGGAAGAGGCGGAGGTCGGTGATAGGGCGGAGTTCAGGGGGTAGGTCGTTCCACAGGGCAGGGCCCGCCACAGAGAAGGCCCTTCCCCTGGGTGTCGCCAGTTGGCATTGTCTGGCCGATGGCACCCTGAGAAGGCCCTCTCTGTGGGAGCGTATCGGTCTAAGGCAGTGTTTCTCAATTATTTTCTGTCAGGCCCCCCCTAGGAAGAAGAAAACATTTCGCGCCCCCCCCCCGCGCGACTGTAAATAGTATCATTTGTCTATAAAATTGTTATAAGTACACCTCTGCATAACACTGTATCCTTATTAAGTATAAGAGAATAAAAAAAAGAAAGAAATTTCTTTCTCTTTCTCTCTCTCTCTTTTTCTCTTTTTTCTTTCTCTCTCTTTTTTCTCTTTCCTTTCTGTCTCTCTCTTTCTCTTTCTGTCTGTCTTTCTTTCTCTCTCCCACTTTTTTCTTTCTTTCTTTTTCTTTCTCTCTATCTCTGTCTGTCTCTCCTTCGTCTGCCCATCTATCACTGTGTGTGTGTGTGTGTGTGTGTCTTGCATTCACGCACTTCCTGTGTCTCTCTCTTTCTCTCCCTGTCTCTCTCTGTCTCTCTGTGTGTGTCTGTCACTCTCTGATTCCTCCCCCCCTCCCTGTCTCTCTCTGTGTCTGTGCCTCTCTCTGTCTGTGTGTCGTCGTCCCCGCCCCCACTCCCCGCGGAGTCTCCTCAGCCCGGCTCACCCGCCTTAGCCTGCCCCGTCCACCCGTGCTTGATCGCTCATTCGCTCGCTCCGCTCCTTCCAGGAGCTGAGAAGCCTCCGTGTGTGTGTGTGCGTGTGTGCGTGTGTGCGTGCGTGCGTGCGTGTGTGTGTGTGTGTGAGGAACGGCAGTCCCTGGAAGACGACGAGTGGCCAGCATGCCGGCTGTGGAGGAGGAGGGAGAGGGAGAAAGGGAATCGGCAGAGCCGATTTGCCGAGGTCAAACGCGCCCCCCTTTACAGAGCCTCACTATTTGAGAAACGCTGATCTAAGGGATGTATGGGGCAGGAGACGGTCTCGCATATAACTAGGCCCCGAGCCATGGAGCGCTTTGAAGATGGTCGTCAAAACCTTGAAGCGCACCCAAAAGACCACAGGAAGCCAGTGCAGCTCGCGCAGGATCGGTGTTATGTGGGAGCATCTAGGGGCTCCCGTAATCACCCGCGCGGCTGCATTCTGGACTAGCTGTAGCTTTCGAGTGCACCTCAAGGGAAGCCCCATGTAGAGAGCATTGCAGTAGTCAAGTCGGGATGTCACGAGAGCTTGAGTGACTGTGCGAAGGGCAGCCCGGTCCAGTAAGGGGCGCAATTGGCACATCAGGCGTACCTGATGAAATGCCCCCCTGGCCATGGCCGCCACATGGTCCTCCATGGACAGCCGTGAATCCAGGAGGACACCCAAATTGCGCACCCTCTCCACGGGGGCCGGTGTTTCACCCCCAATGGCCAGAGTTGGAGTAATCTGGCTGAATCTTCCGAGTCAATCTATTGGTTTTAAATTGAATTAGATTTTATTGGGGTTTTAATTGGTTTGAGCACAGGTTGGGTTAATTTAATAAGTTTTTAATATTTATGGCATATTTATTATTGGTTTTATGTATATGCGTGGTATTAATTTTTCCTGTGCACCGCTCTGAGTCCCTTTTTGGGAGAGTGGTGCGGTATACAAATTTAATAAAATGAAATGAAATGAAATGAATATTGTATTATAAGAGGACTATAGAATTACTTAAAGACTAGAACTTCCAAACAAACCATATGGCTGAAGAATAGGGGACTGGAGACTAAAACATATGAAGAATGGTCGCAGGAACTGGGTATGTCTAGTTTAATGAAAAGAAGGACCAGGGGAGACATGATAGCAGTCTTCCAACATCTCAGGGGCTGCCACAAAGAAGAGGGAGTCAAGCTATTCTCCAAGGCACCTGAGGGCAGAACAAGAAGCAATGGGTGGAAACTAATCAAGGAGAGAAGCACCTTAGAACTGAGGAGAAATTCCCTGACAGTTAGAACAATTAATCAGTGGAACAGAAGTTGCCTCCAGAACTTGTGAATGCCCCAACACTGGAAGTCTTTAAGAAGTTGCTGGATAGCCATTTGTCTGAAATGGTATAAGGTTCCTGCCTAGGCAGGGGGTTGGACTAGATGACCTCTAAGGTCCCTTCCAACTCTGCTATTGTATTGTATTGAATGAGGAACACACAGAACAGACTCGGAAGGTACCTTGGAGGTCTTCTATTCCAACCCCGTACTTAAGGCTGGAAATCATATACCACTTCAGACAAATGGTTATGCAATCGTTTCTTAAAAACTTCCAGTGTTGGAGCACCCACAACTTCTGGAGGCAAATCGTTCCATTGTTTAATTGCCAGAACATTTCTCCTTAATTTTAAGTTTGTTCTCTCCTTGATTAGTTTCCACCTTAACGAACATAAACTGAGATACAGAGGGGCTGGCGCTGTAACGTAAGAAAATGGATAGAAGTCATGGCTTTATTTCTTTATTTTATTTAGCGAATGGCATCCACAGAAGTCAGGCAATTTACTGATGTGCCCATTTAATTTAAATAAAGCATCAACAAACCAGCATCTCTGTTGGCTGCCGAGAGTAATTGGCAAAGGTGAACTTCACATGTGTTTGAAGAGCAGAACTTGACGTCTACGGGGGAAATTCTGAATCATCCACTCCTTCCGTGTAAAATTGAAGACCCATCTCTTTCGACTGGCCGGCCTTGAATAGTTCTCTCTGTCTTTTAATTATAAATTTTAATGGGTTTTTAATTTATATTTTTAGCACGGGTAGATTTATTTAATTCTATTTTAAGTAATATTTGTATTATTGTATACTGTTTTTAATTATGCCTGTGCACCGCCCCAGGTCCCTGTGGGGAGAGGGTGCGGTTAATAAATCACAACTTATTATTATTATTATTATCCAGGTCATGATTGACTCAAAGGTGCTTTTCAAGAAGCAACCGAGAGTTTGCTTTTCCTTGAAGATTTTTTCACTTATCACCCAAGAAGCTGAACTGTTGGAGCTTCTTTGATGAGAAGAGAAACATGTTCAAGAAATAACGAAGTCTGAAAAAAGCACTTTTGGGGAGAACAGAACATGACTCAACAAAGCCCAAGGATGACCATTCCTACAATTAAAATATAGTATTATAGTAATATAGTATATAGTATACACCCAGTATAGGTGGTACCTTGCTCAATAAGAGTAACTGTGAAAGGGATCTTGGGAGTCCTAGTGGACAACCATTTAAATAGGAGCCAGCCGTGGGCAGCAGCTGCCCAAAAAGCCAACCCAGTTCTAGGCTGCATCAACAGAGAGATAGAATCAAGATCACGTGAAGGGTTAATACCACTTTATAAGGCCTTGGTAAGGCCACACTTGGAATATCTGCATCCAGTTTTGGTCACCACAATGTAGAAAAGATGTGGAGACTCTAGAAAGAGTGCAGAGAAGAGCAACAAAGAGGACTAGAGGACTGGAGGCTAAAACACATGAAGAATGGTTGCAGGAACTGGGTATGTCTAGTTTGATGAAGAGAAGGACCAGGGGAGACATGATAGCAGTGTTCCGATATCTCAGAGGGTGCCACAAAGAAGAGGGAGTCAAACTATTCTCCAAGGCACCTGGGGGCAGGACAAGAAGCAAAGGGTGGAAACTAATCAAGGAGAGAAGCAACTTAGAACCAAGGAGAAATTTCCTGACAGTCAGAACAATTAACCTCTGGAACAGCTTGCCTCCAGCAGTTGTGAATGCCCCAACCCTGGAAGTCTTTAAAAAGATGTTAGATAGCCATTTGTCTGAAATGGTATAAGGTTCCTGCCCACGCAGGGGGTTGGACTAGAAGACCTCCAAGGTCCCTTCCAACTCTGCTATTGTATTGTATTGTATTAATCAAAGAGAGAAGCAACTTAGAACTGAGGAGAAATTGCCTGACAGTGAGAACAATTAATCAGTGGAACAGAAATTGCCTCCAGAAGTTGTGAATGCCCCAACACTGCAAGTCTTTCAGAGGATGTTGGATAGCCATTTGTCTCAAATGCTATAAGGTTCCTGCCTAGGCAGGGGGTTAGACTAGAAGACCTCCAAGGTCCCTTCCAACTCTGCTATTGCATTATTGTAAAATAGGTTAACCCTACGCGTTAAGAATCCCTGTTTTAAGAACTGGCCTACTTTTCTCATTAGTCCCCAGAGTTCAGCCCCCTTTAGCAAAACCCCCAACAGTGGGTTTTGACTTCTTGACCCCACTGTGGTGTAGGTAACTAAAACCCACCCCTCCTAGAAAAAAATGAAATAACCTGGGAAATATTGGAAAGGCAGAATATTATATTTCCCTGGGATCAGAAATGGAGAAACGTGTTTTTAGGCAGGAAGCAGACTCACTAATATCCCCCACCTTTGTCAATGGGCCATTTTTTTAAACAAAGTGGGCCAGTCTAGTCTACATAACAAAGATCTCCCCCTTCAACTCCAGGTTGATGGGATTAAGGCATGATAGTCTTAGCCCTTTAGCCATCTCACCACAGGGCACCTGGGAAGGAGCCATGCTCAACCAAATGTGGACTCAAAGCACAGCCTACAGAGATGCCCAGCATGGCCCCCATGGGACTCTGACAATCAGAATGCAAGATCAAAGGCCAGAGAGGGCATAAAACCAGGGACTTTCAGCATCTGGCTCTCTTTCTCTTCACCCAACATCTGGAAACATGGGTTCCCCCTTTTCTCTTTAGGAGCTCAAGCCATGGGATCCTGTCCACCATTAAGCTATCTTTCCAAGCAGCCTCCACGTTTCCAATGTCTCTTTCCCCCACTTGGAACTGAACCCAGAAGTACATTTCTTCCAACAGTACAATAATACAATACAATACAATACAATAGCAGAGTTGGAAGGGACCTTGTAGGTCTTCTAGTCCAACCCCCTGCGTGGGCAGGAACCTTATACCATTTCAGACAAATGGCTATCTAACATCTTCTTAAAGACTTCCAGGGTTGGGGCATTCACAACTTCTGGAGGCAACTTCTGGAGGCAAGCTTAACCAGTAAACTAGGTTAATCCTACATTCCCTCATGTACTAACTTTCCCTTGAGTTACAGGAGAGTTGAAGCTACTACGGCTGTAGTTAAGCATCCCTGTTTAAGTACTGGCCTACTTTTTCTCATTAGCCCCCAGAGTTCAGCCCTCTTAATCAAAACTAGCTGTTGCAGATTTTGCTAATTGAACCCCCCCATTGTGGCTAAGCATCTGGAAACCAGCATAGGCGGAGTTTAAGCTTTCTGTGTTGAGGATGGAAACACAAAACACCATTCACACAATGCCAAGCATATTTTTTATTTTATTTATTTTTTTCCTGCCAAGAGAAACAGCATACATCAACGGGACAAGGTTTAGCTGCTCTCGCTTAAGGTGAGCTTGTCAAAGAGGTATTCGCCCAAGCCATTTTGGGGCAGTCCCAGGCGCTTCAAGTTGGTACAGTGGTCTCCCAGGAGTTTGATGGCCTTCACTTGCTCTTCTAGGAATTCATTCTCCAGAAAGTCACAGAGCTGAGGGGGAACAAAAAGAAAGAAAGTAAGTTTGCTTGGTTTAGGACAGGGGTCTGCAAAGTCGGCTCTTTTAAGACTGGTGGACTTCAACTCCCAGAGTTCCCCAGCCAGCTATGCTGGCTGGGGAACTCTGGGAGTTGAAATCCACCAGTCTTAAAAGAGCCGACTTTGCAGACCCCTGGTTTAGGAGAACAAACTATGACTCTCCAGTGTTGGCTTCCATTTTTACTTCTAAGAAAAATCCAGAGGAAAAAAAACAAGCCACACATGAACCTCCCTTTGTAGCAAAAAAAAAAAAAAGCATCTACAATGAGTAAAGAAATAGTTCAGCTATTCGGGCCTAAAAAGCCATGAAGACCCAGGACTTCAAGAACAGTAGCATTCTAGGTGGATATCAAATCATGCCTACACCAAGTTAGTTTTGCTTTTTTTAAAAACTGGGCAAGTTTTGGACTCGCCCAGTTTTTCTATCTTTACTATTGTCTCTGCTTACTTACATGAGGGTCTACTTTCTCCGTTGCCAGCTTGTGTAGATCCAACAAAGCCTGGTTGACTTCCTTCTCCAGCTGCAGGGCGTGCTCCAAAGCATCTAAACTGTTGCCCCATTCGTCTTTCTCCGGCTTCTGTGTATTTAAAAACATGTTTCAAGATTAGGTACATCCGTGGCTACCACCGTGCTATCAAGAGCTTATGCTACTAACACTCTCAGGAAACTCCCACCTTGATATCTTGCAACACAATACGTCCTCCTCGCTTGTTTTGGTACTTCAGAAATTTCTCGGCATGTTCTTTCTCCTCCTGGGATTGCTCCTTCAAGAACTTGGCCAGGTGGCTCAAGGCTACATCGTCACGGTCAAAGTGATGGGCCTAGGAAAGTAGAGGGAATCAGAAGGAATGCATTAGCAGATACTTTTTAGAAGTTACCTAAATGCACTAAAGTTTCTAGACAGACTCTTTAGAAGTATCTAAAACTGGCTCTACAAATTAAGGTTTTTATCAATTGCCTGTGGGAGTGTATATACACACACAACTCACTGAAGTAAACTCCAACAGCTTAATAGCTTCCCGGAGGCAAGTTGTAAATTGCTGATATTATACCGTTAAGTAGAATTGACAGAATGGTAGACTTACTACATAAAAGAGACCCAAGACCTTTTTCATACTTTTTAAAGAGCCTCTTTCCTGTTAAACTACACAGTTACTCACAAGTTATTAATTCCATTGCAGTATTCTCAAACCATAATTTTAACAGTAAACCCAATTACTGTTCACTCTAAATTTAGGAGTGGTTTCCAGAGTTTTAGGCTTATGGTAGGTCTAATGCTCTTTGAAGGCATTATTTCTCTATAAAGAGCTTGTGAAAGGACTCAAAGTAACTTATTTCTCAAAAGTTAAAGAGACTCCAGACTTGGTTACAAAGGCCCAGAGGGCCCAAGAGCGAAGTAAGCATTGGAGTTCATTATTTCTCCACCATTAAGATTTAATAGAGGCACATCAACCGCCACTAAGCCTTTTACAGTTTAAAACTAAAGAACTAAAGTTTGCCCAAGTCAACAAAGAAGACGCAAGCATTTCCTAACTGAAAGTAAATTCAGAGTAACTTACCATGGACAAGTAGACATAGCTAGCATGGAGTTCGATGTTCACCAAGTGGTTTACAGCAGCCTCGCATTCAGCATGGTAGTTCTGACGGATTTGAGAAGACATCATGAGGTGGTGGTGAGGAGGAGCAGAAGGTTGTTCCTGAAGTTCAGAAGGTCAACGGGTTTGAAAGAGAGCATCAGCTTGGGCCTTATATTCAAAATGTAGGGGTGGGTAACCAATTAGCAGTAGGAATAGGCCAATAGGAAGCCTCTCCAGGACCCATTGACCAATCAGATGGATGGATGAGGACCAATAGAAACATGGCAGAGTCCTGAGGTCCAGGTGCAGCTGCTGAATTGGTGAAGAAGGATATGAGTGATGCTATCCAATGGAAAACCATTTGTTCTTCCACCGATGATTGGCTTGGAGGGAGGGAGGATGACTCAGCAAAATAGGGGGTGATTTAAAAAAAACAACAATTAGAATAATTGTGGCTGGGGAGTGAGTGAGCCATTGATAAAAATTAACCCTTGTCTGAAGAATGTTTAAACAATTTACTTCGTCCTACAGATGTTTCCTTTTCATCACAAATGCAGGCATTGAAGGAAGAAGCCCATGCTAGTGACATAGAATCCCTTATGCCAGGGGTCTCCAACCTTTGAAACTTTAAGTCTGAAGGACTTCAGTTCCCAGACTTCTCCAGCCAGCTTTGACAGCTCCCAGACTTCTCCAGTCCAGCTCCAAAGCTGGCTGGAGAAGTCTGGGAGCTGAAGTCCTTCAGACTTAAAGTTGCAAAGGTTGGAGGCCCCTGCCTTATGCCACCAGGGTCAAAAGGATGGGCTTGAACAGCCTTGAATTACACTGTCTGTGGTCTGACCGAAGTGTAGTACACAAAATTATCTGCTACAATGTCTTGTCTGTCAATGACTACTTCAGCTTATACAATACAAAAGCAGAGTTGGAAGGGGCCTTGGAGGTCTTCTAGTCCAACCCCCTGCCTAGTCTATACCATTTCAGACAAATGGCTATCCAACATCTTAAAGACTTGCAGTGTTGGAGCATTCACAACTTCTGGAGGCAACTTCTGTTCCACTGATGAATTGTTCTCACTATCAGGAAATTTCTCTTCAATTCTAAGTTGCTTCTCTCCTTGATTAGTTTCCACCCATTGCTTCTTGTTCTGCCCTCAGGTGCTTTGGAGAATAGTTTGTGGCAACCCCTGAGATATTGGAAGACTGCTATCATGTCTCCCCTGGTCCTTCTTTTCATTAAACTAGACACACCCAGTTCCTGCAGCCGTTCTTCATAGGTTTTAGCCTCCAGTCCCCTAATCCTCTTGGTTGCTCTTCTCTGCACTCTTTCTAGAGTCTCACCATCTTTTCTACATCGTGGCGACCAAAACTGTAAAAAAGATATGGAGACTCTAGAAAGAGTGCAGAGAAGAGCAACAAAGCTTCAACCTTAATAATACACAGGCAAACCATAGATACAAACTCAATGTAAACTACTGCAAACTTGATGGCAGAAAATACAACTTCAGCAACAAGAGGGGTCAATGCTTGGAAGGCTCTACCTGACTCCATTGTTACATCCTCAACCTCCCCCCCCACAGCTTCAACCTTAAACTGTCTAGTGTGGACCTCACCCCATTCCTAAGAGGTCTGTAAGGGGGTGGGCACCAGCATGCCCACCATCCCTGTCCCACTGTCCCCATTCATCCATGCCCATTTCCTTCGTTCATGCCCATGTGTATACTTATCTCTGTTATCTTGTACATGAAATTCAATTGTGAAAAAAGTAAGGTTCTACATTTAGGCAAGAAAAGCAAAATGCACAGGGACAGTATAGGTGGTACCTTGCTCAATAGTAGCAACTGTGAGAGGGATCTAGGAATCTTAGTGGACAACCATTTAAATAGGAGCCAGCAGTGTGCAGCAGCTGCCAAAAAAGCCAACACAGTCCTAGGCTGCATAAACAGAGGGAGAGAATCTAGATCACGTGAAGTGTTAATGCCACTGTATAGTGCCTTGGTAAGGCCACACTTGGAATAGCTGCATACAGTTTTGGTCGCCACGATGTAGAAAAGACGTGGAGACTCTGGAAAGAGTGCAGAGAAGAGCAACCAAGATGATTAGGGGACTGGAGGCTAAAACATGTGAAGAACGGTTACAGGAGCTGGGTATGTCTAGTTTGATGAAGAGAAGGACCAGGGGAGACATGATAGCAGTGTTCCGATATCTCAGAGGGTGCCACAAAGAAGAGGGAATCAAGCTATTCTCCAAGGCACCTGTGGGCAGGACAAGAAGCAATGGGTGGAAACTAATCAAGGAGAGAAGCAACTTAGAACTGAGAAATTTCCTGACAGTTAGAACAATTAATCAGTGGAACAGAAGTTGCCTCCAGAAGTTGTGAATGCCCCAACCCTGGAAGTCTTTAAGAAGATGTTAGATAGCCATTTGTCTGAAATGGTATAAGGTTCCTGCCCACGCAGGGGGTTGGACTAGAAGATCTAAAAGGTCCCTTCCAACTCTGCTATTGTATTGTATTGTATGTTTGACAAACTAAAATAAATAAATAAAACCATCGCCCCTGATTCCAGCCCAGCGTGTATAAAGTTTTATGCTGTATTTGCATCACAGGCTACACCATAAAGCACAATTTACAGTCCACAGCACCTGAGCCAAAAATTCTCGCAGGCCCCAGAAAAAAAAAAAAAGCCTTAGGACCAAATCGTGGTTCGTAAAGTAGCTGTGCTCAGATGTGTAAAAGCTGAAGGAGACATTAGCCTGCTGCGATGACCTAATTTACACAGCAAGCTGAGACATAATGTGATTTTTTTTTTTTAAGTCAGGATTAGCCTTGCGGGCAAGTGTGCTGAAGGAGCCCAGCTTTAACAAATAGGAGGAGGGTGGAGTTGAACCTGGAGTAAAAGGCCAAATAGACAGTGCTGAAGAACCTAAAAGAACCACATGATGTAGCTGTGGTTTTCAAGATGGCTAGGCTTACTGCCTGTATGTTAGTCCTTATTCAGTTGTGAACGTCAGTCTGGGTCCATATTGGTTTCCCCCATATAGCCATCCTCCAGAGAGGTTGATGATATAGTATTAGCAGGGAATTATGGGCATTGTAATCCCAATATCTGGAGGTTCCTAGGCTTGTGAGGACTGCATTAGTCTAGGAGAGCAGACTTAGCTCCTGTTCTCTCCTTAGCCACACACAATGTCAAACCATAATCAGAGTTAATTTGGGTTAGAGTGTTGTGTAAACCAGGGGTCTCCAACCTTTGCAACTTTAAGTCTGAAGGACTTCAGCTCCCAGAATTCTCCAGCCAGCTTTGCTGGCTGGAGAATTCTGAGAGCTGCAGTCCTTCAGACTTAAAGTTGCAAAGGTTGGAGACCCCTGGTGTAAACCACAACAGATTAACAAAAGGGATCTTGGAGGTCTTCTAGTCCAACCCCCTGCCCAAGCAGGAGACCCTATACTATTTCAAACAATGGTTTTCCAGTCTCTTCTTAAAAGCCTCCAGTGATGGAGCCCTTACAACTTCTAAAGGCAAGTTGCTCCACTGATTGATAGTTCTCACTGTCAGGAAATTTCTCCTTACGTCAAGTTTGCTTCTCTCCTTGATTAATTTCCATCCATTGTTTCTTGTCTGCCCTCAGGGGCTTTGGGGATTAGGTTGACCTTATCTTCTTTGTGGCAGCCCACTAGATATTGGAAGACTGCTATCATGTCTCCCCTGGTCTTTCTTTTCATTAGACTAGACATACCCAGCTCCTGCAAGCGGTCTTCATATGTTTTCGCCTCCAATCCCTTAATTATCTTTATTGCTTTTCTGTGTACTCTTTCTAGAGTTTCAATATAATAATAATAATAATAATAATAATTTAATTTATATCCCGCTCTCTCTCCCCGAGGGGACTCGAGGCGGGGCACAGGCAATTAAAAATACAAATAAACACAGACAAGCACAAAATACAGAATTAAAAATAAATTAAATAAATCCTGCGCTAAAACCTATAAACTAAAAATTACCCCTAAAAAACCCTAACCTAAAAAGAGACTACCCAAGGCCGGCCAGACGAAAAAAGTGAGTCTTTAATTTTAAGCGGAAGGAGCGGAGGTCCGTAGTTGTCCTGATATCGGGGGGAAGGTCATTCCAGAGGGCTGGGCCCGCCACAGAGAAGGCCCTTCCCCTGGGTGTCGCCCGCTGACAAAGTCTAGTGGACGGCACCCGGAGAAGTCCCTCTCTGTGGGAGCGAATCGGCCGTGAGGATGTATGGGGCAGGATCCGATCCCGCAGGTAGCTAGGTCCCGAGCCATGGAGCGCTTTGAAGATGGTAATTAACACCTTGAAGCGCACCGGGAAGACGACAGGTAGCCAGTGCAGCTCGCGCAAGAGCGGTGTTACATGGGCAAACCTAGAGGTGCCCATAATTGCTCGCGCGGCTGCATTCTGGACCAACTGAAGCCTCCGGGTACACCTCAAGGGGAGCCCCATGTAGAGAGAGTTGCAATAATCCAGTCGGGATGTCACGAGAGCATGAGTGACTGTGCGAAGGGCGTCCCGATCCAATAGGGGGCGCAACTGGCGTACCAGGCGAACCTGGTAAAACGCCCTCCTGGCCACGGCTGTCACTTGATCTTCCATGGACAGCCGGGTATCCAGGAGGACACCCAAGTTGCGCGCCCCATCCACAGGGGCAAGATGTTCGCCCCCTATGGCCAGCGTTGGAGAGAGCTGGTTGAACCGGGCAGCCGGAAACCACAGCCACTCGGTCTTGGTCGGGTTGAGCCTAAGTCCGTTACTTCCCATCCAGATCCGCACGGCTTCCAAGCACCGGCACATCACCGCTACGGCATCGTTGGGGTGGTTTGGGGTAGATATGTACAGCTGGGTGTCATCAGCGTACAGGTGGTACTCTACCCCAAAACCACGGATGATCTCGCCCAGCGGCTTCATGTATGCGTTAAACAGGAGAGGCGAGAGGACCGACCCCTGAGGCACCCCGCATGTGAGGGGTCTCGGGGTCGACCTCTGCTCTCCTGCACGCACAAATTGCGATCGGCCAGAGAGGTAGGAGGAGAACCACCGTAAAACGGTGCCTCCCACCCCCAACCCCCCCAGCCGATGCAATAGGATACCATGGTCGATGGTATCGAAAGCCGCCGAGAGGTCTAATAGGACCAGGATGGAGGAACATCCCCCATCTCTGGCCCTCCAGAGATCATCTACCAACGCGACCAATGCCGTCTCGGTGCTATGCCCGGGCCGAAAGCCGGACTGGCGCGGATCTAGATAGTCAACTTCCTCCAGGTGACGGGGAAACTGTTGTGCCACCACACTCTCAACAACCTTCGCCAAGAAGGGAAGGTTGGAGACTGGACGGTAGTTGTTCAAAAGAGCTGGGTCCAAAGAGGGCTTCTTGAGGAGGGGCCTCACCATGGCCTCTTTTATTGTTATATTGTGTTGACCAAACGTGGATACAATAGTCCAAGTTTGTTTCCCTAAAAAAGAGTTTATGCTGAAATATGTAAGCTCAACTAACTCTGCATTCATGACAATGTGATGAATTAATACAGTAAACAATTTGATCCATTGAGAGAAGGAAGCTTTATTTGACACAAAACACTAACAATATATTATATAATCAACATTATAAAGGGTATAGAAATGAAATGAACCTCTTAGCTGCTCTGCTCATACATCACAGAAGCCCTAAACCATGGCTTATTCATGGTTTGCCAAAGAAGACCCAGCAGTGCAGGGGCCAGAGCCTAATTTATAAGCCATCATTTATGCAGGGAGGTTTAAACCAACATAACTATGTTGCAGCTATGTGAACTCAACTTTTTTTTAAAAAAAAGACAACATTGGGCTATATGGATCACTGGTTTGAGCCTGGTGGTATTTATACAGCACATTTTGGTTGAGCTACTCATGATTCTCACAGGTTATACAATACAATACAATAGCAGAGTTGGAAAGGACCTTGGAGGTCATCTAGTCCAACCCCCTGCCTTGGCAGGAAACCCTATACCATTTCAGACAAATGGCTATCCAACATCTTCTTAAAGACTTCCACTGTTGGGGGCTTCACAACTTCTGGAGGCAACTTCTATTCCACTGATTAATTGTTCTCACTGTCAGGAAGTTTCTCCTCAGTTTGAAGTTTCTTCTCTCCTTGATTAGTTTCCACCCATTGCTTCTTGTTCTGCCCTCAGGTGCTTTGGAGAATAGTTTGACTCCCTCTACTTTGTGGCAACCCCTGAGATATTGGAACACTGCTATCATGTCTCCACTAGTCCTTCTTTTCATTAAACTAGACATGCCCAGTTCCTGCAAGCGGTCTTCATATGTTTTCGCCTCCAATTCCTTAATTATCTTTATTGCTTTTCTCTGTACTCTTTCTAGAGTTTCAATATATTGTTATATTGTGTTGACCAAACGTGGATACAATAGTCCAAGTTTGTTTCCCTAAAAAAGAGTTTATGCTGAAATATGTAAGCTCAACTAATTCTGCATTCATGACAATGTGATGAATTAATACAGTAAACAATTTGATCCATTGAGAGAAGGTAACTTTATTTGACACAAATCACTAACAATATATTATATAATCAACATTATAAAGGGTAGAGAAATGAAATGAACCTCTTAGCTGCTCTGCTCATACATCACAGAAGCCCTAAACCATGGCTTATTCATGGTTTGCCAAAGAAGACCCAGCAGTGCAGGGGTCAGAGCCTAATTTATAAGCCATCATTTATGCAGGGAGGTTTAAACCAACATAACTATGTTGCAGCTATGTGAACTCAACTTTTTTTTTTTTAAAAAAAAGACAACATTGGGCTATATGGATCACTGGTTTGAGCCTGGTGGTATTTATACAGCACATTTTGGTTGAGCTACTCATGATTCTCACAGGTTATACAATACAATACAATAGCAGAGTTGGAAGGGACCTTGGAGGTCATCTAGTCCAACCCCCTGCCTTGGCAGGAAACCCTATACCATTTCAGACAAATGGCTATCCAACATCTTCTTAAAGACTTCCACTGTTGGGGCCTTCACAACTTCTGGAGGCAACTTCTGTTCCACTGATTAATTGTTCTCACTGTCAGGAAGTTTCTCCTCAGTTTGAAGTTTCTTCTCTCCTTGATTAGTTTCCACCCATTGCTTCTTGTTCTGCCCTCTGGTGCCTTGGAGAATAGCTTGACTCCCTCTACTTTGTGGCAATCCCTGAGATATTGGAAGACTGCTATCCTGTCTCCCCTAGTCCTTCTTTTCATTAAACTAGACATGCCCAGTTCCTGCAACCGTTCCTCATATGTTTTAGTCTCTAAATGTGAACCCTACACTCCATTATATAACACGGCAGCTTTGATTTGGGCTCAGAGAGTAGTGATTTGAAAACAACGCTTTGTAGTTTAATGTTAAGTTAACCCAGTCACTGAAACTCTAGAAAGAGTGCAGAGAAGAGCAACAAAGAAGATTAGGGGACTGGAGGTTAAAACATATGAAGAACGGTTGCAGGAACTGGGTAGGTCTAGTTTGATGAAAAGAAGGACCAGGGGAGACATGATAGCAGTGTTCCAATATTTCAGGGGTTGCCACAAAGAAGAGGGAGTCAAACTATTCTCCAAAGCACCTGAGGGCAGGACAAGAAGCAATGGGTGGAAACTAATCAAGGAGAGAAGCAACTTGGAACTGAGGAGAAATTTCCTGACTGTTGGAACAATTAATCAGTGGAACAACTTGTCTCCAGAAGTTGTGAATGCTCCAACACTGGAAGTTTTTAAGAAGATGTTGGATAACCATTTCTCTGAAGTGGTGTAGGGTTTCCTGGCTGAGCAGGGGGTTGGACTAGAAGATCTCCAGGGTCCCTTCCAACTCTATTATTCTATTGTATTCAGTCAGCTGTAGGTTACTCAGCAAACCATGGCAAAGCAAAGCACTGCCTACTACAGTGTGTCAGCGTAGAGCCGGACTACCTGAAAGTAGAAATTCCAAACCAATTAGCACTACTGTTGCCATATGTTGAAGAGAGAGAGAAGGCTACAGCAATTAAGGTAACCTGATAATTACACAAACCTTGCTTGGAAACCTAGAATTAAAAAAGAACTTGAAACAAGCTTGACTCTTGGTGACTACATGGAAAGGACCACGATTGTTCTCCAGCTTCCAGGATTATTATTATTATTATTATTTTATTTCCCAGCTCTGGAATTTGCATGCGATCTTCTAGAAAAAGACTAACTAGGCCAGGGGTGTCCAAACTTGGGAACTTTAAGACTTGTGGACTTCAACTTCCAGAATTCCCCAGCCAGCATAGCTGGCTGGGGAATTCTGTGAGTTGAAGTCCACAAGTCTTAAAGTTCCCAAGTTTGGACAACCCTGGACTAGGCCTAGCTTGGTTTAAGTCTAGATAAGTTGGGCCAAGTATTGGCACTTGTAACAAACTAAATAAGACCATTACACCTCTATAGCATTAACCTTAACATAATTTCTAATCAAATGGAAGATACATGAGGCTACCTATTTCATACAGCCGTTACTAAAATTGTGCAAAAACAATAAAATTAAAGACTGCAACTTTATTATTTATCGTTTGAGGTGCCCCATACTCCTGTTTTTGCTTTAAAAATCTCCCCCTTGTTGTAACTGAAGTCACTGCCAAGTAAACAGACATGGGTCAACATCTCTAGTCTAGACTAGACATGGGTAGTCTAGGGAAGAGAAGGACCAGGGGGAGACATGATAGCAGGCTTCCAATATTTGAGGGGCCTCCACAGAGAGGAAGGGATCAAGCTATTTTCCAAAGCACCGGAAGACCAGACAAGGAATCATGGATGGAAACTGACCAAGGGAGCGATTCAACCTGGAAATAAGGAGAAATTAACTGACAGTGAGAGCAATCAACCCATGGAACAGAAGTTGCCTTCAGAAGTTGTGGGAGCTTCATCCCTGGAAGCTTTCAAGAAGAGACTGGACTGCCATTTGTCAGAAATGGTGTAGGGTCTCCTGCTTGGGCAGGGCGGATTGCACTAGGTGACCTCCAAGGTCCCTTCCAACTCTGTTCAATCTGATGATCTGATTTAGAAATTCCCATTAGGGGAAGGGGGGGGGGTTTGGACTAGATCACCCCCAAGGTCCCTTCCAACTCTATTAATCTGTGTCTATTACACCTTCATGGTATGAAGGCTACAAAAGAGCTTAAGTTTTTATTTTACACTAGCCGTTCCCGGCCATGCGTTGCTGTGGCCCAGTCTGGTTAAATGGCCAACCAATCTGTGTGTAGATCTACACCTGCACACACAAACGCATACACACAACCACCGTATAACCCCCAACCTACCTACCTACTGTATTTCTCCCTCTCTCCCTCTACCTACCTACCTACTGTATTTCTCCCTCTCTCCCTCTACCTACCTACCTACCTACCTACCTACCTACCTACCTACCTACCTACCTACCTACCTACTGTATTTCTCCCTCTCCCTCTCTATCCATCTCCCTCCCTCCCTACCTACTGTATTTCTCCCTCTCCACCTACCTACCTACCTACCTACCTACCTACCTACCTACCTACCTACCTACCTACTGTATTTCTCCCTCTCTCTCTCTACCTACCTACCTACCTACTGCATTTCTCCCTCCCTCTCTCTATCCCTATAGCTGCCTACCTACCTACCTACTGTATTTCTCCTTGAATCTTATGGACAGAGTATTTTATGTCATAAAAGATGACATAATACCTGTGGCCCACTGCTCTCTCTGTATCCATCTACCTACCTTTTAAACAATTTTTTACATTTCCGTTGTGTGTACCTGGCACAGGTGTGACATCTATCTATCTATCTATCTATCTATCTATCTATCTATCTATCTATCTATCTATCTATCTATCTATCTATCTATCTATCTATCTACCTACCTACCTACCTACCTACCTACCTACCTACCTACCTATCTATCTATCTATCTATCTATCTATCTATCTATTATTGGTGCCGTATTTGAAAGGAACGTTGTGTGAAAATTTGGAAGCGATCGGTGCAGGACTTTCGGAGATTAGCGGTTTTGAACAAACTCTTGTTACATTTTTATTTATATCGATATAGAAAAGAAGAAAGATTCCTTACACCCTCGCATGCTGTAACACAACTGTTGATAGTGGCTTCACCATGGAAAGCTGAACTGGGATTCGGAATGGTTTTTGAAGTATTGCATCCTGGAAATACAGGTAGTCCTCGGTTTCCCCCGACTCTGGGGTGGAACAAAGGAAAAGCAAAAAAATTCATCGGAGTTATATCCACATTAAATACTTTTAACAGCAGGAACGGCTGCAAAATAAAGGACTCTTTGTATCTTCACTCGCACAACAAAACCAACTGGCACAAAGATTGTAAGCTTTCCCTTGAGAGTTGACACATTTTTCAGAGAGATGTCTCTTCTGCCATAAGGCGTCCTCAATCAACTTGCTATCTCCCCAAAAGCAGGTGTTCGTTCAACAGTTCTGACATTAAGAGATTCACCGTGGAAAGCTGAACTGGGATTCGGAATGGTTTTTGAAGTATTGCATCCTGGAAATACAGGTAGTCCTCGTCTTATGACCACAATGGCGCCCAACATTTCTGTTGTTCAGTGAGACGTTTGTTCAGTGAGTTTTGCCCCATTTTTAACAAGCTGCCTTGCCACAGTTCTTAAGTGAATCAGGGCACTTGATAAGTTAAGTGACCCGGTTGTTAAGTGAATCTGCCTCCCCCCCTGGACTTCGCTTGTCAGACAGATTAACAGAGTTGGAAGGGACCTTGGAGGTCATCTAGTCCAACCCCCCTGCCCAAGCAGGAGACCCTACACCATTTCTGACAAATGGCCGTCCAGTCTCTTCTTGAAAGCCTCCAGTGATGAAGCTCCCACAACGTCTGAAGGCCAGCCATTCCACTGAATAACAGAGTTGGAAGATACCTTGGAGGTCATCTAGCCCAACCCCCCTGCCCAAACAGGAGACCCTACACCATTTCTGACAAATGGCACTCCAGTCTCTTCTTGAAAGTCTCCAGTGATGAAGCTCCCACCACGTCTGAAGGCCAGCCATTCCACTGAATAACAGAGTTGGAAGGGACCTTGGAGGTCATCTAGTCCAACCCCCCTGCCCAAGCAGGAGACCCTACACCATTTCTGACAAATGGCACTCCAGCCTCTTCTTGAAAGTCTCCAGTGATGAAGCTCTCACAACGTCTGAAGGCCAGCCATTCCACTGAATAACAGAGTTGGAAGGGACCTTGGAGGTCATCTAGTCCAACCCCCCTGCCCAAGCAGGAGACCCTACACCATTTCTGACAAATGGCACTCCAGTCTCTTCTTGAAAGTCTCCAGTGATGAAGCTCCCACAACGTCTGAAGGCCAGCCATTCCACTGAATAACAGAGTTGGAAGGGACCTTGGAGGTCATCTAGTCCAACCCCCCTGCCTAAGCAGGAGACCCTACATCATTTCCAACAAATGGAACTCCAGTCTCTTCTTGAAAGCTTCCAGTGACGAAGCTCCCACAAGTTCGGAAGGCAACTTCTGTTCCATGGGTTGATTGTTTTCACTGTCAGAACATTTTGTTAATATTTTTTAAACCCCTTGGTGCAACGGTTAAAGCACTCCCCTAGAAACCAGGAGGTGGTGAGTTCTAGTCCCACCTGAGGCAGGAAAACCAACTAAAGTCACCCAACTGGCTTTCATAGCTGAGATTGAACTAGATCTCCAATTCCATTATTTGAGGAGGTCAAGCTATTTTCTAAAACACCTGAAGGCCAGACAAGGAATAATGGATAAATAAAGCTGAACAAGGAGAGATTCAACCTGGAAATAAGGAGAAATTTCCTGACAGTGAGAGCAATCAACCCATGGAACAGAAGTTGCCTTCAGAAGTTGTGGGAGCTTCATCACAGGAGGCTTTCAAGAAGAGACTGGACGGCCACTTGTCAGAAATGGTGTAGGGTCTCCTGCTTGGGTGGAGGGGTTGGGCTAGATGACCTCCAAGGTCCCTTCCAACTCTGTTAATCTGAAACTCACAGTCTCCTAGTGATTGGCCCAAAGTCCCTCAACTGTCTTTTGTGTTTTAAGGTGGGGCGAGAACTCACCCATTTTCTAGTTTTGGTGCCTTAACTGCTAGACCAAATTGTCTCTCTCTTAAGTAGACCATGCAAAACTCTGGGTTGAAATTTCGGCTTGCTTTCTCCTTGACTTTCTCCCTGCCTTTGGCTGTTCTCTACTCAAGGATGAACTTATCAAACGGATACTCCCCCCCGGCCAGCTGCTGGTTCTGCTGAGAGCTTCGGAAGGGGGGAAAAGTGGATTTCCAGCTGTGCGATAGCCTTGACTTGCTGTTCCAGAGATTTGAGATTCAAGGTTTTCCCCCAGCAGAGAATCAGAGACAAGGATAGTTAAATTGCTTTGCCAAGTTAGAAGTCTGCTTTCCTAACTTCCCTGGGGATTTATAGACAAGAATAAGAGAATAAGAGAAGGCTCTCCATGGAAAAAGACAGCGTTATTATCAAATGTAGCTTTAAGGTAAAGGTTCCCCTGGCACATATGTGTTTGTCATTCCTGACTCTAGGGGGCAGTGCTCATCTCTGTTTCAAAGGCAAAGAGCCAGCGCTGTCTGGAGATGTCTCCGTGGTCATGTGGCTGGCAGGACTCAATGCTGAAGGCACATAGAACACTTTTAACCTCTCCCCAAAGGTGGTTCCTATTTTTCTACTTGCATTTTTTAACGTGCTTTTGAACTGCTAGGTTGGCAGAAGCTGGGACAACTAACGGGAGCTCGCTCCGTTACACGGCGCTAGGGATTCGAACCGCTGAATTATCGACCTTTCTGATTGACAAGTTCAGTGTCTTAGCCACTGAGCCACTGAACCCTAGATGACAAGGACAGAGCCACTAATATCTTCCTAAAAGATGCTGAGGTAACGGGAGCTCACTCCATTATGAGGTGCTAGGGATTCGAACTGCCGAACTGCCAACCTTTCTGATCGACAAATCAGATAAACGTAGCTTTAGCTTAAGTTTAAACGATGATTAGAAGTCCATATTGTATCTGAGATCTACCAATCCAAGGTAAACTCTAACCTTATTGAGGCTCACGAAACCTCCCTATCACTCGTTCTAAATACATGTAATGCAGCTAGTCCTCAACGTATGAGCACAATTGAGCCCGGCCTTTATGTTGCTAAGTGAAAACGTTGTTAAATGAGCGCTGCCCCATTTTACAACTTTTCTTGCCACTTTTGTTAAGTAAATCACTGCAGTGGTTAAATTAGTAAGCCGGTTGTTGAGGGAATCTGGCTTCCTCCTTGACTTCCCTTGCCAGAAGGTCGCAAAAGGTGATCCCGGGACGCTGCAACCGTCATAAATGCGGGTCAGTTGTCAAGCATCCAAATGGGACTCATGCAACCATGGAGATGCTGCAATGGACATGAGGGTGAAAACTTTTTAAAAACTTTTTTTCAGTGCCACTGTAATTTTGAGCAGTCGCTAAGTGAACTGTTATAAGTTCAAGGACTACCTGTATGTTTTGAAGCTAATATAATCCAATTTAAAAGGCTTGGTTTGCAATTCCTGGGGCATAGGTTCAGTTGCCTTAGTGTTTCAGTTTCAGTTTCAGTTTTATTGGATTTATATAAGCTCCTATCTCCGCAATGGACTCAGGGCGGTGCCATTCTGCAGATACATACCGTATTTTTCGGACTATAAGACGCACCGGTGTATAAGACGCAACAAGATTTCGAAGAGGTAAATAAGAAAAAAAAGTTGTTGTCCTCCCCGGTCTCCAGGAGCAGGGCTGGGGGAAGGCAAAAATGGCTCCTTCTTGTGAAAAATGGGCAGAAGACGGGCCATTTTTCTCAAAAACGGGGGTATTTCTGCCTTCCCCCAGCCCTGTTGAAGCCTGCAGAGTGCTTCTGGGGGCTGGAGGAAGGCCAAAACACCTCAGTTATTGTACAAATGGCCCATTTTTTGCAAAAAGAGGATGCAGGGGCAAGGTTTCAGGAAGCCAACAATGGCTGTCTTCGGTGTATAAGACGCAACGACATTTCCACGCACTTTTAGGGAGGGAAGAGGTACATCTTATACTCCAAAAAATACGGTAATAATAATCTACTGCGGGCCGCAGGTTTGAAACTCCCAAGGTACAATTTCCCAACCTTGGCCATTTTAAGATGGGTGGACTTCAACTTCTGAAATTCTGGGAATGATGAATTCTGGGAGTTGAAAACCAGCCATCTTAAAATGGCCAAGGTTGGGAAATACTCTAAACGCTATCTCAACGGAGGGATGGAATCAAGATCACATGAAGGGTTAATACCATTTTTGTAATTCCTTGGGAAGGTCACACTTGGAATACGGCATCCAGTTTTGGTCACCACGATGTAGAAAAGACGTGGAGACTCTAGAAAGAGTGCAGAGAAGAGCAACAGAGGATTAGAGGACTGGAGGCCAAAACATGAAGAACGGTTGCAGGAACTGGGTAGGTCTAGTTTAATGAAAAGAAGGACCAGGGGAGACATGATAGCAGCCTTCCGATATCTCAGGGGTTGCCACAAAGAAGAAGGAGTCAAGCTATTCTCCAAAGCCCCTGAGGGCAGAACAGGAAGCAACGAGTGGAAACTAATCAAGGAGAGAAGCAACTTAGAACTGAGGAGGAATTTCCTGACAGTTAGGACAATTAATCATTGGAACAGCTTGCCACCAGAAGATGTGAATGCCCCAACACTGGAAGTTTTTAAGAATATGTTTTATAGCCATTTGTCTGAAGTGGTGTATGGTTTGCTGCCTACGCATGGGGTTAGACTAGAAGACCTCCAGGGTCCCTTCCAACTCTGTTATTCTATTCAATGTCTTTTCAATGCGCGGCTATCATGTCTCCTTTTTCTCCTTTCAACAGAAACTAAAATTTTGCATGTGCCAAAATAGTCAAAATGACGCCCGTGCGTGTGCATCTATCATGTTAATGTTTTGCATCTCTCCGGGAACAATCTGGAACTTCATAATAAGCGGGGTTGGAGGAGGAGTATATCAAATATGGAACGGGAAGCCTGAATGATAAATGCAGTCATTCTCCAACTCCTTTTTATAAATTACATTTTTTTCTCTCCCCCTCCATTCTCTCACAGCCTCTTTCTCTTCCAGGCTGCTGGCTGAAAGTAAAATGGCACGTCATTCTCCTCAGAAATTCTTTCTTATGCGAGGATTAAAAAAACCCAGCTTCAGGCCATCCAACCTGTCTCGAGTATGGTTTAGTTATTAAAATATTTACAGCCTACCTTCCTGTCTGAGAAGTGTAAGGTGGGTATTGTAGAACTTTAGCACCCATCCCTCTCGTTTAAGAATGATATAATTTTGAGATATATAAAAAAAAATAGAAGAATATTGTATGTCCCTGGATGAGAAATGGAGAAACATGTTTTTTTTTAAGAGGGAGAAAGCAGACCCCACTTTTTTTGATAGCCCTCAGGAGATGTCAGCCCTTAAGAGATAAAGAGATAGATAGCTCTATTCATAAGCAAATTCCCTGCAGCAAGGTCTGGATAAAGGTAGACTTAGCCCTCAGCCACAATAAGAATTGGTCAACACAAGCCTTCAATGCCTCATCTCGGCAGTTCAAACTTCAACCAAACTTAGCTCAGACAAATATGACCCCTACATGGGAGTCTGACAACAGCCAATAGAATACATCTGTCAGGCCTGCAGCCATCTTTTCTTGTGGGCCTTTGGCCTGCCACACTTTCTATTATTCTACTAGGCATTTTCTATTGGGGGGAAAATGGGAGGGGGGATTGTATGGAGTTAGATGCTCTGTAGCCAAAACAAAATTCTTTACTAGAAAACCAAGGTCATTCTTTGTCTTTGCATCTCTGCACCTGACTGGAACTGGATGGGTGGAACTGCCAGCAGTGCACACTAGTGGTGGGTTGCAGGCGGTACACCCCAGTACGGGCGTACCAGAGCCTGACCGGAGCACCGGGTACTGTTCTGGTACGGTGCTCCGGTGGGCCCTCCCACACTCCCTCCCGCGCTCCTTACCTGTGTTTTAAAGCTTTCGGCACTTCCACGCACGGGCATGGCCCGTACAGCGCCTGCGCAACTTCTCTGCCGAGCAGCTGGAGCATCGCGGAGGCTTGCGGAAGCATTGTTTGCCGCTACAACGCAAGTGCGCCCTGTGCATGTGTGTACATGTGCCATGCGCATCCCTGGGGGCAACGCCGGGGCCCATTCCGGTGCCTCAAGCGCTTGTGACTTCTCGGCTGGATTACTGTAACGCTCTCTACATGGGGCTCCCCTTGAGGTGCACTCGAAAGCTACAGCTAGTTCAGAATGCGGCCGCGCGGGTGATTATGGGTGCCCCAAGGCAAGCCCACATAACACCTCTCCTGCGCGAGCTGCACTGGCTGCCTGTGGCCTTTCGAGTGCGCTTCAAGGTGTTGAAGACCATCTTCAAATCGCTCCATGGCTCGGGGCCTAGCTATATACGAGACCGCCTTCTGCCCCATACATCCCTTCGTCCGCTCCGCTCCCACAGAGAGAGTCTTCTCCGGGTACCGTTGGCCGGGCAATGCCGGTTGGCGACACCCAGGGGAAGGGCCTTCTCTGTGGCGGGCCCGGCCCTCTGGAACGACCTACCCCCCCGACCGTCGCACTACCTCGGACCTCCGCCTCTTCCGCCAACGTCTTAAGACGTATCTATTCCAACAAGCCGGCCTAGCGTAGTCCCCCGTTTCTGACTCTATCTATAAATTTTAATTTTCTGGGTTTTAAATGGGTTTTTTAGCACGGGTTTTAATTTAATTTAATATGTTTTTAATAGTGTATATTGTCTTTTGTTATGGTTTTAATAATGCCTGTGCGCCGCCCTGAGTCCTAACAAGGAGAAGGGCGGGGTATAAATTCGAAAAAATAAATAAAAATAAAATAAAATAAAAAATTCCAACCGTACCAGTTGGAACGGGATCTGGAACTCACCATTGTCACAAACACACTCTTGTGGCATGCGTTGACAAAAAGGTTCGCCCTCCCTGGTTTAGGACGACTTATGGCTGATTTTTCATCTCGTCGGCGTTAACTTGTTAATTGCTGAAAAGAAGTTGGTTGGTTGCACATGGCATGTTTTGTTCTCTTCCTTTTTGTCGCTAGCTGGAAGGAAGATTTTGTAGCCAGGGGTGTCGGATGAATGAGGGTGTGTAAAAGCAACAAAGCCTTGTGGTTTTTTTTAGAAGGTCAGTTCAAAGTGAAACAGCAGGGAGTTTGTCAGGCAGAAAAAAAGCAGGGCTGATCCATGAGCAAATCTCTCCATGGGAGCTAGAGGAAAAAGGGAAAAAGAAAAGAAAGATTTTAAGGTGAACGGTGGAATCTGGCAGGAGAATACAGTGACAGCTCCCAGCTGGGCAGCTTAAAGAAGAGAAAAGACTGCAGGAATAGAAAGCAAGATAGGCATTTTCGGTTTCTTCTTGCTGCTACTTAAATTATCTTTTGGAATTTTCCAGCCCAGATGGGGTAACTTTAAAGAATTAAGTCCTTCCTTCCTTCCTTCTTTCTTTCCTTCTTTCCTTCTTTCCTTCCTTCCTTCCTTCCTTCCTTCCTTCCTTCCTTCCTTCCTTCCTTCCTTCCTTTTCTTTCCTTCTCTTCCTTCCTTCTTCTTTCCTGTCCTCATTTTTCTTTCTTTCTTCCCTCTGCATTACCCTCCCTCCTTTTTTCCTTCTTTCCTTCCTTCCTTCCTTCCTTCTTTCCTTCCTTCCTTTATTTTCTTTCCTTCTCTTCCTTCCTTCTTCTCTCCCACCCTCATTTTTGTTTTTTCCCTCCCTCCTTCCTTCCTTCCTTCCTCCCCTCCTCCATCTTTCCCACCCCCTCTCTTTCCCACCCTCTCCTTTCTTCCTTCCTTCCTCACCAACATCCCTTCTTTTTCCTTCTTCCTTCCTTCTTTCCTTCTCTTCCTTCTTCTCTCCCACCCTCATTTTCCTTCCTTCCTTCCTTCCTTCCTTCCTTCCTTCCTTCCTTCCTTCCTTCCTCACCACCATCCCTCCTTTTTCCTTCTTTCTTCCTTCTTTCCTTTTTCTCTCTCTTCCTTCCTTCTTCTCTCTCGCCATCATTTTTCTTTTTTTCTTCCTTCCCTCCTCATCTCCCTCCCTCCTTTTTTCCTTCCTTCCTTCCTTCCTTCCTTCCTTCCTTCCTTCCTTCCTTCCTTCCTCTTACCATTTAAAAAAGAACAAGCCTTTAAGAACAGTGGTGGGATTCAAATTTTTTTAAACTACTGGTTCTCTCCGTGTGGCTTGGTGGGCATGGCAAGGTTTGGTGGGTGTGGCTGGGTGGGCATGCCAGGGGAAGGATACTGCAAAATCCCCATTCCCTCCCAATCCGCTGGGACTCGGGAGGCAGAGAATCGATGGGGGCGGGGCCAGCCAGAGGTGGTATTTGCCGTTTCTCCAAACTACTCAAAATTTCTCCAGAACTGGTCAGAACCTGCAGAGATGGCAACCCGTTAGATATTGGAACACTGTTATCAACCCTCATCTTTATTTAGGAGGGAAATATAACACTTTTAGAAACTTTTCCCCAATTAAATTCCATTGGTCCAGCAAAATGTTAGGTAGGTACAGCACGCTGCTTCATATTGACAGCAGGCAGCCTGGCCTCTGGACATAAATCTTCTGATCTTGTTGGGTGCTGTCCTCCATATCTGTAGGAACCGCAAAGGAAGTGAATTATTAAAATGGCCCAGCCCCAATTATTTTTCTCACCTAGATATCCGCCTCTCGGCAAACACTGTGGGGTGACCTGGCACCTTATCAGACAACCTATTGTATTAGACCTTGAGTGGCTCAAGAACTAACGCAGGGCAGGTGTGCTTTTGCTCTTTGCAATCGATAATTTTTCATCCGCCATTTGAAATTCTTTCTGGCACAGTGCAGGAAAATTATTTTTCGTCCGCAGCAAATTGCGGCGACCATTTTCTCTATCGGTGCTCCTTCCATTTGACCCAAAAGAATTGGCTTTCCACGTTCGAAGGGAAGATTTTTTTTCTCCTCCCTTCCTGGTTGAAGTGAAGTTTCTTTGCCTTTCTTTGATTACAATTAGCCAAAAGGAGTGCGTGAATTTCATTTCTTTAATTACAATTAGCTAAAACGGGGGTCTGCAAAGTCGGCTCTTTTAAGATTGGTGGACTTCAACTCCCAGAATTCTCCCAGAATTCCCAGAATTCTGGGGGTTGAAGTCCACCAGTCTTAAAACAGCCGACTTTGCAAATCCCTGAGCTAAAAGGATTATCTTTTTAACTGCAGTTAACCGAGAAGAGTATATGGATATTTTTAAAAAAAATTACAATTAGCCAAGACGAGTGTGTGCATATCTTTTCTTTTGTGGTTAGATCCTCTCTTCAGTTGTATGCAGTATCTCTGGCTTCCCCTTAAATTTAGGAGAAAATACAATACAATACAATAGCAGAGTTGGAAGGGACCTTGTAGGTCTTCTAGTCCAACCCCCTGGGTGGGCAGGAACCTTATACCATTTCAGACAAATGGCTATCTAACATCTTCTTAAAGACTTCCAGGGTTGGGGCATTCACAACTTCTGGAGGCAAGCTGTTCCAAAGGTTAATTGTTCTAACTGTCAGGAAATTTCTCCTTAGTTCTAAGTTGCTTCTCTCCTTGATTAGTTTCCACCCATTGCTTCTTGTCCTACCCCCAGGTGCCTTGGAGAACAGTTTGACTCCCTCTTCTTTGTGGCACCCTCTGAGATATCGGAACACTGCTATCATGTCTCCCCTGGTCCTTCTCTTCATCAAACTAGACCAGTGTTTCTCAACCTTGGTGACTTTTAAGTCATGTGGACTTCAACTCCCAGAATCCCCCAGCCAGCAGAGCTGTGCTGGGGGATTCTGGGAGTTGAAGTCCACAGGGTTTAAAGTCGCCACGGTTGAGAAACACTGAACTAGACCCACCCAGTTCCTCCAACCGTTCTTCATATGTTTCAGCCTCCAGTCCCCTAATCATCTTGGTTGCTCTTCTCTGCACTCTTTCCAGAGTCTCCACGTCTTTTCTACATCGTGGCGACCAAAACTGTATGCAGTATTCCAAGTGTGGCCTTACCAAGGCACTAACAGGAATAGTACTACAGTAGTAGTAGGCCCAACAGAGACTTCATTTCCTTAGAGTCCTGCGAAAAAATCAGGTGGGACAACGGCTGATGACCACCATAGGAAGTGTCCTCACATATTGCATGATAGTATGGTATGTTGGTTTAACAGCTGCGGACAGGAAGGCACTACAGAGAGGGATCAATTCGGCACAAGAGACCCATTGGTTGCCCTCTGACATCACTGGATGACCTCGCCAGATCTCGCTGCTTTAGCAGAGTAAGGAAGATTCTCACAGATGATTCACACCCTGGTGAGTGTCTCTTTGCACTTCTACCATCGGGCAGAAGACATTAAAGTATAGCCAGACGAACAAACAAGTTTAAAGATAGTTTCTATCCTTGGGATGTCAGACTTTTAAATACAACCACAATCACTCCATGCACATGCTAGGTTGTGGGGTTTTCTTGGGGTGTTCAATAGATTAACAATGATGTGAGGAAAGATGAGTATATACATGAATTCAATATTTTGAATACTTCGTTCAAAAATGAAGGACTGATGTTGGTGGTTGAATATATAATAATGAAAACATGTGTGTCTGATGGATGATTTGTGATAGTATGTAGAATAGAAAGTAATGATGTATGATTATAAACTGATGGAAACCTGTGTATTTGTATTGTAAAATTAACAGAATGAGATAGGTCAGGGGTCTGCAAAGTTGGCTCTTTTAAGACTTTTGGACTTCAACTCCCAGAATTCCCCAGCCAGCATAGCTGGCTGGGGAATTCTGGGAGTTGAAGTCCAACAGTCTTAAAAGAGCCAACTTTGCAGACCCCTGAGATAGGTGATTACGTAAAGTTGAATTGGTATCAAATGGACAATTAAGGATGTAAGGGAATAACCCCTGTTTAAAATGAAGGAATATTAACTGTAACTGAATATATGATGCATAAGGATCGGGATGTATTTATTTATATTGGATCGATGTTTAGTGATTATATACGTAATTGAAATATTGAACCACAAAAATCTTGTAGCCGAACGACATAACTGATGAGGATGTTATAAGTCTATATGTTTTGTTTGTTTTTGTATGTGTAAAAATTAAAAAAAACTTTCCAAAAAATAAAGTATAGCCAGACAAACAAATAAGTTTAAAGGTAGCTTCTATCCTTGGGCTGTCAGACTTTTAAATACAACCACAATCACTCCATGCACATGCTAGTTTTTTTTCTTTTTCTTTCTTTTTTCGTTTCTGCTATAATTTTGCACCAGGGAGGTTAAAACCAATTTCATTGTAAACAACTACAATGACAATAAAGATTATACTTATACTACTTTCTACTAGAGTAGAATAGAGTAGAGTAGAACAGAACAGAACAGAAAAGATGGAACGGAACAGAATAAAATAGAAAATGTGGAGTGGAGTAGTTGGAATGGATCTTGGAGGTCTTCTACTCCAGGGGTCACCAACCTTTTGGACCTCAGGGACCACTAAATCCATAATTTAAAATCCCACGGACCACTGATATGAATTTTTAAAAAGATAAATAGCATTTAGTGCAATATAAAAAATGGGAGGAAATGTCTCGGGACGAAGATGGAGTTTTGTTCTCACCATCTTCTGTGCATGCTGAATGGGCTTGTTTAGGCCTGGTCAAGGTCAGCTGTCTCTACATACCAGAGCCACTTGAAGAGGGGCCCCCTCATAACACCCTTGGGGGCTGGAGATGGGACATTCAGCTTGGGGTTGTCGGGGACGGACGGACGGGACACAGTTTTGGGTAAACCTTTGATATGTACAATTTTGCGCCTTTAGCCTCACATCTTGCTTTACTTTCTTGGCTTTCAGTTCATATCCAGTAAAAGTCCCTTTTCTCTAAAACCATGGAGTTGAGGATGGGGGTGGGGTGTGTTTCCTTCCTTGGATTTCGAAGGAGGCACGTCTGACGCTGCTTTTGCTCGAAATAATTTGTATTTTGCTTCGTCTCGATGGTTGCAGTTGGTCCAGAATGCGGTCGCGCGGGTAATTATGGGTGCCGCAAGGCAATCCCACATAACACCTCTCCTGCGCGAGCTGCACTGGCTACCTGTGGCCTTTCGGGTGCGCTTCAAGGTGCTGATGACCATCTTTAAAGCGCTCCATGGCTCGGGGCCTAGCTATATCCGCGACCGCCTCCTGCCCCGTACATCCCTTCGACCGATCCGCTCCCACAGAGAGGGCCTTCTCAGGGTACCGTCGGCTGGGTAATGCCGGTTGGCGGTGCCCAGGGGAAGAGCCTTCTCTATGGCGGGCCCTGCCCTCTGGAACGACCTTCCCCCCGATCTACGCACCATCGTGGACCTCCGCCTTTTCCGCCAACGTCTTAAAACCTATTTATTTCAACAAGCCGGCCTAGCATAACCCCGTTTCTGATTTTTATAGGGATAATTTTAAATTTTAGAGTTTTATTAATTTTAGCACAGGGAATATTTAATTAGTTTTTTTAAATAATTTTGGATTGTTGTATTTTGTATGATTTTAACGATGCCTGTGCGCCGCCCTGGGTCCTTTTTTAGGAGAAGGGCAGGGTATAAATTTAATAAAATAAATAAATAAATAAATTTTTGTGGATTCCTTGGGTTGCCATTGTGTTATTTCCCTCCCTGCATTCTTATTTAATGGGCTGTGTTTGTATTCTCTTTTTGCCGAGAGCCAGCTCTGAAGTCGGCCAGCACAAAAGGCCACTAAATAAATAAGTTCTGAAGCTTCCTTATCCTTGGATGGGATCCAAAGCATTGCACAGCCCTAACGTGAATTCAATTCCGGTGTCTTGTTTAGGATTCAGTGGCTGGGTTCCCACAACATGTTTAATTCTAATTTCCATAAGGGCAAAATATGTGGCTGTTTTCTCCTCGCTTCTTTTTCTGCAGATATTTGATTACCAGGGTAGATTATTTTGTTATTATTTTTTTATTTTTTTAATTAAATTTATACCCCGCCCTTCTCCGAAGAGGACCCAGGGCGGCGCACAGGAATTTAAAAACACATACAAAATGTCAAAATACAAAATTTAAAAAACATATTAAATACCCATCCTGCGCTAAAATCCAATTAAAATCCCCAAAATTAAAACTGTCTAAAATAGTCACAGCGGAGGTTACGCTAGGCCGGCTTGGTGAAAGAGATGTGTCTTTAGACACTGGCGGAAGAGGCGGAGGTCAGAGATGGTGCGAAGTTCAGGGGGTAGGTTGTTCCACAGGGCAGGGCCCGCCACAGAGAAGGCCCTTCCCCTTGGTGTCGCCAGTCGGCATTGTCCGGCCGACGGCACCCTGAGAAGGCCCTCCCTGTGGGAGCGGATCGGTCGAAGGGATGTATGGGGCAGGAGACGGTCTCGCAAATAACTAGGTCCCGAGCCATGGAGCGCTTTGAAGATGGTCGTCAAAAGATAACATCAAAAGTGCAGGGAAGAGTGGAATAGGCTGTTTTTAGGTAGCAACAGCACTTAAGGCTTATATACCGCGTCATAATGCCTTTATAGGCCTCTCTAAGCGGTTTACAGAGTCAGCCTCTTGCCCTCAACAATCTGGGTCCTCATTTCACTGAGCTTTGGAAGGATGAGTCAACCTTGAACTGGTCAGGATCGAACTGCTGGCGGTTGGCAGAGTCAGCCTGCAATGCAGCATTTTAGCCACTGCACTGCCAGGAAGGAGAATGAGAAAAGGAATGAGGCAGGAAGGAAGGAAGGAAGGAATAGCAATAGTCTTTAGACTTATATACCGCTTCACAGTGCTTTAGAGCCCTCTCTAAGGGGTTTACAGAGTCAGCACATTGCCCCCACCAACCTGGGTCCTCATTTTATTGACCTCGGAAGGATGGAAGGCTGAGTCAACCTTGAGCCGATCAGGATCGAACTGCTGGCAGTTGGCAGAGTCAGCCTGCAATGCAGCATTTTAACCACTGAACTGCCAGGAAGGAGGGTAAGAAAGGGGCTTAAGAGAGGAAGGAAGGAAGGAAGGAAGGAAGGAAGGAAGGAAGGAAGGAAGGAAGGAAGGAAGGAAGGAAGGAAGGAATACCAATAGCATCTAGACTTACATACCGCTTCAAAATACTTTTACAGCCCCCTCTAAGCGGTTTACAGAGTCAGCTTCTTGTCCCCAACCATCTGGGTCCTCATTTTATTGACCTCGGAAGGATGGAAGGCTGAGTCAACCTTGAGCCGGTCAGGATCGAACTGCAGTGGGCAGAGCTAGCCTGCAGTACTGCATTCTAACCACTACGCCACCATGACTCTTACATAGTAGATTGTGCGTTCTTCATGTCCTCTGAGCTTGGGTGTTGTTCGGTTTTTGCCCCCAGACATTTGATAACTCAATCAGGTAACCTTATCAGCACTGATGATGCTACATGGTTGGGTTATGAAAAGTCTGCGAGAAAACAACTAAGCTCAGAGGACGTTAAGGACTCTACACTTCGACTCGGAGCTATAACTATTCTCTTCTATTGCTATCGTAAGGGGCGCAGTGGCTCAGTGGCTAAGATGCTGGGCTTGCCGATCAGAAAGGTCGGCAGGTCGGCGGTTCGAATCCCTAGCACCGCCTAACGGAGTGAGCTCCCGTGACTTGTCCCAACTTCTGCCAACCTAGCAGTTCGAAAGCAGGTAAAAAATGCAAGGAGAAAAAATAGGGACCACCTTTGGTGGGAAGGGAACGGCATTCCGTGCGCCTTTGGCATTGAGTCATGCCTGTCACATGACCACGGAGACGTCTTCGGACAGTGCTGGCTCTTCGGCTTTGACACGGAGATGAGCACCGCCCCCTAGAGTCTGGAACGACTAGCACAACTAAATAAACTACAGGTCAAGGTTTTTGTTTTTTTAATACAATCAAAATCACATTTGCCTACTTGGCAACTTCTGTGTTTTCAGTGCTGGCTGTATACCATTGCTTTAATATGTCCCTTCTTTTATGGAATGCATCGGAATGCTGATGGTTAAATATGAGAATCAGGTTTCTCAGTCATGGTAATTAAAATGTGGTTTATTTGGTCTGGGAAGCTTGTGTTGATTGGACAGAGAGACAGTTCACATCCTAAAAATTCTGACATCTGCACACATTTCCCTCCTCCCCTCCCCTCTCCTTCCTTCCTTCCTTCCTTTCTCTCTTCCTCCCTCCCTCCCACTTCCCTTCCTTCCTTCCCTTCTCTCATTCCTCCCTCCCTTCCACTTTCTTTCTTTCTTTCTTTCTTTCTTTCTTTCTTTCTTTCTTTCTTTCTTTCTTTCTTTCTTTCTCTTTCTCTCTCTCTCTCTCTCTCTCTCTTTCTCCTCCCTCTTCCTCCCACATTCCTTCCTCTCTTCCCTCCCCCTCTCTTTCTTTCTTTCCTACTTTCTTTCCTTCCCTCTTCTTTCTTTCTCTTTCTCTTTCTCTCTCTCCTCCCACTCCCACCTTCTTTCCCGCCCTCCCCCTCTTTCTTTCCTAATATCCTTCCTTCCTTCCTTCCTTCCTTCCTTCCTTCCTTCCTTCCTTCCTTCCTTCCTTCCTTCCTTCCTTCCTTCCTTCCTTCCTTCCTTCCTTCTTTCTTTCTTTCTTTCTTTCTTTCTTTCTTTCTTTCTTTCTCTTCCCTCCCTCCCACCTTCCTTCCTTCCTTCCTTCCTTCCTTCCTTCCTTCCTTCCTTCCTTCCTTCCTTCTTTCTCTTTCTTTCTTTCTTTCTTTCTTTCTTTCTTTCTTTCTTTCTTTCTTTCTTTCTTTCTTTCTTTCTTTCTTTCTTTCCTTCCTTCCTTCCTTCCTTCCTTCCTTCCTTCTCCCTCCCTCCCTCCCTCCCTCCCTCCCTCCTTCCAATTCATTCATTCATTCATTCAGTTGCTCCCTGGTAAAGTGAGCTTGTCAAAGAGATATTCTCCTATGCCACTCTGGGGCAACCCCAGGCGCTTCAGTTTGGTGAGATGGTCTGCCAGGCACCTGATGGTCTTCACTTGGTCCTCCAGGCACTCAGCCTCCAAGAAGGCACAGAACTTTTGAGGAGGGGAGGGGTGGGGAAGAAAGAAGGGTAAATAATGTGATTGCCAAAATCTGAATTGACTTGCATCAGGGCAGTGGCGTAGCGTGGGTTGTCAGCACCCGGGGCAAGGCAAGTAATTTGCGCCCCCTAACCCCTGGATTTTAGCACTCGAGTCTCTTCCACTCCATCGCCCGCTGCAGGGCCCCCATCCGCCGCCGCCCCCTCCTCGGCAGCGGCTGTGGCACCCGGCGGCGAGGCAACCCCTTCGCTCATCCTTCTCGGTGCCTTTCTAGCCCTCCCCCGGGGGAAGCAGCGGCATCGAGGATGGGGAGGGCGCAGCATGCGGAGCGGCGGGGAAGCGAGAAACGGGAAGGGGGGAGAGGAGGGGTGCAGGAAGATCCGACGGCAGCGGGGTAGGGGAGGCAGCCGCAGCCGGCAGGTACCCGAAAGAGCTGGCCTCCCTTCGATCCGGAGAGCGGGACGCCTCTCCCGCCCTGTCAGCTACATCTCCGCGCATTCACAAGACCGGTGCTGAATCAGCTGGAATGCGCGAGCTCTCCCCACCTTCCGCCCGCCGAGCTCTCTTCCTTTTCCCTGCGATTTCCCGCCCCCTCCCGGTTTCCTGGATTCCGGATCCCCCCTCCCCCGCCCGAGAAATAATACTAATAAAAATATGAAAAATCCCCTAAGATCCTTTCCCCAAGGAAGAAGAAGGGGGCGACGGGGAGAAAACGCCTCCTCTTGCAGCCGCTCTTGCTTCGGGCGACGCTTCTCCGGTCCCCGCGGCGGTGGCCACATTCCCCGGCTGCCGCTGTTCCTGCCTTACTCGATCCCCTTTCCCGAAGCGACGGGGAGCTGCGAGTGCGAGCGCCCCCCCCCCAGATGTTGCGCCCGGTGCGGCCCGCACCCCCTGCACCCCCCACGCTACGCCACTGCATCAGGGTCAATTGATATATTCATTTCTAGATTAACTCTTGTGATTTATTGAAGGAACTAGTTTTAGAACAGAGTAAGCCAGCTACTCTGACCATCTTCCACATCTAAACCACCATCAAAGTATAAAGTAGACCCTGGCAATTCTTACATTTCCATATAGACAGTATTTAAGTGACATTGCTGAACTCCAACCTTAATTGGGTATATATCAGGAGTAGTCAACCATTTTATATCTACCGCCCACTTTTGTATCTCTCTTAGTAGTAAAATTTACTGACCACCCACCGGTTCCACAGTAATGGGGATTCATAAAGTAGGGAAGTCAATTAAAAGCCAACACAGTTCTAGGCTGCATAAACAGAAGGATAGAATCTAGATCACGTGAAGTGTTAATGCCACTGTATAGTGCCTTGGTGAGGCCACACTTGGAATACTGCATACAGTTTTGGTCGCCACGATGTAGAAAAGACATGGAGACTCTGGAAAGAGTGCAGAGAAGAGCAACCAAGATGATTAGGGGACTGGAGACTAAAACATATGAAGAACGGTTGCAGGAGCTGGGTAGGTCTAGTTTGATGAAGAGAAGGACCAGGGGAGACATGATAGCAGTGTTCCAATATCTCAGAGGGTGCCACAAAGAAGAGGGAGCCAAACTATTCTCCAAGGCACCTGGGGGCAGGACAAGAAGCAATGGGTGGAAACTAATCAAGGAGAGAAGCAACTTAGAACTAAGGAGAAATTTCCTGACAGTTAGAACAATTAACCTCTGGAACAGCTTGCCTCCAGAAGTTGTGAATGCCCCAACCCTGGAAGTCTTGAAGAAGATGTTAGACAGCCATTTGTCTGAAATGGTATAAGGTTCCTGCCCACGCAGGGGGTTGGACTAGAAGACCTAAAAGGTCCCTTCCAACTCTGCTATTGTATTATTGTATTAAATTTAAAAAAGGAAAGTGCTTCAGTATCAGACAAAACCCCCACCGCCCACCATGAAAGCTGGAATGCCCCCTAGGGGATGTTAGAGACCAGGTTAACTACTACTGGTATATATGATTCCATAAATGAAACACATTATGGGGTTCTTGGTCCTGTTGGAGCTTGGCTGTTTTCTTACAGACGTTTCATTACCCAACTAGGTAACATCATCAATGCTAGAAGAAAGTAGGGTTTGCTCTCATTTTCTATACTAGTGGCTTGCCCTTGTCAGTTTTGAATGGAGCAGTGAATCAAGGAAGCACCAAGGCTACTCATATCAACACTGAAGAGGCAAGCCACTAGTGTTCCATGCAGCCTCAGATATATATTGACTTCCTGATCCTAGAAGGAAGCCTTAGTAATGACCACACCTAGAATCCTGCATCCAGTTTTGGTCACCACACTATAAAAGAGATGTGGAGATTCTAGAAAGAGTGCAGAGAAGAGCAACCAAGATGATTAGAGGACTGGAGGATAAAACATATGAAGAACGGTTGCAGGAAGTGAAGAGAAGGACCCGGGGAGACATGATAGCAGTCTTCCAATATCTCAGGGGCTGCCACAGAGAGGAAGGGGTCAAGCTATTTTCCAAAGCACCTGAAGGCCAGAGAAGGAATAATGGATGGAAACTGATGAAGGAAAGGTTCAACCTGGAAATAAGGAGACATTTTCAACAGATGAAATAGAAGTTGCCTTCGGAAGTTGTGGGAACTTCATCACTTGAAACTTTCAAGAAGAGACTAGACTGCCATCTGCCAGAAATGGTGTAGGGTCCCCTGCTTGGGCAGGGGGTTGGACTAGATGACCCACAAGGTCCCTGCCAACTCTATTAATCTGATTCAGAAACTTCTATTATAAGAACTCACATGAGGATCTCCTTTCTCCATTGCCAGTTTGTGGAGTTGCAGAAGGCACTGGTTCACTGTCTTCTCCAGCACCAGGGCCTTCTGTAGGACATCCAAGCTGTTTCCCCATTCATCTTGATCTGGCTTCTGCAGAGTCATAAAGTATTTGTTTGCATAACAAAACCTGAAGATTGCATTCCATACAATACTGGAAATACAGTATTTCACTTGTGACTATGTAGGGATTCTAGGCTGATACCTCTTTTAACTCCACCCCCACATTTTGCCACTAGCAAGCGTGAAACTCTATCCAGGGAAACAAGAATGTTTAAGAAAGGAAGATTTTCTTTTATTTTGGAGATATTTTTAAAAAAACGTGGAGGCTCCTTGACCTTTATGATATGAATCAGTGGTCATCCAGTGCCGTTTTGGAACGATATTTTAATGCATATGATTAGATTTATGGGAAAACCTTTAAATGTTAAAGATGTTAATGTCATGCTCAGTTATACACCGCTGCTTCGGGAATTGACAGTCTATCAGGAATATGGTTATATCATGCTTGAGAGGTTGCTAAAAGAATTAGATTGGTTTAGAGATTAATCTGAGAAAGTGGACGAGTGGTATTGTTTGAGATATTAAGGAGCAGCTTTAAAAATGTGCGATTTATCCATCCAGGGAAAGACCATTTATTCCACTAATCGAAAGTGAACTAATACGTTCTTTGTCACGGATTGTAATTTATTATATTACAAGAATACTTTGTGTCTGATTATACTACAATACTATAGGGTGACTATTGAGAGGTTTAATATACTGTATTTTTCGGAGTATAAGACGCACCTTTTTCCCTCAAAAAAGAGGCTGAAAATCTGAGTGCGTCTTATACACTGAATACAGCATTTTTGGCCTCCCGAAACCCCGCCCCCTTCACCAAAATGGCCATCATAGCCTTATGGAGGCTTCCAGAGTGCTCCCGAGGGCTGGGGAGGGCAGAAATGAGAGAAAAATGGGCAGTTATTTTTGCCCCCCCAGCCCCCAAGAGCACTCTACAAGCCTCCTAAAGGCTTTTCATGCCCCCCCTCCTTTTTAAAGGCCTGTTTTCATGAAAAACGGGCCATTTTGGGGAAGTCTGCAGAGTGCAAAATATTATATTTGCTTCTTCAAAATCTGGGTGCATCTTATACTCCGGTGCATCTTATGCTCCGAAAAATACGGTATGTGATTCATTTGTCAACTCGCAAAGCATCCCTGGCCTGCTCTTGAGTTGCCATAAGCAAGAGAACTGACAGCGTAGCACGACAGCCACAAACAGAAGCACATTCCATGCATATCTTTCTCAAGGCTGCCTCCCAGGTTACCCGCAGCAGTCAGAGGGGCGTGATCTCTACAACCCAGGAAAGTGCTCCGTTGGAGAATGTGATCTACGACACAGGCTGGGGAGGGGGGAAACAGGGTCATAATTGGGTCGTAAATTACGTGGGGTCAGAGTTGGCTTCACTTGGGTATCTGCCGACATGTTGCTGCTAATAAATAACTGGATATCTTTTGAAGCTTGGCTTGAGACTCATGATTTAATTAGGGCATCCGTTGAAATCCTGACAGCAAGCCAACTCTCTCAAAAAAAAATTTCTTTTTTCTTTATTTTTCTTTTTTTTATTTTTCAATCACTTTTGTTTGCGTTTAAGAATTGTTCCATTTGAGGAGATGAATTAAACCAGGGGTCTCCAAACTTGGGAACTTTAAGACGCGTGGACTTCAACTCTCAGAACTCCCATGCTGGCTGGGGAATTCTTGGAGTTGAAGTCCACAAGTCTTAAAGTTCCCAAGTTTGGACACCCCTGAGTTAAACAATACACAAAACCAAAATTCTAACAGCCCCTGCAAAAAATGTAAAATCTAATGGGTCATGTGACCGCACATTTTACAAGTGTCACAACGTACAACCTTAATGGGCAGGCTCCATTATATTCATATACTATGGACTACCTGTATTGCAACTTGCTCAGCATGTTGTGAGTTGCAAAGTTATGTCCGACCCATTGCGACCCCATGGATAACGTTCCTCCAGGCCTTCCTGTTCTCCACCATCCTCTGGAGTCCATTGAAGCTCATGCAGACTGCTTCGGTGACTCCATCCAGCCACTTCATTCTCTGTCGTCCCCTTCTTCTTCTTTTGCCCTCCATCGTTCCCAGCATGAGGCTCTTCTCCAGGGAGTCCTTCCTTCTTATTAGGTGGCCAAAGTCTTTGAGTTTCCTCTTCAGGATCTGGCCTTCTAAAGAGCAGCCAGGGTTGATCTCCTCTAGGACTGACCGGTTGGATGGCCTTGCAGTCCAAGGGACTCAATGCAGGAGTTTTCTCCAGCACCAGAGTTCAAAGGCCTCCATTCTTTGGTGCTCAGCCTTTCTTATGGTCCAACCTTCACAGCCATCCATGGCAACTGGGAAAGCCAGGAACAACTTACTCAAAGCAAATTGGATGATCCATTCTCACTATACAAAAAACACACCTCTAACCAAGGTTAATTGTCCTGCTGAGCATAGCTGGTTGTACGAATGCATCTACTATGTCAAATAAAATGAAATGAAATGCACAGGTACAGTATATTTATTTATTATTTATTATTTATTTATTGGACTTCTAGACCGCCCCCTCTCCCCGAAGGGACTCGGGGCGGTGTACAGGTACAAATTAAAACCATACAATCAACATACATATAACTAAAATCGAATTAAATAAACCCCTGTACAAATTTATAAAAATTAAAAACTTAACCTTAAAACCAAATCACAAAATTTAAAAATACAAACTGAGGTGGGAAAGCTGGAGTTAGGCCGGGCCGGCTAGATGAAACAAGTGGGTTTTGAGTTTCTGGCGGAAGGAGCGGAGATCCGTGGTTGTTCTAATGTCAGGGGGAAGGTCATTCCAGAGGGTCGGGCCCGCCACAGAGAAGGCCCTTCCCCTGGGCGTTGTCCGTTGGCACAGCCTAGTGGACGGCACCCAGAGAAGTCCCCCTCTGTGTGAGCGAATTGGCCGAAGGGATGTGTGGGGCAGGATACGATCCCGCAAATAACTAGGTCCTGTGCCATGGAGCGCTTTGAAGGTGATAATCAACACCTTGAAACGCACCCGAAAAGCCACAGGCAGCCAGTGCAGGAGAGGTGTTACGTGGGAGTATCTAGAGACTCCCGAAACTGCCTGCGCGGCCGCATTCTGAACCAACTGCAGCCTTCGGGTGCATCTCAAGGGGAGCCCCATGTAGAGAGCGTTGCAATAGTCTAGCCGGGACGTCACAAGCGCATGAGTGACTGTGCGAAGGGCGTCCCGGTCCAATAGGGGACGCAATTGGCGCACCAGGCAAACCTGGTGGAACGCCCACCAGTATAGGTTGTACCTTGCTCAATAGCAGTAACTGTGAAAGGGATCTTGGAGTCCTAGTAGACAACCATTTAAATATGAGCCAGCCGGGTGCAGCAGCTGCCAAAAAAGCCAACACAGTTCTAGGCTGCAGCAACGGAAGGAAAGAATCAAGATCCCGTGAAGTGTTAATACCACTTTATAAGGCCTTGGGAAGGCCACACTTGGAATATTTGCATTCAGTTTTGGTCACCACGATGTAGAAAAGACGTGGAGACTCTGGAAAGAGTACAGAGAAGAGCAACAAAGATGATTAGGGGACTGGAGACTAAAACATATGAAGAACGGTTGCAGGAACTGGGCAGCTCTAGTTTAATGAAAAGAAGGACTAGGGGAGACATGATAGCAGTGTTCCAATATCTCAGGGGCTTCCACAAAGAAGAGGGAGTCAAACTATTTTCCAAAGCACCTGAGGGCAGAACAATGGGTGGAAACTGAGGAGAAATTTCCTGACAGTTAGGACAATTAATCAGTGGAACAGAAGTTGCCTCCAGAAGTTGTGAATGCCCCAACACTGGAAGTCTTCAAGAAGATGTTGGATAGCCATTTGTCTGACACGGTATAGGGTCTCCTGCCTAGGCAGGGAGTTGGACTAGAAGACCTCCAAGGTCCCTTCCAACTCTGCTATTGTATTGTATTGTAAATGCCTTTGCAGAGTGCATTGGAGGCAGTAGAAACAATTTAATTTAAATCTGCTTTTTAATTTTTTTCCCTTCTCTCTCTCTCTCTCTCTCTCTCTCTCTCTCTCTCTCTCTCTCTCTCTCTCTCTCTCTCTCTCTCTCTCTCTCTCTCTCTCTCTCTCTCTTCTCTTCTCTTCTCTTCTCTTCTCTTTTGTATACGTGTGCGTGTGTGTCTTCTCATGGAGAAGCAGGAAATTACTCCTCTTTTTCCAATCGAAATTCAGCAAGGTGACTTCTACGAAATTGCAAAACAACTAACAAAGCCACAAATTAAAAAAAAAAAAAAGAGAGAGAGAAAGATCTGGAGCCACAGTGTGCTGCAAATTGCTTAGTTCTTGCTGTAAAAAGAAGCTTGCATGTTCATATGACAATCTTACTAATAATGTTTTGCAACAAACCAGCATGAAGAATCCAATTCTCCCGCCAGCGTGAGATAATTCTGTGCCCATCCCTCGCCTTTCTAATTTTTATTTTGTTCAGAGCGTTGCCCGCACTGTTTTTCCCCCCTCCTCCGTCTTGAAATGGTGCCACCAATCAATTAATCAATCAATCAGGACCAAACGGTGCAGTGATTGAAACTGTGTCAAAAACTAAGCCCCCCAAAACTCAATAACATCCCTAGGACTGAAATGCTAATGAGGACAGTTCAGTGCAGTTCAATTCAAGTCAATCTGATTTGTTTATTTGGTTTTTTTTTTTTTGAAAAGTATTTTATTGGTTTTCAACATTTTTACAAGGGAAAAGGTATAGGGTAAAGATAACATTTTGGTAGCTTCCCTGCTGTTGGTGGTGGCTCTCCCAAAACTTCATAAATTTACAATTTTAAAAGTAAAGGATAAACATATTAAAAAATTACATTGTATAGTCTATATATTCAATCGTCTTTTTTTTTTTTGCCATTTTATCTTGTATCAACAATTCAGTGGTGGGTTTCAAATTTTTTAGAACCTACTCTGTAGGTGTGGCCTATTTTGTGGGCGTGGCTTGGCAGTCTTGTGACAGGGTGGGAGTGGCCACCTTTTAAAATGTGGAAACTCATTTAACAACGCTCTTGCTTAGCAACCAAAATTTTGTACTCAATTGTGATGATAAATTCTTTCTTTCTTTCTTTCTTTCTTTCTTTCTTTCTTTCTTTCTTTCTTTCTTTCTTTCTTTCTTTCTTTCTTTCTTTCCTTCCTTCCTTCCTTCCTTCCTTCCTTCCTTCCTTCCTTTCCTTTCCTTTCCTTTCCTTTCCTTCCCGTTGGGTCACTGGCAGCGGCGGGCCAGATTTAATTCCAGGTACACCGGTGGAACCCCCTCTCACCGGTTCTCTAAATTTCACCAACCGGCTCTTGCGAGTAGGTGCGAGCCTGCAGAAACCCACCACTGCAACAATTACAATAGTATTTCAAATAAACTCATTTTTGCAATCTAAGTCTTTTTGCAATTGACTCCTCTTTCCTGTCCCCGGGCGGGGCTGTCGCTCCCTCTGTTCCCCCGTTACCTCCCAACTGGGGAGAATGTTTTTTAATAAATGCCTCCACCTCACTTAGTGTTTTGATTTTTACTCTGCCTCCCTCCCAGAAGATCAACATTCCCTCTGGTAATAACCACTTGAACCATATTCCCTTTTAATATAATTTCTTAGACAAGAACTGATTTGTTTATTTGTTGATTGATTGCGGGTTGTAACAAATAATGCAAAAGTGAAGGATAACGATGACCAACCATTAAAGGATTTCAGAATACAGGGAGTCCTCAAATTATGACCGCCATTGGGCCCCACATTTCAATTGCTAAGCAAGACAGTTGTTATATGAGTTTCCCCCCATTTTACAACCTTTCTTCCCACGGGATTCCCTGCAGTTGTTCAGTTAGGAACCCGGTTGTTAAGTGAATCTGACTTCCTCATGGACTGGCTCCCCCAAGTTGATCACATGACCCCAGGACACTTCAACCGACGTAAATACGAGTCAGCTGCCAAGCGCCTGAATTTTGATGACATGATCACGGGGAATGCTATAATGGTTGTGCGAAAAACCATCGTAAATCCCTTTTTTCAGTGACGTCGTAACTTTGAACGGTCACTAAACAAACCGTTGTAAGTCCGGGACTATGTATCCTTTAAAAAAAAAAAAATCCAAAACTTTATGGGGAGCAGTAATGGTTTTCTCTTACCTTCGCTACCAGTTCAGAACTGGGAGTGCGCATGCGCCCTTCCTTTGCTTGCATGTGACACATGCGCAGAGTGTCCGTGATGACGTCTGGGCAGGTGGGTGGAGCCTCCTGCAGCCACCGCTACCTGTTCGCCCGAATCGGGGCGAACGGGCTGAATATCCCCTCTGACGGGGAGTCCTCAAATTATGACCATAATTAGGATGACAATTTCTTCGCAAAGGAAGGCGGTCATAAAGTAAGTTACGCCCAAATTGTACAGGCTTTTTGTCATGGTTGCTAAGTGAATCCCTGCCGTTTCTCAGTGAATCGTGAGGTCATTAAGTGAATCCCCTTGGTTTCTTAGAAGCTGGGAAGGTCCCCAAATGGTGTTCCCATAATCCCAGGAGATTGCAAATCCTAAAAATCAACATTTCATTTCTTTCCATTTCTTGCAAAAAAATCCAAAAGTAGTAGTTTGGAGTTTTATGATCTCATTTTTCTTACTTTCTCAAATTTCCTGAATTGTATTTCCCTTTAGGATCCATGGAATCTTTCCTAATCTCTCTCTTGGTTTGTTTAAATCAATACTGCATTCAGTTTTGGTCACCACGATGTAGAAAAGACGTGGAGACGCTAGAAAGAGTGCAGAGAAGAGTCACAAAGAGGATGAGGGGACTGGAGGCTAAAACATATGAGGAACAGTTGCAGGAAGTGGGTAGGTCTACTTTAATGAAAAGAAGGACCAGGGGAGACATGATAGCAGCCTTCCAATATCTCAGGGGTTGCCACAAAGAAGAGGGAGTCAATCTATTCTCCAAAGCACATGAGGGCAGGACAAGAAGCAATGGGTGGAAACTAATCAAGGAGAGAAGCAACTTAGAACGGAGGAGAAATTTCCTGACAGTGAGAACAATTCATCAGTGGAACAGAAGTTGCCTCCAGAAGTTGTGAAGGCCCCAACACTGCAAGTCTTCAAGAAGATGTTGGACAGCCATTTGTCTGAAACGGTATAGGGCTTCCTGCCTAGGCAGGGGGGGGGACTAGAAAACCTCCAAGGTCCCTTCCAACTCTGGCATTTTTATTATTATTGTATACTAGTAGTAATAAAAACTTATTTTCAGGCAGCTGCCTGCTTGTTTCTTGCATCCCAGATCAGAACTGGGTGAGGAGTAAGATTCCTACTAATCAGCCAGGGCTTCTGTGAGATACAAGTCCTTGGGGCATGGTTAAATAATACATTCTGTTTTGGTTTTATTGAGCACATCCAAGAAGCCGTTCTATTTGATGGGATTTTAGAAAGGGCTCCTTCAACTGGAAGCATCCAAGGATCTGTTTATCAACAGCTGGTGATAATTTGCATTATTTGAATTCAGGAAGCATTCCGGTGGAAAGTCAGAGGGATAAATTACCAGTGTTAAGAATAGGAACCAAAAAGTACAGGATGAAGTAGCATATTTTACTTGCTCCAAAAGGAAAATGGTCATAAATCTGGAATCAGATTGTGAAAGAAGCTTAATTTACTTCCTAAACACCTGAATAATGATTTTGACTTTTCTTTCTTTCTTTCTTTCTTTCTTTCTTTCTTTCTTTCTTTCTTTCTTTCTTTCTTTCTTTCTTTCTTTCCTTCCTTCCTCTCTCTCTTCCTCTCTTGCTTGCTCCTTCCCTACTTCTCTTCTTCCCTTCCCATCCCTCCTACCTAACTCCCTCCCTCCCTCTCTTCCTCTTTCTTTCTTTCTTTCTTTCTTTCTTTCTTTCTTTCTTTCTTTCTTTCTTTCTTTCTTTCTTTCTTTCTTTCTTTCTTTCTTTCTTTCTCCATCCTTCCCTTCCTTACTTACTTCATTTCTTTCTTTCTTTCTTTCTTTCTTTCTTTCTTTCTTTCTTTCTTTCTTTCTTTCTTTCTTTCTTTCTTTCTTTCTTTCTTTCTTTCTGTCTCTCCCTCCCTCTCTCTTTCTTTTCCTTCCTTCCTTCCTTGACCATTTAAAGCTGCAACAGCACTGAAAAAAGTGGCTTATAACCTTTTTTTTCACACTTATGACCATTGTAGTCTCTCCATGATCACGGTTACTTGGCAGTTGACTCATATTTATGACCGTGGCAGTGTCCCGGGGGTCACAGGATCCCCTTTTGCGACCTTCTGACAAGCAAAAGGAAGCCAGATTTACTTAACAACCATGTCCCTAATTTAACAACCTCAGTGATTCAACTTAACAAATGTGGAAAATGTTAAAGTCATAAAATGAGGCAAAACCCGCTGAGGAAACGTCGCGCTTAACAACTGAGATTTGGGGACTCCATTATGGTTGTAAGCTGAGGACTACCTCTATTTGACCTCTTCACAGAAAAAATCAGACCAACCCAGAAACCAAAGTAAGAATTAATTTGCCATGGTACTTTGTGCAAAGTTAATACATTTGCCTCTTTCTTCCTGCTGTTTCACACCGAACCCTGTTAATGAAGTGATATGCATTTGGTATTCTGCACGAAATGCACTCCAGATTAAGATGCAGCTTGATGTATGAAGTGAGGAACGGAGTGTAAGAAACAAGTAGTACTTAACCTTGAGAAACCGAGTGACACTGAAGCTGCTTAGCAGGGTGTAATTACACAACCGAATTTAGACGCTTTCTGAGAATATAATACAATACAATAGCAGAGTTGGAAGGGACCTTGGAGGTCTTCTAGTCCAACCCCCTGCTTAGGCAGGAAGCCCTATGCCGATTCAGACAAATGGCTATCCAACATCTTTTTAAAGACTTCCAGTGTTGGGGCCTTCACAACTTCTGGAGGCAACTTCTGTTCCACTGATTATTTATTATTTAGATTTATAAACCGCTCCCTTTCCCCACAGGGACTCGGGGCGGTGATTAATATGCCCAGGTAGAACTGTACTAAAAGTCAGGGGTCACCAACCATTCGGACCTCCGGGATCACTAAAGTCATAATTTTAAATCCCGCGGACCACTCATAGGATCTGCCTAATGACCGGCTGGGTGGGCGTGGCTAGCTAGTCATGTGACCGGGTGGGCGTGGC
>CM077648.1:7901012-8026012 GCA_039707465.1 Rhabdophis nuchalis | reverse complement strand
AAACTCTCTAAAATAGTCCCCACGGGAGGTTAGGCTAGGCCGGCTTGCTGAAAAAGATGTGTCTTTAGACACTGGCGGAAGAGGCGGAGGTCGGTGATGGTACGTAATTCAGGGGGTAGGTCGTTCCAGAGGGCAGGGCCCGCCACAGAGAAGGCTCTTCCACTGGGTGTCGCCAGACGGCATTGCCCGGCCGACGGCACCCTGAGAAGGCCCTCTCTGTGGGAGCGTATCGGCCGAAGGGAAGTATGGGGCAGGAGACAGTCTCGCATATAACTAGGCCCTGAGCCATGGAGCGCTTTAAAGATGGTCTTCAAAACCTTGAAGCGCACCCGAAAGGCCACAGGAAGCCAGTGCAGCTTGCGCAGGATCGGTGTTATGTGGGAGCATCTAGTGGCTCTTATGTGGGAGCATCTAGTGGCTCCTCCTCTTCCTTTTCCTCCTCCTCCCCCCTCTCCCTTCTAGCATTGATGATGATACCTAGTTGGGTCATAAAACATCTACAAGAAAACAACCAAGCTTAGAGAGCACCAAGGACCCCACAGTCTTCCTCCTCCTCCTCCTCCTCCTCCTCCTCCTCCTCCTCCTCCTCCTCCTCTTCCTCCTCCTCCTCCTCCTCCTCCTCCTTAGATGAATGATCTCCTACTGATAACTAACGCCCCGAGTCCCTATGGGGAGAGGGAGCGGTCTATAAGTATTAAATTATTATTATTATTATTATCTCCAAGGCTGCCCACTGACTGTCAGGAACTGGTCCTGCCCCATTCAAAATCTCAATGCCTGCTAGGCAAAAGATATAACCTGTGCTTCATTCTGACGACCATCTTTAAAGTGCTCCATGGCTCGGGGCCTAGTTATATGCGAGACCGTCTCCAGGTGAGCCCAGGACATGCAACAGTCATAAATACCAGTCAGTGGCCAAGCCTCTGAATTTTGATCGCACGAGCACTGTCGTTTCGTGCGCAAAATCCACAAGTCGCCTTTTTCAGCGCCGTGGCCTCTTTGGAGCGGTCACGAAACGAACTTCTGTAAATTGAGGACTACCTGTTTCTAAGCCTCCGCTGGGTTTATCACACAAGGTGAGCAAGAAATCTATAATGCAACCCTGGATTAAAAAAAAAAAGCAACTAGCTAAGTCCTGCTGGCTGAAGAGCAAATAATCATCATCTCAGCTAGCTTCCATTGCTAGTTATCGGAAAGGGGAATCATGGCACTTAATGATATATTTTGCTTCTTCCAGCTGTGAAATGCAGCTGACTTTCTCTTGTCTTTCTTCTTCTTCTCGCTCCCTGCTGTCAAGATGCATGGATCTTCCTTCCAATCTTCCAATCTACCTTTCTTTCTTTCTTTCTTTCTTTCTTTCTTTCTTTCTTTCTTTCTTTCTTTCTTTCTTTCTTTCTTTCTTTCTTTTTTCTTTCTTTCTTTCTTTCTTTCTTTCTTTCTCTTTCTCTCTCTCTCTCTCTCTCTCTCTCTCTCTCTTTCTCTCTTTCTCTCTCTTTCTTTCTTTCTTCCTTTCTGTCTTTCTTTATGCACCCTCCTCGCTCTCATTCACTTTCTCTCTTCCTTCCTCCTGGTTTTCTTTTAATATAACTAGCTTTGCAGGTTCATTGTTTATATATCTGTGAATAAAGAAAGCTTCAGCCTGCAGTACTTTCCAGCTTCCGGATACACGAAGTACCCAAGGGAAATCTGCGATAAGGATGTGAATAAATTGGAAGATATATCACTGCCTTTTCTTATCTTCTGTCTATCCGATTCTCTGTCTCTGTCTCTCTGTCTTTCTCCCTCCTCCCTTCCCCCACTCTCTACCAAAGTTGAGAAATCTACCTCTTTCCGGTTAAAGAAAACTTTGGAGCTGTTTTAGATGCCAGACGAATCTAATTGCATTCTTTGACAAAGTGACAAAATCAGTGGACCAGAGGAATGCTGTTGATATAATTTACCTGGACTTCAGTAAGGCATTTGATAAAGTAGACCATAACCTACTATTAGATAAAGTAGAAAATTGTGGGTTAGACAGCACCACGACAAAATGGATTCGCAACTGGCTGACCAACCGCACTCAACGTGTAGTCCTCAATGGAACTGCATCTACATGGAAGGAAGTATGCAGTGGAGTCCCCCAAGGCTCTGTTTTAGGCCCAGTACTCTTTAACATCTTCATCAACGATTTGGATGAGGGGATAAATGGGGAACTCATCAAATTTGCAGATGACACCAAGCTGGCAGGAATAGCCAACACTCCAGAAGATAGGCTTAAGATACAGAAGGATCTAGACAAACTTGAACATTGGGCACTATCTAATAAAATGAAATTCAATTGTGAAAAAAGTAAGGTCCTACATATAGGCAAGAAAAACCAAATGCACAAGTACAGTATAGGTGGTACCTTGCTCAATAGTAGCAACTGTGAGAGGGATCTAGGAATCCTAGTGGACAACCATTTGAATATGAGCCAGCAGTGTGCAGCAGCTGCCAAAAAAGCCAACACAGTTCTAGGCTGCATAAACAGAGGGATAGAATCTAGATCACGTGAAGGGTTAATGCCACTGTATAGTGCCTTGGTAAGGCCACACTTGGAATACTGCATACAGTTTTGGTCACCACGATGTAGAAAAGACGTGGAGACTCTGGAAAGAGTGCAGAGAAGAGCAACCAAGATGATTAGGGAATTGGAGACTAAAACATATGAAGAACGGCTGCAGGAGCTGGGTATGTCTAGTTTGATGAAGAGAAGGACCAGGGGAGACATGATAGCAGTGTTCCGATATCTCAGAGGGTGCCACAAAGAAGAGGGAGTCAAACTATTCTCCAAGGCACCTGGGGGCAGGACAAGAAGCAATGGGTGGAAACTAATCAAGGAGAGAAGCAACTTAGAACTAAGGAGAAATTTCCTGACAGTGAGAACAATTAACCTCTGGAACAGCTTGCCTACAGAAGTTGTGAATGCCCCAACCCTGGAAGTCTTCAAGAAGATGTTAGATAGCCATTTGTCTGAAATGGTATAAGGTTCCTGCCCACGCAGGGGGTTGGACTAGAAGACCTACAAGGTCCCTTCCAACTCTGCTATTGTATTGTATTGTATTGTATTGTTATGAATTGGTCCAGGGAATCCTCACTCCTTAACAGGGGTGAAGAGGTTTTATTTGGATTGGGGAAATTCAGCTTTGAGTCCCACCAAAATCACGCTGCTCATTAGGTGCCCATCCCATTAGGTAGACCAGAGCAGTGGTCATCATCAACTGGTAGTCGGTCCGTGGAGAAACTTTTGGTGGTGCGTTCTCTCTCCTTCTCTCTATACACCAGTGACTGCATCTCAAATGATCCATCTGTTAAAACACTGACGTTTGCAAATGATACAACACTGTCCACCAGGACCTTGGTGTCTTACTTGCTGACTTATTTTCTAGGCCCTTCCTAAGGATCCCTAGCAATGAGTTTGCTTTTTTCACTGCTGTGGCACACTGGGTTGACACCTTCATTGAGCTGTCCACCAGGACCTTGGTGTCCTGGTGGACAGCTCAATGAAGGTGTCAACCCAGTGTGCCACAGCAGTGAAAAAAGCAAACTCATTGCTAGGGATCCTTAGGAAGGGTATAGAAAATAAGTCAGCAAGTGTCATTCTGCCTCTTTATAAATCTATGGTGAGGCCCCATCTGGAGTATTGTGTACAGTTCTGGTCACCATACCTTCAGAAGGATATGATGGAAATGGAAAAGGTGCAGAGGAGGGCAACCAGAAGGATTAGGGGGCTGGAACACCTTCCTTACCATCTGAGGCTGCAACGGCTGGGCCTCTTCACTCTAGAACGACGGCGCCTGAGAGGTGACTTGATTGAAGTCTATAAAATCATGAACGGTGTGGACAAAGTCGAAAAGGAAAAACTGTTTTCCCTATCGCAGAACACTAGAACTAGGGGGCACTCCATGAAACTTTTGGAAGCTAGACCTCAAACAAATAAGAGGAAGTACTTTTTCACCCAGAGGATCACGGGTCTATGGAACTCCCTGCCAGAAGAAGTGGTGACAGCTGTCAGCCTCGACATCCTTTAAGAAAGGATGAGAGGAGTTCATGGAGAACAAGGGTATCCATGGCTATCATTATGGATGCCTAATGACACCCTCCGGGATGGAGAGATAGGCAGGATATCTCTCAGTGCCATTTGCAGGGAATCATAAGCAGGTGAAGACATCTGCTTGGGAAGACCCTGAAGCAAATGTGGAGCCCCTGTGGGAGACAGAATGCTGGATTGGATGGGCTGTCGAAGCTTCCTAACTCGACTAAACACGAACCTGAAAATCAACACGAATAAACACAAGCCTAGAAATCCAACGTTGTTCTCTGCAAGGACTTTCTCAGCAAAGGCTTCCTTTTAAACCCTCTTGGGAGGGGCCAGTCATTAGGCAGCTGGGACTAATTCACATCCATTGAGTTCGCTTCTGATGCAATTGAAGCCTCCTTTTTTCAGCCCTCCTCAATCTAGCATCAGGGACAAACTGGCCTTGATCCTCCCTACTACTCCAAGCCCCAGGTGCCTCTTGATGACCAGCCGGGCTCTCTGCTCTCTCAAGGTCTCCCTCCTCCTCCAGAGCAGACTCATAGGACTCCTCACTACAGGAGTCCATCAGCAGCTCATCCGGAGCCAGCTGGGCCACAACAGTTGCCCAAAGAGCTGCTGATTCAGTTCTACAGAGGAATCGTTGAGTCTGTCATCTGCACCTCCATAACTGTCTGTTTTGGCTCTGCAACCCAACAAGACAGACACAAGAATTCAGAGGAGAATCTGAACTGCAGAAAAAACAATGGCCGCCAACCTGCCTTCCCTTGAGGACCTGGACACTGCATGAGTCAAAAAGAGGGCTGGTCCAAAATGGGATGCTTAGAGCTGGGGCAGGTGGGCAGGGCAAAAATGGGAGGCCATAGAGCTGGGGCAGGTGGGCGGGGCAAAAATGGGATGCCATAGAGCTGGGGCAGGTGGGCGGGGCAAAAATGGGATGCCATAGAGCAGAGGCGGGTCAGCAGGTCCAAAATGGGATGCCATAGAGCTGGGGCAGGTGGGCGGGGCAAAAATAGGATGCCATAGAGCAGAGGCGGGTCAGCAGGTCCAAAATGGGATGCCATAGAGCTGGGGCAGGTGGGCGGGGCCAAAATAGGATGCCATAGAGCTGGGGCAGGTGGGTAGGGCCAAAATAGAATGCCATAGAGCTGGGGCAGGTAGGCGAGGCAAAAATAGGATGCCATAGAGCTGGGGCAGGTGGGTGGGGCAAAAATGGGACGCCATAGAGCAGAGGTGGGTTGGCAGGTCCAAAATGGGATGCCATAGAGCAGGGGCTGGGCAGCGGGGCCAGACGTGATTTCCGCCATCGGTTCAGGTGAACTGGTTCAAATTGGCTGATGACCACCTCTGGGCTCATTATTCTCTATCTACATCCAGAAGGAGGAATTCATAACAAGCCCTCCTGCAGAATTCAAATCTCCACCTTTGTTCCTTAATAGCAGTCTCAAGCCAGCCCAATTATTTAGTGTTGTGAAGATTTTAGTCCTGGGTTTGGCTAATGGATGACAAATTGCTCCATCTCCAGCATAGCAGGTTTCGGAGCAGAATGGGTAATGATAGGAGATATTATTAGAGCAGCCGTATTGTGTCTGTTTAATATTTAACATTCATTTATCCCTTCTTATGAGGACATGTCAATTTCCCTTAGCGGAGGGGGAAGAAAAAGATACAATGAGTATTTGGGGGGGAGGAAATGTATTAAACCCTCTGCCCATAGATTGAGCGATGGGAGGGTAATCAAATTGTTGTCTTAAATGACCGAGGAAAATTGATCTTCCTTTCCCACTTCTGAAGAGCTGCAGCAAAAGTTGCGCTATTGTAAGGCTGTACTTTTATACATAAATATATATACATCGACAGAAATAAGATTACCAACGGGTTATGTCAAGCGCTGGGAAAATCAGGAGATTGAGGCCGTTCGAATGAATATATAGGTTTATTACAAGCTTAGGCAAGCTTATTCTTCTACAACAGGGTCGTCAAACTTGACTCAACATTGAAGTTCTCTTCCGCAGGCCAGCTGGGCGGGGGGGGGGAGGGGGAGGCAGGACAGACACCTCTTGCAGCACTCTGCCAGCCAAAATGGGGTGTGAGGCTGCTGCATAATGCCCGCCCCAAGCCCCATTTTCGGCCTGGATGGCCTCCTGAAGCACTTTGCTAGATAAAACAGGACAGGGTGGTGGCACGTGAGATACAGAAGGCCATCCAGGACAAAAATGGGTTGCAAGGGGCCTCCCACCCCGCCCCCCGTGCCCGATTTTGGCCAGCAGAGTCCTTCAGGAGGCCGTGCAGGCCGAAAAGGGGCCACAGGGGGGCTACAAGTAGCCCCCATGCAGAGGTGGTATTCTGCCAGTTTGCCCCTGTTCAGGCGACTTGTAGTGGCGGCCGTGGGAAGCTCCGCCCACCCATCCAGACATCATCACGGATGATCTGTGCATGCCCAGAAAGGCGCACACACTCCCGGTTCCCGAGCGAAGGTAAGAGGACTTCGTGCCTGCCCCCATGCTGTGTTTTGGTTGCCAGAGGCACCACGGGCCAATCCTTCGCTATTTCCAGGCTGGGACCCATGGGCCAGATTTAAGCACCCCACGGGCCGGATTCAGCCCACGGAGCAGTGGTCGGTTCGGAAGGGCATGCTGTTGCCCACATGGATGCATGTGGTGCGCACATGCATTGTAACTGCCAGCGATGCTTCCACAAGCCTCCGTGATGCTCCAGCTGCTCAGCGGACCATCACGCAGGCGTTGTATGTGCCATGTGTGTGCACGGAAGTACGGAAGCCTTAAAAGACAGGTAAGGAGCTCAGGTGGGTGGGCCCTTCAGAGCACTGTACCGAACGGTATCCAGTGCTCCAGGCAGGCTCCGGTACACCCGTACCAGGGCCTACCGCCTGCAACCCACCACTGCCAAGGGCTTTGAGTGTCAACTTATGAAAGCATTGGTGACATTGAGTTTGACACCTCTGTTCTAAGAATCTGAACTACTAACGGTCAAAGGAATTCAAGGTGGGCTGGACTTTGATCTCTTGTAAGTCTGAAGGGATTCAAGACTAATGACATGTTTGACACCGCCCTCAGGCTCAGCCTGGTCATCTCTTACATCCTGACTCCTATATGTCGATGCAAACCCAGAAATAACGGTAATTAGGAGCCTGCAGAGCTTCGGCTAATCCGTCGGACTCAACTGGACCTTGAAATAAAATGGATCTGTTGAAGTTGAATCAGTGGAACAATCCAAATTGTTGATGCAGTCCTGCCAAAAAATAAACAAAAAAACAAAACCGCACAGCTACCCCATTTCCAAATCAATCTGATTTCGACTAATGCAATAAAGCTGTTCATTCAATTGTGGATCCTTGTGGAATTATCCTAATTAAAGTGAGAAACAGTGGATGGAAACTAATCAGGCAGAGAAGGGAGAATTAAGGAGAAATTTCCTGTCAGTTAGAACAATTAATCAGCGGAACTTTCACTTTTATTAGATTTCTATCCCGCCCTATCTCCCAAAAGGGACTCAGGGCGGCGCACAGGGACTTAAAATCCACAAATTCAAACGATACAAACACTGCAAAAATTAAAACTACAATTAAATAATTTAACCCGTGCTAAAAAAGGAGGCAATTAATTTAAAACCCAACTCTAAAATAACATGATTGTAGCAGCTATGCCAGGCCGGCCATATGGAAAAAGCATGTTTTTAGAGTCCAGCGGAAGAGGCGAAGGCCGGTGATAGTCCGGAGGTCTGGGGGGAGGTCATTCCAGAGGGCGGGGCCTGCCACAGAGAAGGCTCTTCCCTTGGGCGTCGCCAGCCGGCATTGTCCAGCAGACGGCACCCTAAGGAGGCCCTCCCTATGGGAGCGGACAGGTCGAGTGGAGGTATGTGGTAGTAGGCGGTCCTGCAGGTAACCAGGCCCACTGCCATGGAGCGCTTTAAAGATTTATTTATTTATTTATTTTTATTTAGTTAAATTTATATCCCGCCCTTCTCCACGAAGGACCCAGGGCGGCGCACAGGAATTTAAAAACATATAAAATGGCAAAATACAAAATTTAAAAACATATTAAATCATGGTCCTATGCTAAAATCCAAATTAAAATCCCCAATTTAAAACTATCTAAAATAGCCCCGACGGGAGGTTACGCTAGGCCGGCTTGCTGAAAGAGATGTGTCTTTAGACACTGGTGGAAGAGGCGGAGGTCCGAGATGGTACGAAGTTCAGGGGGTAGATCATTCCAAAGGGCAGGGCCTGCCACAGAGAAGGCTCTTCCCCTAGGTGTCGCCAGTTGGCATTGCCCGGCCGATGGCACCCTGAGAAGGCCCTCTCTGTGGGAGCGGATTGGCCGAAGGGATGTATGGGGCAGGAGACGGTCTCGCATATAACTAGGCCCCGAGCCATGGAGCGCTTTAAAGATGGTCGTCAAAACCTTGAAGCGCACCCGAAAGATGGTCACTAAAACCTTAAAACGCACCCGGAAGGCTACCGGCAGCCAGTGCAGCTCGCGCAGGAGAGGTGTCACATGGGAGTATTTTGAAACTCCCAAGATCCCCCGTGCGGCCGCATTCTGTACCAACTGGAGCCTCCGGGTGCATCTCAAGGGGAGTCCCATGTAGAGAGCATTACAGTAGTCCAGGCGAGAGATGACAAGAGCTTGAGTGACTGTATGTAGGACGTCACGATCCAGAAAGGGGCGCAACTGGCGTATCAGATGGACCTGATAGAAGGCCCCCCTGGCCACGGCCGTCAGATGTTCATCTAAGGACAGCCGGGAATCCAGGAGGACACCCAAGTTGCGGGCCCTTTCTGCGGGGGCTAGCAGTTCCCTCCCGACTTGCCTTCGGAAGTTATGGATAGATCCAAAACCAGAAGTATTTTTATTACGCATACTAAGAGGGAAATATAATAAAACAATTCAAAATTTAATGTTACATGTAATAACAGCAGCTAGAATCAAGCATGCACAAAATTGGAAAAATGGAAGCATACCTACAGAGGACATGGTAATAACAGAAATGCTACAATGCGCCGAAAAGAACAGGTTAACAATGGAAATTAAAGACAAAGGAGAAGCAGAGTATTATTTAATATGGGACCTATGGTACAATTGGTTAGATAATAGATGCAAAGATTAGAAAACGAATGATGAAGGATGATTAATAAACCAGAAATAAATACAGGTATTAAGTTATATAGAAGAATACCTAAGCAATATCACTACCAGAATGTACAAATATGTAAATTAAAATATATAGAATGATGAATGTATAGAGAGCTGTGTCCTGTATGGAAACAATAGATATAAGTATGTTGTATAATATCAAGTGTAGGTAGGTAGGTAGGTAGGTAGGTAGGTAGGTAGGTAGGTAGGTAGATGATAGATAGATAGATAGATAGATAGATAGATAGATAGATAGATAGATAGATATGGATAGATAGAGATAGATAGGTAGGTAGGTAGGTAGGTAGGTAGGTAGGTAGGTAGATAGATGAGATAGATGATAGATAGATGATAAGACCCTGTCTTATTTTTGTGGAAACATGGTAGGGGAGAGAGAGAGAGAGAGAGAGAAAGAGAGAGAGAGATATGATAGATAGATGATAGATGATAAGACCCTGCCTTATTTTCGGGGAAGCACGGTAGGATAGATAGATAGATAGATAGATAGATAGATAGATAGATAGATAGATAGATAGATAGATAGATAGATAGATAGATAGATAGAGATAGGTAGGTAGATAGGTAGGTAGGTAGGTAGGTAGGTAGATAGATGAGATAGATGATAGATAGATGATAAGACCCTGTCTTATTTTTGGGGAAACATGGTAGGAGAGAGAGAGAGAGATGATAGATAGATAGATAGATAGATAGATAGATAGATAGATAGATAGATAATTTTTCTATGTTGAATGTTGTATGAATAAGACAAAAGTGGACATAATTAGGATATATAACATCATGTATATTTTAAAAAGTGCTGATACAACCAGCTTATCGCTGTTGCAAAGTTGAAAGTGTGTTATAAAATGAAGAAGAATGTATAATACAATTTTTTTAAAAAAAGAAGAAGTTATGGGTGGTCCAACCCTGGAGGTTTTTAAGAAGAGATTGGACAATCATTTGTCCGAAATGGTGTACGGTCTCCTGCTTGGGCAGGAAGTTGGAGTAGAAGACCTCCAAGGTCTCTTCCAACTCTGTTATTCTGCATTCTGTCCATGTATATGCTAATTTGCACCAGTCTATATGGAGGAGTTGCTTTCTGCCTGTTTACTCGGGTGCTTCTGAGGCCATAAATATTGTAAACAATTTGTGCTTGGATGAATGAGAATATTTGATCTCTGTAACTAAGGAACACTCTGAAGAAACTTCTCCACGCTAACAAGCGCAACTCATGTTTTTTCCCCCTGCAAAAAACAGAAATATGTTTTCAGAGTTCCAAGCAGCCGACTTTACCTTGACAGAGACCTCGTCTCGCGATTTAAATGGCATCTTCACATAGATGGGAAAACCTATCCCAAGCATCGCGACACACTCACAAGCACAGGGGTGTGCAGGCGAGGGCTGAGTCTCAGGCACGGAGAATTGGGACCATCCATGAAGTTTGGGTTAAGCTAATTCATTGCTCATGACTATGTGCAAATGTCCAGTCAACTAATGGTCAGCACTAGATTGGCGTTAGGTGGGAGTCAATGGAATTCAGAGTATTGGACTTGGGCTGCTTGTGGGAACTTAAGGATTCTCAGTTGATTCCTCTCTTGATTCTTCCCCCACAATAAGTGATAAAATGTACATGACATCAACATGTAAGCTCTGTCCCTTACATGTGTAGGAGGTTACATGCCAAGTAAAAGGGTGGGGGCTTGTATCATCTAGTTCTTGTCCCACCTTACCTATCTACCTATCTACCTATCTACCTATCTACCTATCTACCTACCTACCTACCTACCTACCTATCCATCCATCCATCCATCCATCCCTATCTATCTATCTATCTATCTATCTATCTATCTATCTATCTATCCATCCATCCATCCATCCATCCCTGTCTGTCTGTCTGTCTGTCCGTCCGTCCGTCCGTCCGTCCGTCCGTCCATCCATCCATCCATCCCTATCTATCTATCTATCTATCTATCTATCTATCTATCTATCCATCCATCCATCCATCCATCCATCCATCCATCCATCCATCCATCCATCCATCCATCTATCCATCTATCTATCTATCTATCTATGTATCATCTATCCATATCTATCTATCTATCTATCTATCTATCTATCTATCTATCTATCTATCTATCTATCTATCTATCTATCTATCTATCTATCTATCTATCATCTTACTATCTATTATAATCTATCTATGATATTTGTATCAATCAATCTACAGTACCTATCATCTAACCATCTATCCATTTATTCATCTATCCATCTCTCTCTGTCTCTGTCTGTCTGTCTCTCTTTGTCTGTCTGTCTGTCTGTTTCTCTGTTTCTGTCTCACTCTCTGTCTCTCTCCCTGTCTCCCTGTCTCTGTCTCTCTCTCTCTCTCTGTCTCTCTGTTTCTGTCTCACACTGTCTGTCTCTGTCTCTCTCCCTGCCTCTTTTCCTCTCTGTCTGTCTCTCTCTTTGTCTCTCCCCTTGTCTCTCTCTCTCTCTCTCTCTCTCTCTCTCTCTCTCTCTGTCTCTCCTCTCTCTCTCTTTGTCTCTCTCTGTCTCTCTCTCTGTCTCTCTCTCTCTCTGTCTCTGTCTCTTTCTCTCTCTCTTTTTCCTAATTTCTATACTAGCCATCATACTTGTGTGACTCTGGGCAGTTGTATCTTATAACATCATGATGCACACTGAATCATTTTGGTACCATTATCCTTAGGAACGACACCTGTGCTGGAAAATATATCAAACACTGATTTTCCTAGGCTTGTATTTCATTGATTTTTGCCCAAACTTCTTTTATTCGGCCTGAACTTTTACTAAGGGAAAGGATGACGTTTTTACACTCTTGATGACTCCCTCAACCTGCATGCATAGAAAAGAGTTAGCCTTCAGTTAATAACCTTCACTGTGTGCTTACTTTTTGTGATAGGTTAGAGTGAGCCTTGAATTATTGATGTAATGTCACTCCCCCAGAAATACGAAAGAATATCACGTTTCCAAATGAAACCTTTAAATTCAGAAAAGCACAGATGTATTCACGGGAACCTAGCAGTTTCATGGGCTTACTGTTTCTAAGCAGGACGTGTTGGAAGAGTAATTGTGAATATTCACTATTTCGGTTGGCTGTGGTTTATAACACATCAGGGGGAAAAATATAACTATCATTTTCAGTATAAAAACCATATTAGCTTATTTTATTATGCATTTCCCCTTCGGCTGTGCCGAATGATCCTCTCAGGAATCAAGAAGCAGTTCAGAAGCTTAAAAAGGCTGCCCTAACAACTTGGTTTGCTGATATTTGTCCTCAAACTTTCTTGAAACTTCCAACAAAAGATTGGCAAATTTCTTCCTCCTCCATATGCGTCACTTCCCTTAGGGAAGGATAACAGAAGAGAAGGCTGAATTTAATAGTGAGTTGAAAGAAATATTGGGAAATTCCCAGCCAGGCTGGGAGGAGGAATCAAGAAAGGAAGTAGCCTGGAATCCTTGTGTGGCAGCAAGTGGCATAAACCTGACTCACCCTCAATTCCATCAAATCTTATCTGGTTGGTCCTGTAGGAAGGCGAGCAGTCTGGGAAAACTTTTGTCATATAGGTAGGACACAACCAAGTTTATTTATTTTTTATTTTATTTACTAGCCGTTCCTGGCCACGCATTGCTGTGGCCCAGTCTGGTTAAATGGCCAACCAATCTGTGTGTAGATCTACACCTGCACACACAAACATGCACCCAGAACCACCATACCTACCTATTGTATTTCTCCCTCTCCCTCTCTATCCACCTACCTACTTACCTACCTACCTACCTACCTACCTACCTACCTACCTACCTACCTACCTACCTACCTACTGTATTTCTCCCTCTCTCTCTCTATCCCTCTACCTACCTACTGTATTTCTCCCTCTCTCTCTATCCCTCTACCTACCTACCTACTGTATTTCTCCCTCTCTCTCTCTATCCACCTACCTACCTACCTACCTACCTACCTACCTACCTACTGTATTTCTCCCTCTCCCTCTCTAACCACCTACCTACCTACCTACCTACCTACCTACCTACCTACCTACCTACCTACCGCATTTCTCCCTCCCTCTCTCTATCCCTATAGCTGCCTACCTACCTACCTACTGTATTTCTCCTTGAATCTTATGGACAGATTATTTATGTCATAAAGGATGACATAATACCTGTGGCCCACTGCTCTCTCTATATCCATCTACCTACCTTTTTAACAATTTTTTACATTTCCGTTGCATGTACCTGGCACAGGTATGACATCTACACAATCTATATATATCATTGGTGCCATACTTGAAATGAACGTTGTATGAAAATTTGGAAGCGATCGGTGCAGGACGTTCGGAGATTAGCGGTTTTGAACAAACTCTTGTTACATTTTTAGTTATATAGATTTTGCCAAGCAAGTATTAGATAACATATATACCCTATTTTTCGGAATATAAGATACACCGGAGTGTAAGATGCATCAAGATTTTGAAGAGGCAATTTTTTAAAAAAAAGGTTTTGCACTCTGCAGACCTCCAAAAACAGCCTAATTTTCGCGAAAACAGGCCTTTTATTTTTCAAAAAAAGGACACAAATAGCTTTTAGAAGGCTTGTAGAGTGCTCATGGGGGCTGGGGGGGGAATTAACTGGTATTGGATTGCTTTTGAATGTGTTTTTTTCCCCTGTAACTAAACTTTGTGGACAGAAATGCTTGCAGCAGGTTTTCCCCCCCTCTTCTCAATTTTTCTTCTTCTGTTTTTTGTTACTTTATTTTTCGACTTATGGATTAAAACCTTTTTCTTCATTTCAACATTGGTTTTAACCAATGCTTCCTACGACGTGTTATTAAACTTCATTTAAGAACTTTTACTTCCTTAGTTAAACAGCAGAGAGTGAAAAGAAGCAACACTGCCACTCGGAGGCTGGAGGCTGGAGTTTTCTGAAACAATGCACTTTCTCTTTTCTCTCTCTCTGATCTCATTGACTTTGTAGCTGAAAGGTCTGTAATTTGTTTATAGAAACTGATAAAGAGCCAAGGGCATGAATTGTTTACACAGGTGTTCTTTGACAATTATTCTGGTAACGATTCTGGCAGCGAGAGAGAAAGGGGGGGGGGGGAAATACAGGACACCCCCCCCCTTTTTTTTTTTTTAAACGAACTCAAAATAAAAATCCAAAAGCTAGAATGGCGGTGGTTATTAGTTTTTCGTTTTTCTTTTTCTCTCTCTTTGGAAATATGGATCAATACTCAGACGAGGAAACTTTAAAACTGCAAAACATATTGGCTGGAATCCAAAATTCACTGGAAACACCTGGGAGAATTGAGAAGAAGTTGGAAAAACCAGAGTCTTTTTCAGCAAAAGATGATGGGATTGGAGCCCCCAAAATGGAAAGGAAGAACGAAGATAACGACAAGAAAATTGATGATTTTACTAATGGAGCAAATGGGGGTAGAAGTGGGGAAAAGGGGAGTATGGAAAAGGGAATTTGACAAACTGGATCCCAAGATCCAAAAGAAATGATGGATTTAAGGAGAGAAATTTTATCAGAAGCACGATTGATAGCCAAAGATAAGCTAATCTTAGTAGCAGATGGACTGCAACGAGACTACCTGAGAGATACTACAAGCGACAAAGTACAGAGAGAAGTCCATAAAAAACCCTATTAGGGAGATAAATAGAAGATCAATACCACAAATGACAAAAGAAATAAGATTGTAATGTTATTGGCAAGACACAGGTTGATAATGAAAGTTGATAATAAAAAACTAGTTAATTTTTTGTAATTAATAAGTGGTAATTTAGTCATTTTTAGATTGTTTTAGATTGTTATGTTAAATAGATAATTGATAATGGTGACAAGGTATAAAAATGTGTTGGTTTGATGAGAGGAAGTTGGGTAATAAATAGTCAACGTTTATCTTAAGTCTGTATCCATTGTTTGCCTGTGTATTATTAAGGTTGAAGCTTTGTTGCTCTTCTCTGCACTCTTTCTAGAGTCTCCACATCTTTTTTTACAGTTTTGGTCGCCACGATGTAAAAAAAGATGTGGACACTCTGGAAAGAGTGCAGAGAAGAGCAACAAAGAGGACTAGGGGACTGGAGACTAAAACATATGAAGAACAGTTGCAGGAACTGGGTATGTCTAGTTTAATAAAAAGAAGGACCAGGGGAGATACGATAGCAGTCTTCCAATATCTCAGGGGTTGCCGCAAAGAAGAGGGAGTCAAACTATTCTCCAAGGCACCTGAGGGCAGAACAAGAAGCAATGGGTGGAAACTAATCAAGGAAAGAAGCAACTTAGAACCGAGGAGAAATTTCCTGACAGTGAGAACAATGAATCAGTGGAACAGAAGTTGCTTCCAGAAGTTGTGAATGCCCCAACACTGGAAGTCTTCAAGAAGATGTTGGATAGCCATTTGTCTGAAACGGTATAAGGTTTCCTGCCTAGGCAGGAGGTTGGACTAGAAGACCTCCAAGGTCCCTTCCAACTCTGCTATTGAATTGTATTAAATAATTAACTACAACTACAATAATGAAACGACAATGGATATAGTTTAATAAATATATAGAGATACTGGCTTATTAAAAGAAATTTGGATATAAACTGTAAACAGCAATTTGGGGGGGAAAAGATCTAGAAATTGTATTAATTAATTTCTATTTAGAATTTGTCCTAAAAGGGTAATGTTATTGGGTTTGATGAGAGGAAGTTGAATATAAATAGTAAATGATTTCCTGTTAACAAATAGGCAATTATAACAATAATAATGAAATGATAAGAGATATTGTTTAATAATATATATATGCATTGGTTTTGGTAAAAGAAATTTGGATACAAATTTTAAACAGCGAGTTGGGGAAAAAAGGCTAAATTGTATTAATTAACCTTTAGTTAGAATAGGTCATGAAGGTGATTGTAATGTGATTGGAGGATTTTTGAAATAGCTAATGATTGCCAATGTGTGGTTGTGTTTTTTAAGTATGAACTATTTCAGGCAAAAGGACACTTAAATAATTGTAGTCAAAGGAGAATTGTGGTACACTGTTTGTAAGATACGGGGAATTTTGGGAGCCTCAAGGCATTCCCACATGACACTGCTCCTCCGCGAGCTGCACTGGCTGCCTGTGGCCTTTCGGGTGCGCTTTAAGGTATTGATTACCATCTTTAAAGAGCTCCATGGCACGGGACCTAGTTATCTGCGGGATCGTATCCTACCTCATACATCCCTGCGGCCGATTTGCTCCCACAGAGAGGGACTTCTCCAGGTGCCGTCCACTAGGCAATGCCAGCGGGCGACGCCCAGGGGAAGGGCCTTCTCTGTGGTGGGCCCGAACCTCTGGAACAACCTACCACCCGAACTTAGAACTATCACGGACCTCCGCTCCTTCCGCCGAAGTCCGAAGACGCATTTCTTCCATCTCGCCGGCCTGGCCTAATCCACACCATTAGTTATAGACTGAAGTTTAAATTGTTTTAATTTGGCTTTTAGGGTAAAGTTTTTAGGATTTTAATGGTTTTAGGATTTTTAGCACAGGGGATTGGGGTTTAATTTATTTTTAGTACTATTTATTGTTATGCGTGTCTTTTTATTCTATTTTAACTTCCTGTGCACCACCCCGAGTCCCTTTGGGGAGAGTGGGGCGGTTTATAAATTTAATAAATTGAATTGAATTGAATTGAATATAAAGATTATTGATTTAGAATGTATAACCCAGTGGTGGGTTTCTGCAGGCTCGCACCTACTTGCAAGAGCCGGTTGGTGAAATTTAGAGAACCGGTGAGAGGGGGTTCCACCGGCGTACCTGGAAGTAAATCTGGCCCGCCGCTGCCAGTGACCCAATGGGATGGAAAGGAAAGGAAGGAAGGAAGGAAGGAAAGAAAGAAAGAAAGAAAGAAAGAAAGAAAGAAAGAAAGAAAGGAAAGAAAGAAAGAATTTATCATCACAATTGAGTCCAAAATTTTGGTTGCTAAGCAAGAGCGTTGTTAAATGAGTTTCACCACATTTTAAAAGGTGGCCACTCCCACCCTGTCACATGACGGCCAAGCCACGCCCACAAAATAGGCCACACCTACAGAGTAGGTTCTAAAAAATTTGAAACCCACCACTGGTATAACCTAATATGACCTATAAGTAATGATTGTGGAAGAAATGCACACAAGTTATCTGTAACCAATTGACACGATTTCTACAAGATGTAATTAAGGATGATTCCGTTTTCGTGTGTTTTTGTTTGATTAAAATAAAAAAAATTTCTTATAAAAAAAATTCTTCCTCATTGGCTTGCTGATAATTGTTTCCAGAAATTAATCAACTATTTGGTTTTTTTTTTTTAGTGCAGGATGAATCGATCAATTCTTCTTATGGTTTTTATTCCTTTTACAAAGAGTTTCATTTTTAAAAAATCCTTTTTCTCTCAATGTACAGCTGTACATCGCCCTTGAGGAACAGCAGGTTTTAAATTATTCTGACATTTGTCGCCTTAGAAATACAAGGAATCCTAGTTTAGCAAGTGACTCACTCGGTAACCTTCTGCAGTTATGACAGTAATGACCAAAGCCCACATTTAAAATCTTCCCAGCATCTCTCTCTTAGTCACCATTAAAGTCACTTAGTATGCATTAGAATGTAGAATAACAGAGTTGGAAGGGACCTTTCAGATCTTCTAGTCCAACCTCCTGCTTAGGCAGGAAGCCCTATACCGTTTCAGACAAATGGCTATCCAACATCTTCTTAAAGACTTCCAGTGTTGGGGCCTTCACAACTTCTGGAGGCAACTTCTGTTCCAGTGATTCATTGTCCTCACTGTCAGGAAATTTCTTCTCAGTTCTAAGTTGCTTCTCTCCTTGATTAGTTTCCACCCATTGCTTCTTGTTCTGCCCTCAGGTGCTTTGGAGAATAGTTTGACTCCCTGTTCTTTGTGGCAACCCCTGAGATATTGGAAGACTGCTATCGTGTCTCCCCTGGTCCTTCTTTTTATTAAACTAGACATGCCCAGTTCCTGCAACCGTTCCTCATATGTTTTAGTCTCCAGTCCCCTCATCCTCATTGTTGCTCTTCTCTGCACTCTTTTTAGAGTCTCCACATCTTTTCTACATCGTGGCGACCAAAACTGGATGCCGTATTCCAAGTGTGGCCTTACCAAGGAATTATAAAGTGGTATTAACACTTCACGTGATCTTGATTCTCTCCCTCTGTTGATGCAGCCTAGAACTGTGTTGACTTTTTTGGCAGCTGCTGCACACGGCTGGCTCCTATTTAAATGGTTGTCTACTAGGACTCCAAGATCCCTCTCACAGTTCCTACTATTGAGCAAGGTACCACCTGTACTGTCCCTGTGCATTTCATTTTTCTTGCCTAAATGTAGAACCTCACTCTTTTCACCATTGAATTTCATTTTGTTAGATAGTGCCCAGTGTTCAAGTCTGTCAAGATCCTTCTGTATCTTAAGCCTATCTTCTGGAGTGTTGGCTATTCCTGCCAGCTTGGTGTCAACTGCAAATTTTACCTGTTCTGTCTAAAATGGTAAGCCCTATCTAACAAAATGAGATTCAATGTAGAGAAAAATAAAGTCTTACACTCAGGCAAGAAAAGCCAAAAGTACACATATAGACTGGGTGAGACCAGGCTTAATAGCAGTGACTGTGAGAGGGATCTGGAAGTCTTAGTGGACGGCCAATTAAATATGAGCCAGAAGTGTGCAGCGGCAGCCAAAAAAGCCAATGCAATCCTAAACTGCCTTAACAGAGGAATACAATCAAGATCAAGTGAGGTACTCATGCCACTCTACAAAGCCTTAGTAAGACTACACCTAGAATACAGCATCCAGTTTTGGTCACCACACTATAAAAAAGATGTTGAGACTCTAGAAAAAGTGCAGAAAAGAACAACTAGGATAATTAGGGGACTGGAGGCTAAAACATATGAAGAACGTTTGCTGGAGCTGGGCAGGGCTAGTCTAGCGAAGAGAAGGACCAGGGGAGAGATGATAGCAGCCTTCTGATACTTGAGGGGCTGCCACAGAGAGGAAGGGGTCAAGCTATTTTCCAAAGCACCTGAAGGCCAGACAAGGAATAATGGATGGAAACTGACCAAGGAGAGATTCAACCCAGAGATAAGGAGGAAATTAACCGACGATGAGGACAATCAACCAATGGAACAGACGTTGCCTTCGGAAGCTGTGGGAGCTTCATCACTTGGGGCTTTCAAGAAGAGATTAGACTGCCATTTGTCAGCAATGGTATAAGACCTCCTGCTTGGGCAGGGGGTTGGACTAGATGACCTGCAAGGTCTCTTCCAACTCTGTTTTTCAGTGGAATGGCTGGCCTTCAGAAGTTGTGCGAGCTTCATCACTGGAGGCTTTCAAGAAGAGACTGGATTGCCATTTGTCAGAAATGGTGTAGGGTCTCCTGTTTGGATGGGGGCTTGGACTAGATGACCTCCAAGGTCCCTTCCAACTCTGTTAATCTGGTCTTTCACTTAGCAGCTGCTTTGCTTAACAATCCAATTGCAGGTCCCAATTTGTGGCCGCTAAGCAAGGACTACCTGTATTGTTATTGTGACTTGTCACTATCTTTCTCCACCCTACAGAGGTTGTGGATGCTTCATCCCTGGAAGAGATTGTACACCGAATGGCATGGGGTTCCACTTGGATAGGGGATTGGACTAGAAGATCTCCAACGTCCGTTCTAGAAGAACATGGGTTGCAAGTTAAAAAGAATAACTTCAAGTACATTATCTCAAATCGCTCCATGGCACGGGGCCTAGTTATTTGCGGGACCGTCTCCTGCCGCATACCTCCCACCATCCGCTCCGCTCCCATAGGGAGGGCCTCTTTGGGTACCATCCGCCGGTCAATGCCGGCTATCGGTGCCTAGGGGAAGGGCCTTCTCAGTGGCTGGGCCATCCCTCTGGAACGACCTACCCCCCGAACTTCAGACTATCACAGACCTTCCCCTCTTTCGCTGCTCACTTAAGACGTATCTTTTCCATCAAGCCGGTCTAGCTTGAGAGCTTAGAGCTCTGATTTGATTCAATTTTAGCTAATGAGCAAATGTATTTTAGAATTTTAATGGGATGTTTTAGCACAGGTCCTTAGTTTAATTTATTTTAGACATTACTCTGTATTTATTGTTATTTATTGATTTTAACTCCCTGTGCGCCGCCCTGGGTCCATTTCGATGGAGAAGGAGCGGTTATATAAATCGAAATAAAATAAAGAAAAAATAAAAAATCTCAGTGCCGATTCCCAAAAGGAGTTAATTGCTGAGTGTTCCTCACTTGTAAAGCAACACATGTTGGAGGAGAGAAAAACTGTAAAGTACTTTGCTGTTATTTTATTTATTTATTTATTTATTTACTAGCCGTTCCCGGCCACGCGTTGGTGTGGCCCAGTCTGGTTCAATGGCCAACCAATCTGCACAAACAAGAATACTTGAGCAATGTGAAACAGTTTTATTTTCACCCTGTGGACGCCACACACTTAATTTGTGTGGAAATGATGCTGCAGAAGGCGTTCCTGAAGACCTAACGTACTTTGGGACGGTTTACTGCAACGCTCTCTACATGGGGCTCCCCTTGAGGTGCACCCGAAGACTACAGCTAGTCCAGAATGCAGCCGCGTGGGCAATATTGGGTACCTCCAGGTATTCCCATGTAACACTGCTCCTGCGCGAGCTGCACTGGCTGCCTGTGGTCTTTCGGGTGCGCTTCAAGGTGTTGGTCACCATCTTCAAAGCGCTCCATGGCACGGGACCTAGTTATCTGCGGGATCGTATCCTACCCCACACATCCCTTCGGCCGATTCGCTCCCACAGAGAGGGACTTCTCCGGGTGCCGTCCACTAGGCAATGCCAGCGGGCGACGCCCAGGGGAAGGGCCTTCTCTGTGGCGGGCCCAACCCTCTGGAACGACCTACTCCCCGAACTTATATCTACCACGGACCTCCACTCCTTCCGCCAGCAACTAAAGACCTATCTTTTCCAACAGGCCGGCCTGACCTAACCTACTGTACCTAGCCTTAGTTTTTAGTAGAGAAATTTTTACATTGGTTTTATGGGTTAGTTTTAATGGGGTAGATTTTAGCACAGGGTGTTAATTTAATATAGTTTTAACTATTTATGTATTTATTTTGTGATATATTATGTTTTTTACATTTCTTGTGCACCGCCCCGAGTCCCTTCGGGGAGAGGGGGCGGTTAATAAGTCGAATAAATAATAATAAAAAATAATACAACATGTTTAGTTCTAGTCCATGGCGATGGGAAATCTTGCGGAAGTGTATTGGCTGTCCTCTTCACGGCATGTCTAACACATGTTTGGTTAAACCGCGTTGAAAGAATAAAGCTCTTTGTGGCCCATCTGCCAGGCATCAAATTAGCATTAGAAAACCTCTTGGAGTTGAATTTGCGAAAACAAGAACAGAGATTAATGGAGCTTTGCCTTATGTCACATCCTTCATTTGTGCGTTCATGTCTGTTGTATGGCATAGAGTATTAGTTCCAGCTGATATCTGTAAGGAGGTTATTTAGGCCAGAAATGCAACACTGGATATTGAGATAAATGTAAAGGAAAAAAATTCCCCTTGCACAAATGTGCTGGTCGTTGCTGACTCTAGGGGGTGGTGCTCATCTGCGCTTCAAAGCCGAAGAGCCAGCGCTGTCCGAAGACGTCTCCGTGCAAAGAATTGAAACAGAAACTTAAGCAATCTGCTGCTCTGTGAAGTAAACTAGCGGTCTGTCTGGGCTTGTCTGCTGAAATGAAGCTAACGGCTTGTGTTTGCCTGTGACTCTCCTGCCTTGTGTTTCGTTGGAAGAACCACCTGTTGGTATTGTACATTGATTCACCTATTCTTAGGTATATCAAGAAGTTAACGGCTCCTGCTGCATCCGTGATCTGCGTCTGCTTTCTGGGTTTGAATTCCCGCAACGAACTCAGACAGGGTTGAACGAGAAGACCTCCAAGGTCCCTTCCAACCTTGTTACTCTGTATTTATGTTTGAAGAAGCTCTGAAAGAGGGGATATATACATATATATATATATATATATATATATATATATATATATATATATATATATATATATATATATATATATATATTCAGTTTCTGCCTTCGTGAGGGACAGGCTCATAAATTCCTTCTGGGATTCATGAGGACGTCATGGCTTCCTTTGATCATTTTCTGAGAATAACAGGGAGCGTTCCATGGCACAGGCAATGTTGTTCTATCAGATCTTCCGGATATCAAAGCCCTTTTGATTGATACCAGGGAAGAAAGCCTGGCATCTCACTCTGACTGACCTCGGTTTGCCACCGGAGGTTGAAATCCAAAGGGAAGAAACCAAAAAACCATCCTGTCGCATTTTCTGTTATCTTTTTTTTCCCTCCCTCCTTCTGCTGTGGAATTCTTTTCTGACCATTATAATGAAAGGCAGAGTTTCCTTTCGGTCTCTTCACTGCCGCCGCCTTTATGGCTTGGCACCGAAAGAGATTAGTGGCTTCCAGTTCTTCCCTTTTGTGGCAAATCTTCAGTCCGCCCTTGTCTTTAATCCCTGAAGGGGTGGCCAAGATTCCATGCATTGGGCTCCAACGTTTATTGTGATTAAATAAAACAATACAGTTAGTTGCACTCTTAGAATTCAACACACATAGAACAGGTTACTAATATTAAGTGGCTCATGAAATTATCCTTCCTTCCTTCCCTCCCTCCCTCCCTCCCTCTTTCCCTCTCTGCCCCCTCTTCCTTCCTTCCTTTTTTCCTCCCTCCCTCTCTGCCTCCCCCTTCCTTCCTTTTCCCTCCCTCCCTCCCTCTTTCCCTCTCTGCCCTCTTCCTTCCTTCCTTTTTTCCTCCCTCCCTCTCTGTTCCTTCCTTCGTTCCTTCGTTCCTTCTTTCCTTCATTCCTTGTTCCCTCCTTCCCTCCCTTCTTCCTTCCCATTCTGCCTCCCTCTTCCTTCCTTCCTTTTTTCCTCCCTCCCTCCACCCCTCCCTCCCCCTTCCTTCCTTCCTTCCTTCCTTCCTTCCTTCCTTCCTTCCTTCCTTCCTTCCTTCCTTCCTCCCTTTTCCTTCCCTTCTTCCTTCCCTCTCTGCATCCCCCTTCCTTCCTTCCTTCCTTCCTCCCTCCCTCCCTCCCTCCCTCCCTCCCTCCTTCACTCTCTGCCTCCCCTTGCCTCTTTCCGTTCTTCCTCTCTGGTGACACAGTGGTTAGAACGCAGGCTAACTCTGCCGATTGCCAGCAGTACGATCCTGACCAGTTCAAGATTGACTCAGCCTTTCATCCTTCCGAGGTGGGTAAAATGAGGAGCCCGATTGTTGGGGGACAAGAGGCTGACTCTGTAAACCGCTTAGAGAGGGCTGTAAAAACACTGCAAAGCAGTATATAAGTCTAAGTGCTATTGCCTTCCCTCCCTCCCTCCCTCCCTTCTTCCTTGCCTCTCTGCCTCCCTCTTCCTCCCTCCCTCCCTGTCAGGAATAGTATCCCAATCTTAACAATTACTTTACGAAGAACAGTAATAAAGTAATTCCTTACGGTGATTTGTCTCCCGTGCAGAAACTCTTCACATACATACAAGCAAGAAGCGATAAATCACAATCGTAATACAATACTCATAAATCATAAGATATAACGCTCAGATAGCACAATAAGATGCGAAATAAAAGCAACCCACCAAAATGATAAGATAAAAACAGCAAAGTGATAGTCATAAGATGCTACAGGAAGCCTTCATAGGAACATGAGGACGGTAATAGCAATACAGCCTTACTACCTGATTTGATGTCCTAGGACAGGGATGGCAAACCTTTTTCGCTATTGTGCAATTTAATGCCTCCCATGCCATGCTCCCTGAGAATACATGTGTGACACCCCATGCTGTTCGGCGCATGACGTTTTTGGAGCCTGGGGAGGGCAAAAATGGCCTCTCCCAGAGGCCCCAAACAGCCCGTTTTCTGACTTCCGGTGGGCCTGGTAGATTCATTTTTTGCCCTCCCAAGGCTCCAGAAGCTTTCTAGGATCCTGGGGAGGGCGGAAAAAGGCCCAACACAAAACCCAGAAATTCAGGAATGGACTTCCAGGTTGCCCGTTGGGCCATTTTTCTCCCTCTGGAGGCTTCAGGAGGGCAAAAAATGGATGAAAATCAAGGCCGAAAATCAGCTGGCCAGCACGCTCCTGTGCGCTGGAGCTGACAGGGCAACACTTCGCGTGCTCACAGAAATGGCTTCGCGTGCTACCTGCGGCACCCGTGCCATAGGTTCACCATCATGGGCCTAGGCCAGGGGTCTGCAAAGTTGGCTCTTTTAAGACTGGTGGACTTCAACTCCCAGAATTCCCCAGCCAGCATGGCTGGCTGGAGAATTCTGGGAGTTGAAGTCCACCAGCAGTGGTGGGTTTCAATTTTTTTTAGAACCTACTCAGTAGGTGTGGCCTATTTTGTAGGCATGGCTTGGCAGTCATGTGACTGGGTGGGAGTGGCCAACTTGTAAAATGTGGTGAAACTCATTTTTAACAACGCTCTTGCTTAGCAACCAAAATTTTGGGCTCAATTGTGATAATAAATTCTTTCTCTTTCTTTCTTTCTTTCTTTCTTTCTTTCTTTCTTTCTTTCTTTCTTTCTTTCTTTCTTTCTTTCTTTCTTTCTTTCTTTCTTTCTTTCTTTCTTTCTTCCTTCCTTCCTTCCTTTCCTTTCCTTTCCTTCCCTTCCCTTCCCTTCCCTTCCCTTCCTTTCCTTTCCTTTCCTTTCCTTTCCTTTTCTTCTTGTTGGGTCACCGGCAGCAGCAGGGCAGACTTACTTCTAGGTCCGCCGTTGGAACCTCCTCTCACCGGCTCTCTAAATTTCACCATCCGGCTCTTGCGAGTAGCTGCGAACCTGCAGAAACCCACCACTGTCCACCAGTCTTAAAAGAGCCAACTTTGCAGACCCCTGGCCTAGGACATAAGACAGTATTTTGGGAATCCATTGTTTAGCGTGTGGGGGAAAAACCTTTCATTACGTCTGGTTGTTTTGGTGTGCGATGCCCTATAGCAGTGATGGCGAATCTTTTTTGGTCGCGTGCCATAAGCGGGGGGAGCGCAGGGGGGTCGTTCGCGAGCGTGCCGCATCCATAATGCAATGCACGACACCCCCCCCCCCAGCACGCATGTGCGTTTCATCAGGTACGCCTGATGCGCCAATTGCGCCCCTTACTGGACTGGGCTGCCCTTCGCACAGTCACTCAAGCTCTCGTGACATCCCGACTCGACTACTGCAATGCTCTCTACATGGGGCTTCCCTTGAGGTGCACTCGAAAGCTACAGTTAGTTCAGAATGCAGCCGCGTGGATGATTATGGGAGCCTCTAGATGCTCCCATATAACACCGATCCTGCGCGAGCTGCACTGGCTTCCTGTGGCCTTTTGGGTGCGCTTCAAGGTTTTGACGACCATCTTCAAAGCGCTCCATGGCTCGAGACCTAGTTATATGCGAGACCGTCTCCTGCCCCATACATCCCTTCGGCCGATCCGCTCCCACAGAGAGGGCCTTCTCAGGGTGCCGTCAGCCGGACAATGCCGACTGGCGACACCCAGGGGAAGGGCCTACCTACCCCCTGAACTCCGTACCATCACCGACCTCCGCCTCTTCCGCCAGTGTTTAAAAACACACCTCTTCCATCAAGCCGGCCTAACATAACCTCCGCTGGGACTAATGTAGATAATTTTAATTGGGGATTTTAATTGGTTTTAGAACAGGGCTGATATTTAATAGGTTTTTAAATTTTTTGTATTATTTTGTACGTATTTTAATATTCCTGTGCGCCGCCCTGGGTCCTTCTGGAGAAGGGCGGGATATAAATCAAATAAATGGGGACTTTTAGAAAGTTTTAAATTGGGTGTTTTAACAATTTGGTTTTTAGCATAGGATCGGGATAATTTAATATATATTTTAAATTATGTATTTATTTTTCTATTTTTGTATATTTTTAAATTTCCTGTGCGCCGCCCTGGGTCCTCTGTGGAGAAGGGCGGGATATAAATATAAATAAAATAAATAAATAAATAAATAAATAAATAAATAAATAAATAAATAAATAAATAAATAAATAAATAAATAAATAAATAAATAAATAAATAAAATAAAATAAAATAAAATAAAATAAAATAAAATAAAATAAAATAAAATAAAATAAAATAAATAAATAAATAAATAATGTGCACATAACATTTTTTGCATGCTTTTTTTGCCCTCCCCAGGCTCCAGAGGTTTTATAGGAGGCTGGGGAGGGTAAAAACAGCCTTTAAAAATGGCTGAATCAGCTGGCCAGTGCACGCATGCGTACTGGCCAGCTGACAGGGCAACACCTCCCGTGCCCTGTTAAATGGCTCCACGTGCTACCTGTGGCACGCGTGCCATAGGTTCGCCATCCCTGCCCTATAGCGTTTTCCCGAGGGACGACAAAGAACATTGTTGTTGTGTTTTTTTTTACAAAGAACAGTTTACAAAAGGGGGGAAGCTCTTTAAAAGATCAGGAGACCAAGATGAAATCTGGGCAAAGAGGCAATCAAACAGAAGAAGTAAGCAGAAAGGAAATGTGGCTATTTCTTCTAAATGTCCGTCATTTGTGTATGACATTGTTATGGAAATGATGCCCTTGGCTGCAAAACGCTGTGATTGTCATCATTTGGATAATGATGTCATTACGCCGAGAATGTGAAATTTGGTGGAAATTTGATCTGTCGCCATCTATCAAAGTCTACTCCATTGAGCTTCCATTGTTTGTCTCTCGTTTGGTCTTGTTTTCGTTTTCTTGGCAATCTTCCCAGGTGGCTTCGGACCAGCGAAGTCAAGGGAGGAAGCTGGATCCGCTTAATGACCTCACGGTTCACTTAAAAACCGCCGTGGTTCTGAACAACCGTGGCAAAAGGATTGTAAAATTGGGCGCAACAGACCATATTTTTTGGACTATAAGACACACTTTGCAACCCTAAAGGAGGATGAAAATTTGGGTGTGTCTTATACACCGAATGTAACCCTTTGGGCCTCTGCCTCCCAGAAATTTGCCTCCTGGCAGCAAACAGCAAACAGCCTGTCTAAGTGGTGTACAGAGTCAGCGTATTGCTCCCTGTTGTGGCCCATCAGTGGCCAGCACAGCTGGTAGCCGATTCGGACAGTGAGGAGGTTGGGGAGGAAGATGGGCCGGTCCTGGAGTCTGGGGAAGTCTCAGAGGAGGGCTCTGTGTCAGAGGCAGAGAGGGGGCCAGAGCCGTCTGACAGTTATCAGCTGCCTTCCGAGTCAGACATCCGTGAGGCAGACAAACAGCTGGAGCCTGTTCCTAGTGTGCGCATACGCAGAGTTGCCAGACGAAGGGAGCAGCTAAAGAACAGGGGTCGACTTGGGAGGAAGGCCAGAGGTGGGTGATGAATGGCCCCTCCCAGAGGAAATAAAAAAGGAGCGAAAGGGGAGTGGAGTTTGCAGGCGACCATTTGTTCGCTTCATTGGTTTGTGACTCTCCGAGACTCCTTGCCAAGTTTTGCAGATATTAGCCTGGCAGCTCTCCAAGCCAGATAAGGTCTGTGACTGTAAATCCTCCCTCGAAAGACTTTGCTGGATGTGAATGAGCAGAATTCACGGTCCATTAATAAAAGGGTTTTCTGTCGGGACCAGGAGTTGGCTTCGTGCTCTTGGGAAGCCTAAGTCAGAACACCCCCCAACATTTGGGGTCCTCATTTGATCAACCTCGGAAGGTTGGAAGGCTGAATCAACCTTGATCCTTTTGAGATTTGACCTGCCAAATTGCAGTCAGCAGAAGGAGCCTGCAGTACTGCGCTCTAACCACTGCGCCTCTGCATCTCATCATTACCTCTCCCCCTTTCCATTTGCTCCGTAAGTTTGGGTTTTAGAAACAGCCCATCCTATCCTGCCAGATTTTCAGTGATGAAAACCTTTCCATTTTTTCTATGCAATTAAGCCCTTGCATGTATTAAGTCTCGATTGATATAATTTCGCACATCATTCAAATGAAACTGACATACTGGAGGAAAAGGGGAAAGAGAGAGAGAGAGGGAGAGGGAGTGAGGGAGAGGGAGAGGGAGGGGGAGGGGGAGGAAGAGGAAGGGGGAGGGAGAGAGAGGGGGAGAGAGAGGGAGAGGGAGAGAGAGAGGGAGGGAGAGGGAGAGAGGGAGAGAGAGGGAGAGAGAGGGAGAGAGGGAGAGGGGGAGGGAGAGGGAGAGAGAGAGGGAGAGGGAGGGAGAGTGGGGAGAGAGAGGAAGGTAGAGGGGGAGGGAGGTAGAGGGGGAGAGAGAGGGAGAGGAAGAGGGAGAGGGAGGGAGAGTGGGGAGAGAGAGGGAGAGGGAGAGAGAGAGGGAGAGGAAGAGGGAGGGAGAGGGGGAGGGAAGGAGAGGGGAAGGGAGAGGGAGAGAGAGAGGGAGAGAGAGGGAGAGTGGAGAGAGAGAGGGAGAGAGGGGGAGGGGGAGAGGGAGAGAGAGGGGAGAGAGAGAGAGAGGAGAGGGAGGGAGAGGGAGAGAGAGGGGGGAGAGGGAGGGAGAGGGAGAGAGAGGGGGGAGAGAGAGGGAGAGAGGGAGAGAAAGAGAGGGGGAGAGGGAGAGAGAGGGAGAGGAGGAGGGAGAGGGAGGGAGAGGGAGAGGGGGAGGGAGAGGAAGAGAGAGGGAGAGGGGGAGTGGGAGGGTGGGAGAGGGGGGGGGAGAGGGAAATATAGGGGGAGGGAGGTAGAGGGGGAGTGGGGAGGGAGAGGGAGAGGGAGGGAGAGGGGGAGGGAGAGGGAGAGGAAGAGAGAGAGGGAGGGAGAGGGAGAGTGGGGAGGAGAGAGGGAGAGGAAGAGGGAGAGGAGGTAGAGGGGGAGGGAGGGAGAGGGGGGAGAAAGGGAGAGGGAGGGAGAGGGAGGGAGAGAGAGAGGGAGTGAGAGGGAGAGAGAGGTAGAAGGAGGTAGAGGGGGAGGGAAAGTAAAAGAGAAAGAGAAACATAATTTATGCCAGAAGAAGAAAGCTGGATTTGGAAAGCTGAGAAAGATCGCGGAAGGGATGCTGGATTCCTGCTGCCAAACATGTTTCATCCAGTCAGGCTTGCAAAAACAAGATTAGAGGCCATCTTTCCTTTTGAGAGGCACGAAAAATCCCATTCTGGGCGACGTTGCTAGAGAAATGCACTGGGAACGTAGGCGCCAGTATCCTCTCGGCACAGAAATCATTTATTTTCTGCAATCTGCCCCCTTCATCAATACTTTTTTGGGGGAAACGGCTTGACACAAAGCCGCAAACGAAAGAGCAGGGTGCCTAGACAGGGTCCCTGCAGAGTTTCGATGGCATTAAAATGATGAGTCACCTGTCAAGCAGCAGGTATCATGGTTGAGTGGCACCCGGATCTCTTTGTGAGGGAAAAAACCACCCCACAAGGGAAAATAGGAGTTCTGCCACTCTGCCTTCAAAATATATATATATATTTAATATATATACATAAGCTGATGTAATAGGGGAACTGGTTTGGCTTAAGTGTGAGGTTTCTCGCCTTGCATGCAACATAGCCCCGGTTCGAATCCCAGTAAGGGGGTATGGCCAGCTGATGAGAGCTAATAAGCTCGAAATAGATCTATCCTGGTCTCTTCTAATTTTAATTTATTGATCAGCTCATAAAACTAACACACACACACACACATATATATATATATATGTTAGTTTTTATGAGCTGATCAATACATTTAAATTTGAGAGACCAAGATAGATCTATTTCGAGCTTATTAGCTCTCATCAGTTGACCACACCCCACTGGAATTCGAACCGGGGCTGTAATGAATCCAAGGCAGAAGCCTAGCACTCCAGCCTAATCGGTTCTACCCTGCCGACAGGCAGAGAGGGAAAAAGCATGTCTCCTCCCTTAATTGGGGCCCTTACAGGAAGTTGTGGAAACAATTTAATATATATATTAAATTTTAAATTAAATTTAATTAAATTTTCTATGCCTTATACACGGGAAAATCCCCGAAGCCAGCTATGCCAGCATATATATATATGAACATATATATATATGCTGCATGAACACAGACACAAGCCTGCCTGATGATGACAAGTGAGATCTTGTCGAAACGTTGCAACAACTTTTCTATGCCTTATACACGGGAAAATCCCTGAAGCCAGCTATGCCAGCATACCTACACCCGTGAAAATCTACGAAAACAAATATATATATATATATATATATATATATATGAGAGAATATTATCACAGCTCCTGTTCAGGGTCCCTTTAAGGGGAGGAGACTTAACGTCATCTGATCTAATTTAATTTATTGATTAGCTCATAAAAAACTAACACACACACACACATATGTAGATTTTGGTTTATTCGGGTCTTTTCCCGTGTATAATTAAAGGTATATATACAGTATATATATATATATATATATATATATATATATATATATATATATATATATATATATATATATATATATATATATATATATATATATATATATATAATTGTGTTAGTTTTATGAGCTGATCAATAAATTAAATTAGAAGAGACCAGGATAGATCTATTTCGAGCTTATTAGCTCTCATCAGCTGGCCATACCCCTTACTGGGATTCGAACCGGGGCTTTGTTGCATGCTTAGCCTAGCACTGTAGCCAAGCCGGTTCTCCTTATTGCATCAGCTTATACAGGGTATATTAGTATAGGTAATTGTTTCACAACAACCTGTTATTATTAGGCCCCAATCCAGGTGTGTGTTTCCTCCCTGGATTGGGGCCTAATAATAACAGGTTGTTGTGAAACAATTACCTATACTAATATACCCTGTCTAAGCTGATGCAATAAGGAGAACCGGCTTGGCTACAGTGCTAGGCTACTTGCTTAGCATGCAACAAAGCCCCGGTTCGAATCCCAGTAAGGGGTATGGCCAGCTGATGAGAGCTAATAAGCTCGAAATAGATCTATCCTGGTCTCTTCTAATTTAATTTATTGATCAGCTCATAAAACTAACACACATATCTAAAATATTATACAACGTAATTCTTGGCTTGCTGTTTGGATGGTCTCTAGCGATGAGCCGATGAGCAGTAAAGGAAACAGTGTGTTTCCTCCCTGGATTGGGGCCTAATAATAACAGGTTGTTGTGAAACAATTACCTATATATATAATTGTTTCCACAACACCCTGTTAGGGCCCAATTAAGGGAGGAGACATAATGTTTATTGATCAGCTCAAAAACGTAACACACACACACGTTAGTTTAAGAGCTGATCAATAAATTAAATTAGAGAGAGACCAGGATAGATCTATTTCGAGCTTATTAGCTCTCATCAGCTGGCCATACCCCTTACTGGGATTCAAACTGGGGCTGTGTTGCATGCCAGGCAAGGAGCCTAGCACTTTAGCCAAACCGGCTCCCGTATTGCATCAGCATTGCATTGTGAAACAATTACCCATAACACCCTGTTAAGGCCCCAATTAAGGGAGGAAGCATACTGCTTTCCTTTCTGCCTTTCGGCTCATCACCAGAGACCATCTAGACAGAAAGCTATGAGTTCCGTTGTGTACTTTTTTTACATGTGTGTTAGGTTTTTTGAGCTGATAAATAAATAAACAAGGGAGACTAGGATAGATCTATTTCAAGCTATTTAGCTCTCATCAGCTAGCCATACCCTTACTGGGATTCAAACCAGGGAAGTATTACACGTGAGGCAATTGTAATTGCCACTAGACTACTGGCTCTTATCCTGATCAGTTAGGCGACGGGAATAGTATATACTTGTGTCACAACACCCTGATAAGAACCAGTAGACACACACACACACACACACAATATACCGATGTAGCACATATACCAATTGGTTGGGGAACTCACCCAACCGTTGAATTTGCAAAGCTGGGGCAGCCTATAGGATGTGTGCGAGCGCATAAAGCAGTGGGGGTGGGTTGCAGGCGGGACGCCCCAATACGGGACTACCGGTGCCTGCCAGGAGCAACGGGCACCATTCCGGTACGGTGTCCTGGAGGGCCCACTTGCCCACCCGCCCTCCTTACCTGTATTTGAGCTCTTCGATCCTTCCACGCATGTGCACGGAGCATGCGGCACCTGCGCAACGTTCCACCGAGCAGCTGGAGTGACACAGGCGGAGTGTCACAGGAGGTAAGGACGCATGCATGCTGCGTGCGTTCATGCGGTAGATGCCGTATGGTTGCACCGGGATCCGGAACCCCCCACGAGTATAAAGCCACTTTTTCCTCCTCTTGAAGACATTAAAGAACAGGCATATTTTGATTGGGGGGGAGGAAAGAAAGAAAGAATCTGGTGACCACTTTTTCTGACTAATGCATTTTATTAAAAGGGATGAGCTTTTGCGAACAGGAGCACCTCTCCATCCTCGGCGGCTGATGAAGAGGATATATGCCTTTTAATAAAAGGCGTTCGCGGGAAAGGACGTGCTCGCCAAAGTCCTCTTTTATTTTATTGTATTTTTTCCTCGGGTTGTTGTCGTTTTAAGACGCCCATCTCAAGCGCTCCTGATTTTCTAGCAAGAGAAATGAAGACGATGCAGGAGGCGTTTTAAGGCTGTAATTTAAATTTAAATTGTTTTATTTGGTTTTTAATGGGATATAGTTTTTAACGTTTATAAATTTGTCCAGGGTTCTTTAATTCGGTTTTAGTTTTGTATGTATTGTCATGTTTTTAGATGTGTTAATTTTTCCTGTACACCGCCCCGAGTCCCTTCGGGGAGAGGGGGCGGTCTAGAAATTCAATTCAATTCAATTCAATTCAATTCAATTCAATTCAATTCAATTCAATTCAATTCAATTCAATTCAAATAAATAAATAAATAAATAAATAAATAAATAAATAAATAAATAAATAAATAAATAAATAAATAAATAAATAAATAAATAAATAAATAAATAAATAAGAGGCGCGGTGTACCTCCGGGAAAGGAACGGAACGAAGAGATTCAGCCCAACCCGCGTTATGATCTGTTTTCATCTGCCTTTCAGCTGCTCGAATTCTTGCCAAAATCCCGCCAAAAAATCCTTTCTCGGCAAGGGAATAAAATCGGATTCACTCCAAAAGGGAATGGGTCACGCTAGGTTTCCACCAGGGGTGGGCTTCAAAACTTTTAGCAAGGGGTCCTCTGTCCGGTTGCTGGGTGGGCACGGCCGTGGCCATTGCGGCCTCCTGCACCATGGTGGGAGGGGGGCGTTTTTGTCCTCCCCGGGCTCCAGAGGCTTTTCTCGAATCTCCAGGAGGGCGAAATCAGCCTCCCAGCCTCTGGAGGCTCTCTGGAGGGTGGAAACGGGCCCGCTTTTGGCATTCCTGAACTTCCAGAATGCCCGTTTTTCCCCCCCTTCCCGAGCCTCCGCGCGGGCCCTGCATTTACCTCACATCCAAAACATGCCGCATGGAGACTCCTAGGAGGGGAGGGGAGGGGAGGAGTGGGATGGGTGTGGCCATGGCGGCCTCCTGAACCACAGTGGGAGGGGGCATTTTTGTCCTCGCCGGCCTCCAGAAGCTTTTCACGACACTCCGGGAGGGTAAAAATAGTTTTCCAGCCTTCAGGAGGGCGAAAACAGCCTCCCAGGCTCCGGAGGCCCTCTGGAGGCTGGAAAATGCCCATTTTTGGCCTTCCCGAACTTCTGGAATGCCCGTATTCCCCCCTTCCCGACCCTCCGCGCGAGCACTACATTTACCTCACATTCAAAATGTGCCGCGTGGAGACCCCAAGGAGGGGAGGGGAGGGGAGGAGTGGGATGGGTGTGGCCATGGCAGCCTCCTGCACCACAGCGGGAGGGGGGCATTTTTGTCCTTCCCGGGCTCCAGAAGCTTTTCACGACACTCCGGGAGGGTAAAAATAGTTTTCCAGCCTTCGGGAGGGCGAAAACGGCCACCCAGGCTCCGGAGGCCCTCTGGAGGCTGGAAACACGCCCATTTTCGGTCTTCCCGAACTTCCGGAATGCCCGTTTTCCCCCCTTCCCGAGCCTCCGCGCGGGCACTACATTTACCTCACATTCAAAATGTGCCGCATTGAGACTTCTGGGAGGGGAGGAGTGAGATGGGCGAGGCCAGCCAGAAGTGGGATTCGGGGGTTCTCCAAACTGCACAGAATCTTAGCTAGAGGTTCTCCCGAACCACTGCGAACCCCCAGCGGCCCAGCCCTGCTTTGCACTCATTAAAACAAGGAGAGAAAAAATATTAGAGAGGGTTAATCTTTTTTATTTATTTAAAAAAGATCAGACCCTTAAAAAAAGAACGATGCATTAGGGCAGTGGCAGTCAACCTGGTCCCTACCGCCCACTAGTGGATGTTCCAGCTTTCATGGTGGGCGGTAGGGCTTTTGTCCGATACTGAAGCACTTTCCTTTTTTTAAAATTTAATTGACTTCCCTACTTTATAAATCCCCTTTACTGTGGAACCGGTGGGCGGTTAGAAATTTTTACTACTAACAGAGATACAAAAGTGGGCGGTAGGTATCAAAAGGTTGACTACCCCTGCATTAGGGGTTCATTTTTGCACCTTGGGAAATAGATGACTGTATAATTTCTGATGAAGTTCAAAAATGGAAGATGAGCAGGCCAGAGAGAGAGAGAGAGACAATGATCGTATGGGCAAAATTGTTTGGATATACAATCGAATTCGATAGTTCGCAAAAGCTCTGGAAAGGAAACTACGAAACCTTCTGTTCAACACCTATATGAAGCCGCTGGGCGAGATCATCCGTGGCTTTGGGGTGGAATACCATCTGTACGCTGATGACACTCAGTTGTACATATCCACCCCAAACCACCCCAACGATGCCGTCGAAGTGCTGTCCCGGTGTCTAGAGGCCGTACGGATCTGGATGGGTAGTAACAAACTCAAACTCAACCCGTCCAAGACCGAGTGGCTGTGGTTTCCGGCACCCCGGTTCAGCCAGTTAAGTCCAACACTGGCCATTGGGGGCGAACAACTGGCCCCCGTGGAGAGGGCGCGCAACTTGGGTGTCCTCCTGGATTCCCGGCTGTCCATGGAGGACCATGTGGCGGCCGTGGCCAGGGGGGCGTTCTATCAGGTACGCCTGATACGCCAGTTGCGCCCCTTACTGGACCAGGGAGCCCTTCGCACAGTCACTCAAGCGCTTGTGACATCCCGGCTGGATTACTGCAACGCTCTCTACATGGGGCTCCCCTTGAGGTGCACTCGAAAGCTACAGTTAGTGCAGAATGCGGCCGCGCGGGTGATTATGGGTGCCTCAAGGCAAACCCACGTAACACCTCTCCTGCGCGAGCTGCACTGGCTGCCTGTGGCCTTTCGAGTGCGCTTCAAGGTGTTGACAACCATCTTTAAATCGCTCCATGGCTCGGGGCCTAGCTATATACGAGACCGCCTCCTGCCCCATACATCCCTTCGTCCGATCCGCTCCCACAGAGAGGGCCTTCTCCGGGTGCCGTCGACGGGGCAATGCCGGTTGGCGACACCCAGGGGAAGGGCCTTCTCTGTGGCGGGCCCGGCCCTCTGGAACGACCTACCCCCCGACCTCCGCACTATCTCGGACCTCCGTCTCTTCCGCCAACGTCTTAAGACGTATTTATTTCAACAAGCCGGCCTAGGATAGCCCCCTGTTCCTGACTTTTTAAAAAAATAAATAAATAAATTATAATTTGGGAAGGTTTTTAACATGGGTTTTAGCACGGGTTAATCTAATTTAATATATTTTAAATTGATATTTATTGTATTTTTGTGGTTTTAATAATGCCTGTGCGCCGCCCTGGGTCCTAACAAGGAGAAGGGCGGGGTATAAATTTAATAAAATAAATAAATGAATAAATACGAATTGACGATGGCAACCCCCTGCAAGGAAAACTTGTACACGATGTTGTGTAGGTGGCACTTGCCACTGGTGAGGTTAGCAAAGCAAGAGGCTTAAAAACAGGTCTGCCAAACATTGGAAATGTAATCAGGTCGTGGGTGCTCCAACACTGGAGGCAATTGGCTTGTTTGGGAGAATTAAGGATATGCTAGATTTAAAAATTGCATTTTTAAAAGGGTGGGTGGGAAACAGAAGTGTCCTGCTAACAAGAGTCATCACCGTGGCTCCTAATACTTCCTCGCTTCCTCCCCCCCTCCTTCCCCGCAATAAAATGCTCACAAAACCTTATTTTCAGCAAGAATGGAAAACTTGTAATCCCCACAGTGGTGACAGAACTAGCAATTTGCAGAACCTGGATTATTCTTGCCTTAAATTAGCTTTCTCTGCAGTGCTGGACTCAGAAGAGACAGGATGGGGAGATCTGTTGCAAATGATCTTCCATTTGAAAAGCATCTTCAATTGGAGGTCTATGGGAATTCTTAACCATCCAGGTCATAACAGAATTGGAAGGCATAGAATAGAATAGAATAGAATAGAATGGGATGGGATGGGATGGGACGGGACGGGACGGGACAGGACAGAAGGAATGGAGTGGAATAGAATAGATGGAATGGAATGGAATGGAACGGGACGGGACAGGACGGGACAGAACAGAATAAATAGAATGGAATGGAGTGGAATAGAGTGGATGGATTGAATGGAATGGGATGGGATGGGATGGGATGGAATAGAATAGAATGGAATGGAGTGGAATGAAGTAGAATAGAATAGAATAGAATAGAATGGGATGGGATGGGATGGGATGGGACGGGACGAGACGGGACGGGACAGAACAGAACAGAACAGATGGAATGGAGTGGAATAGAATAGATGGAATGGAATGGAATGGAATAGAATAGAATAGAATAGATGGAATGGGACGGGACGGGACGGGACGGGACGGGACGGAACGGAACAGAACAGAACAGAACAGAACAGAATAAATAGAATGGAATGGAGTGGAATAGAATGGATGGATTGAATGGAATTGGATGGGATGGGATGGGATGGAATAGAATAGAATGGAATAGACTGGAATGGAGTAGAATGAAGTAGAATAGAATAGGATAGGATAGGATAGGATAGGATAACAGAGTTGTTATTCTAGAGTTGAAGGCACCTTGGATGTCTTTTAGCCCAACCCTCTGCTTAGGCAAGAAACCCTATACTTCAGACAAATGGCTACCCAACATCTTCTTAAAGACTTGCAGTGTTGGGGCATTCACAACTTCTGGAGGCAACTTCTGTTCCACTGATTCATTGTTCTCACTGTCAGGAAATTCCTCCTTAGTTTGAAGTTTCTTCTCTCCTTGATTAGTTTCCACCCATTGCTTCTTGTCCTGTCCTCAGGGTATTTGGAGAATAGCTTGACTCCCTCCTAGGCAGGGGGTTGGACTAGAAGACCTCCAAGGTCCCTTCCAACTCTGCTATTGCATTGTATTGTATTGTATTCTTTGGGGCAGCCCCTGAGATATTGGAAGACTCCTATCATGTCTCCCCTAGTCTTTCTTTTCATCAAACTAGACATACCCAGTTCCTGCAACTGTTCTTCATATGTTTTATCCTCAATCCCCAAATTTATGAATGAGTGCAGGAAAACATGGGGATTGCTTGTAAAAATGCTCAGATTACAGCAATAGGAATGGAAAGAAGGGACATTAAAAGGAAACACTCATTGCTGCGCTCATCAGCAGGGCTCTTAAAAAGGCACCATTGTATTAAGCTAATGCTAACTTCAAAAGCATATTAGAATTTATTGTGTGATGGACACACAAGGGATTACTATCGTTTTATATGTGTGTGTGATCTTGCACTACCTACACAGATTTTGAATCAAATTTCTTTCTTTCTTTCTTTCTTTCTTTCTTTCTTTCTTTCTTTCTTTCTTTCTTTCTTTCTTTCTTTCTTTCTTTCTTTCTTTCTTTCTTTCTTTCTTTCCTTCCTTCCTTCCTTCCTTCCTTCCTTCCATTTGAGAACATCTAAATTGAGCCCCACGGGATCTTTCTTCATTGTTTTGGAAACTTTCGGGTTTGCGAGTCGACCGCTCTCCCTCCCCCACCCTTCCCCTCCTCCCGCCCTGGATCCCTTTTGCGTTTACAAAAGTTGTTCCGTTCTGGGAACGTTTGAAGGAGGCGGACGGAAGGGAAAACCACCAGACCTAAGCGGAGAACGTATCTCCAAGAGCCGACGAAAGCAGATGGCTCGTCCGGGTCCGGGACGCTCTTTTTAAGCGGGGGAAGGACGAATTATAAACTAAATCAGCCTCTCGCTTTCTGCCTCGCGCTGCCTTCTTTAGGATCGGGTTGCGCTCGGCCGCGCCAGCGCTGCAAAGGCTCCCTTTACGGCGCTTCCTCCGGCGCGCGCAACTTTTTGGAAAGGCTCGCTTGCGATGGACGGGATCCAGAAGTTTAGGATAGAAGCGCAGAGGTTCAATGGAGATGCTCAGGTTGTCCCAAAGGTGCTTCTCCCCCCCCCCCACCAGAAGCTTTCCCCCACCCAAGAGAGCCGAAGAAGCTTCTTGGATAAGAAGCGAAACATCTTCAAAGGAAAACCAGAAAGTCCAGTAGCTTCTTGGGGGGAAAAAAATAAAAAATAAAAGCCCAGGTGCGCTCCCGGCTCAGCTCCTTCTAACCCGGGGCTCCGGAAGACTGGAGTGGCGCCGCGAAGGGTGGGTGGGTGGGTGGGTGGGATCTGGCCCACCCTGGAGCCACGGAGGCCGGCAGCAGCCCCCACCCCTCTGAGGCAGGCTAAAAAGGGCCGGGGGGAAGGCGGAGCGGCGAGGCGGCGCTTTGGCTGGCGGAGACGATCGAGGGCGCGGCTCGCTTTCCACGCTGCGCTCGTTCTGGCCGGGCTGGAGCGAGGCTGCTGCTCGCCCCGCCGACGGGACTCCGGTCATGCCGCGCGTGGAGCCGCGCCCGTCGGGAGGATTTGGCTTTCGCCGGAGCCCCCTTTCCCCCGAGGGTCGTCTTCACCTGAGCCGGTGAGTGGTCCGCAAAAGGGGCATTCCGAGGCGGGGAGGGGGGGGGGTTGTCGCTTGGGAAGCGAACGAATCCTCCATGGTTGTCCCATTTGGGACACGTGTACGTGTGTGCGCGCGCGTGTCAACAATGAAGGCGTGTTGGATTCGACTCGGCCGAACGCTTCCTTCGCGATGGAGTTCATCCCCGACGTGCAATCTCTTCCCCGTGTCGGCTTGCCGAACCTCGCTTGCGGTTGAACGCTGGTTTAATGTAATCAGAATAGAGGGAGCTGGAAGGGACCTTGGAGGTCTTCTAGTCCAACCCCCTGCTCAGATACCGCTACCATTTGAGTCAAGTGCCTGTCCAGTCTCTTCTTTAAAAAAAAGCTCCAGGGATGAAGCACCTACAATTTCTGAAGACAACTTCTCTTCCACTGGTTGATTGTCCTCGCAAAGGAAGTTTCTCCTTAATCCCAGGTTGCTTCTCTCCTTGATTAGTTTCCATCCATTGTTTCCATCCATTGTCTTTATCCACCCCAAGAGAGAGACAGGCAGAGAGTTTGATGAAAAGAAGGACTAGGAGAGTTAAAGAAGAAGGAGTCAAGCTATTCTCCAAAGCACCTGAGGGCGGAACAAGAAGCAATGGGTGGAAACTAAGCAAGGAGAGAAGCAACTTAGAACTGAGGAGAAATTTCCTGACAGAACAATTAATCAGTGGAACAGAAGTTGCCTCCAGAAGTTGTGAATGCCCCAACACTAGAAGTCTTGAAACTGCTGTGGCCTAGAGGTAGAGCTCTTGCCTCACAAGCAGGAGGTTGTGAGTTCGATTCTAGGTAGAGGCACATGTGGGGTCTCCTGCTTGGTCTCCTGCAAGGTCCCTTCCAACTCTGTTAATCTGATAAAGGTTTAAGAAGATGTTGGATAGCCATTGGTCTGAAGTGGTGTAGGATTTCCTGCATAGGCAGGGGGGTTGGACTAGAAGACCTCCAAGGCCCCTTCCAACTCTGCTATTCTAACTTCTAAAATAAATGTGTATTGGGCTACTGCCCAAATGAACCTCTTTTCTGGGTTCATCCATCCGCTGAACGCTAAATGATCAGCACGTGGCTGCATTTGCAGAACCAATAAAGTCAACCCACCAAAAGGAAACAAACCTTAATGGAGACTAAAACGAAGGCGCTCTACATTTTGTGCAAATGAAATCATTAGGTCTTGAAATGACTCCATTTAGGAGGCTAGCTAGGCTACGGAGCTTGGGAAAGAGGGCCTGAAGTGTTTTTGCAATGATTGCAGAAGGAGGGGACTTTAAGCATATGCCTGGGTGTGTGTGTGTGATTCAAAAGAGCCCGTATTCTTAATATTTGAGAGGTTGCCACAAAGAAGAAGGGCTCAATTTATTTTCCAAAGCTCCAGAAGGCAGGGCACACACACACACAAAAAGAATGGATGGATGGAAACTAATCAAGGAGAGAAGCAACCTGGAATTAAGGATGAACTTCCTACCCAGGAGGACAATTAACCAGTGGAAGAGCTTGGCTTTAAAAGTTGTGGCTGTGCTCCATCGTCACTGGATGTTTTTAAGAAGAGTCTGGACGGCCAGTTGCCTGGAAGGGTAAAGGGTCTCCGGTTTGAGCAGAGGTTTGGACTAGAACCCTCTGCTCAAACCCACTGCTTTTAGTTATCAAAGTTTTAATTCAGGGGTTTTAATTGGTTTTAGCGCAGGGTGGGTGAATTTAATTTAGTTTTAATGAATATTATTCTTGTATATATGTATTTATATTTTATATTCCCTGTGCGCCGGCCCGAGTCCCTTTGTGGTGAGATGGGTGCGGGTTATAAATGCGAATAAAATCAAAAAATCAAATCAAAAGAAGATCTCCAAGGTCCCTTTCAGCTCTATTTGGAAGCATTTCCTGCTTCAGGCAGAAAGGCAGAGCAGAGAGTGGTAAGGACAGCAAAAAAGATCATGATCATCTCTGCTCCCTTCTATCCAGGACATGGCACAGACGGTTGTCTGGGACGCTACCCCTCCTCTTCACGATCTGTTTCCCTTGTTCCCTTCTGGTTATGGGCTTTGTGGTACCCGAAGCAGAACATTCAGATTCAGTCACAGTTTTGTTCCACAGAGCATCAGCACACACACATCTGCAGCCGTACATATATGTACACACACACACACACACATGTATTTACACATACATTCATATACATATACACATGCATACATACATACATACATATATGTATGGCTGCAGGTGTGTGTGTGTATGTAGCATGTGTGTGTATTGTGTACGTTTATAGGAAGATATATACTTTCTTTTGAGAGCAGGCAACAAAATTTGATTTTTAATTTGTGTGTGTGTAGCATGTGCCTTTTATGTGCCTTATGTATGTTTTAAGGAAGATATATACCTTCTTTTGAGAGTGGGCAATATAATTTAATTTTTAATAGTGTGTGTGTATGTATGTAGCATGTGCCTATGTGTGTTGTGTATTTGTGTGGGAAGATAATATACTTTCTTTTGAGAGCAGGCAACAGAATTTGATTTTTAGTAGTGTGTGTGTTGTGTGTGTAGGATGTGTATAGGTGTGTTGTGTATGTGTGTGGGAACTTATATACTTTCTTTTGAGAGCAGGCCCCAGAATGAGATGACTTTTATCGTTGTTTTTTACGGTGAGCACACGGGGCCATGTTAAAAGCCTTTTTTTTTTTTTTTGACATGGGCCCGTGTGCTCACCGTAAAAAACGACAGTAAAAGTTACCTTATTCTGATTAAGCCCCTTTTGGTCCTGGATGGCCCTCGGTTCCATTCCCACACCTACCCACCCTGCTACTTATTCTGCATTGTTATAATAATAATAATAATAATAATAATAATAATAATAATAATAATAATAATAATAATAATAATAATAATAATAATAATAGCAGAGTTGGAAGGGACCTTGTAGGTCTTCTAGTCCAACCCCCTGCGTGGGCAGGAACCTTATACCATTTCAGACAAATGGCTATCTAACATCTTTTTAAAGACTTCCAGGGTTGGGGCATTCACAACTGCTGGAGGCAAGCTGTTCCAGAGGTTAATTGTTCTAACTGTCAGGAAATTTCTCCTTAGTTCTAAGTTGCTTCTCTCCTTGATTAGTTTCCACCCATTGCTTCTTGTCCTGCCCCCAGGTGCCTTGGAGAATAGTTTGGCTCCCTCTTCTTTGTTGCACCCTCTGAGATATCGGAACACTGCTATCATGTCTCCCCTGGTCCTTCTCTTCATCAAACTAGACATACCCAGCTCCTGCAACCGTTCTTCATATGTTTTAGTCTCCAGTTCCCTAATCATCTTGGTTGCCCTTCTCTGCACTCTTTCCAGAGTCTCCACGTCTTTTCTACATCGTGGCGACCAAAACTGTATGCAGTATTCCAAGTGTGGCCTTACCAAGGCACTATACAGTGGCATTAACACTTCACGTGATCTAGATTCTATCCCTCTGTTTATGCAGCCTAGGACTGTGTTGGCTTTTTTGGCAGCTGCTGCACACTGCTGGCTCATATTTAAATGATTGTCCACTAAGATTCCTAGATCCCTCTCACAGTTGCTACTATTGAGCAAGGTACCACCTATACTGTACCTGTGCATTTTGTTTTTCTTGCCTATATGTAGAACCTTACTTTTTTCACAATTGAATTTCATTTTATTAGATAGTGCCCAATGTTCAAGTTTGTCTAGATCCTTCTGTATCTTAAGTTATGGCACTGTCAGCCAAACTGCAGGACGAGAAAGAAGCGGGGAGAGAGATCTGCTCCGTGAAGTTTTTGCAAAAGTTCGTTTCATGTCAGCAGTCCCGAAAGAGGAAGAGGAAGGAAGAAGAGCTGCGTTTGGAACCACAATGGAGCCAACCCGCAAATGGAACACCGCGGAAGTGTCATTCACACACTGCCAACCGTTTGAAGTGAATCTTCCCTTTTAAATGAGATGGCTTTTCTTTTTTCTTTTCGCCTTTTAGGCGGCTTCGTTTTCTTTATAAGGTGGTTTTAATTGGTCTACGCATCGCCCCGGAATTCAGCGGTAATTAGTAGCTTAGAAGTACAATTACTTAAAATTTCTAAACAGTCTTGTGTTTCCTGACAGCCTGCTTTGGGTTTTCTTCTCTGCTTTGTGGGGGAAACAATGTCACTTCTGTGAAACAGAAAAAAAAACGATCAAGGAACCTTTATGGAATTGAGGGTGGCTTTGTATTTTGCAGTGGTGTGGGTGGGAAGAAGAAGGTTTGTGGTTTGTTTTTTTTAAACCTTGTAGAAAAAGATTTGAAGTCAAGAAGCATGGTTTTTGCACAAAGGTCCTCTCCTCGGACAAATAACCTAGAAGATAGGCTCAAGATCCAGAAGGATCTTGACAGATTTGAACCATGGGCCCTACCGAACAAAATGAAATTAAATGTAGAGAAAAGCAAAGTGTAGAATAGAATAACAGAGTTGGAAGGGTCCTTGGAGGTCTTCTAGTCCAACCCCCTGCTTAGGCAGGAAACCCTACACCACTTCAGACAAATGGTTGTCCAACAGCTTCTTAAAAACTTCCAGTGATGGAGCATTCACAAGTTGTTCTGGAGGCAAGTTGTTCCACTGATTAATTGATCTCACTGTCATGAAATTTCTCCTTAGTTCTAAGTTGCTTCTCTCCTGGATTAGTTTCCACCCATTGCTTCTTGTCCTGCCTTCAGGTGCTTTGGGTAATAGCTTGACTCCCTCTTCTTTGTGGCAGCCCCTGAGTCTCAACATCTTTGTGACAGCCCCTGAGTCTTAACATCTAAGTCCTACACTTAGGCAAGAAAAACCAAAAGTACAGCTATAGACTGGGTGAGACCAGGCTTAATAGCAGTGACTGCGAGAAGGATCTTGGAGTCTTAGTGGACAACCAGCTAAAAATGAGCCAGCAGTGTGCGGCACCAGCTGAAACAGGCAATGCAATCCTAAATTGCATTAACAGAGAGATAGAATCAAGATCAAGGGAAGTACTAATACCACTCTATAAAGTCTTAGTAAGGCCACAGCTAGAACACTGCATCCAGTTTTGGTCACCACACTATAAAAACGAAGTGGAGACTTTAGGAGAAGTGCAGAGGAGAGCAATCAGGATGATTATGGACTGGAGACTAAAACATACGAAGAACGGTAACAGGAACTGGGCAGGGCTAGTCTAGTGAAGAGAAGGACCAGGGGAGACAGGATAGCAGTCTTCCAATATTTGAGGGGCTGCCACAGAGAGGAAGGGGTCAAGCTATTTTCCAAAGCACCTGAAGGCCAGGCAAGGAATAATGGATGGAAACTGACCAAGGAGAGGTTCAACCTAGAAATAAGGAGGAACTTTCTGACCGTGAGAACAACCAACCCATGGAACAGAAGTTCCCTTCGGAAGCTGTGGGAGCTTCATCACTTGAAGCTTTCAAGAAGAGATTAGACTGCCATTTGTCAGAAATGGTGCAGGGTCTTCTGCTTGAGTGGGGGGTTGGACTAGATGACCTGTAAGATCTCTTCTAACTCTGTGAATCTTTATCTGTATCTGTATCTATATCTGTATTAACTTGCCCAGGGACTATCTACTCAATGAACTCACTGTACAAAATGGCATTCCTAGCTATCTTTGAGGTAGCGTTGAAATTTAGTGAGAGCTGCAGTGAACGTGCTCTTTTTTTTTTTTATCGTCGAGGATTACATGTTGCTGGCAAATTGAAAGCAGGAGGTAGACCCGCCTTCTATCCTCAAGAGTTACGTGCTGCTGTTTTTCCCCTGCTGCACACACACAAAAAGCTAAATTTGCTGGGGAGAAGGTTCTTGAGCTCAGAAATTCTCCAGCTCTCTGGAAAAGCACAAGAACGCAGAGCGCCCTTGTGTTTACTGGAGGGCATCTCTTTCATCTCAAATGCTTTTTTCTCCTCCCAGTATGAGTTGAGTTGCCTTGCCTTGTTTCTGAAGAATGTAACGTGTTTCTCTGAGCTATGATCTGGAGAAAGAAAGGAAGAAAGAAAGCAAGAAAGCTGAAGAGTTTTGGAGGTAAGCCACTTATAATTCTGAGGCTGTGCTGGGAAAACCCTACTGTACCGAAAAGCATTTTGAAGAAGAAGAAGAAGAAGAAAATGCATAGACTTGGTAAGGAAGAGGAAAAGTGGCGAGAAGTAGTTTTGCTACTGGGAGACTGGCAACTAGATGGAAAGGAGGGGTCAAGCGAGGGCCTAGCTTGGAGTCCTTGCATTACCGCAAGTGATAGAATAGAATAGAATAGAATAGAATAGAATAGAATAGAATAGAATAGAAGTTGGAAGGGAGCTTGGAGGTCTTCTAGTCCAGCACCCTGCTCAGACAGGAGACCCTACACCACTCGAGACAAATGGTTAGAATATAATATAATAGAATAGAATAGTATATGGGATTTTAGCGCAGGGTTAGTTTAATTCGTTTTAACATTGTATTGTGTTTGTGGTTTTTATTTGCATTTTTAAATTCCCTGTGCCCTGCCTCAAGTCCCTTCGGGGAGAGAGAGCGTGTTATAAATTAAAATTGAATTGAAAAAATAGAATAGAATAGAATAGAATAGAACAAATAGGAATGGAATGGAATAGAAGAATAGAAGAAAATAGAATAGAATAAAATAGAAGTTGGAAGGTACTTTGGAGGTCTTCTAGTCCAGCCCCTTGCTCATGCAGGAGACCCTACACCACTCTAGACAAATTGTTAGAATAGAATAGAATAGAATAGAATAGAACAGAACAAATAGGAATGGGATGGAATAGAAAATAGAATAGAATACAACAGAACAGAAATAATAGGAATGGAATGGAATAGTAGAATAGAATAGAATAGAACAAATAGGAATGGGATGGAATAGAAAATAGAATAGAATACAACAGAACAGAAATAATAGGAATGGAATGGAATAGTAGAATAGAATAGAATAGAATAGAATAGAATAGAATAGAATAGAATTCTTTATTGGCCAAATGTGATTGGACACACAAGGAATTTGGTCTTTGGTGCAGATGCTCTCAGTGTACATAAAAAGACAAGATGCATTCGTCACAAATCATAAGGCACAACACTTAATGATAGTCATAGGGTACAAATAAGCAATCAGGAAACAATATCAATATGAATAAAATAGAACAGAACAGAACATAGAACAGAATGGAATGGAATGGAGAGTGGAATAGAATTTGGTCTTTGGTGCAGATGCTCTCAGTGTACGTAAGGGGAATAAAATACATTCATCAAGAATAAAAAGATACAACACTTACTGAAAGTCAAGGTATCAAATTGTATTAGGAAACAGTTAAACATAATATAAATTGAACGATATGAGTAGCATGATTATAGTAATAAGTTGGAAAAGATAGAATCCTAGTAAGGAAGGGAAGCATAAAAGTAATACAGTCTTAGTAAATTAATTGACTGTGTTGTGGGAATGAGTTGTTAAGCAGAGCGATAGCATTCGGGGGAAAAACTCTCCTTGTGTCTAGTTGCTCTGGTGTGCAGAGCCCTTTAGCGTCCTTTTGAGGTTAGAAGTTGAAACGAATTATGTCCAGGATGCGAGGGGTGTATAGATATTTTCACAGCCCTCTTTTTGATTCGTGCAGTGTGCAGGTCTTCGATGGAAGGCAGATTGGTAGCCATTGTTTGTTCTGCAGTTCTAATTATCCATTGAAGTCTGTGTTTGCCTTGTTGGGTTGCAGAGCCAAACCAGAGAGTTAGAAAGGTGCAGATGACAGACTCAACGATTCCTCTGTGGAAGTGAATTTGGGCAGTTTGAGCTGTCTGAGTTGGCACAGAAAGAACATTCTTTGTTGTGCTTTTTTTGAGGACATTTTTGATGTTAGGTATCCATTTTAAGTCTTTAGATATGGTTAGAACAGTAGGACAGGTCTCTACTGTTGATACTGTGTTATCTAGTATTGTAACAGGTGGTAGTAGAGGAAGGTTTAATACAATAGCAGAGTTGGATGGGACCTTGTAGGTCTTCTAGTCCAACCCCCTGCGTGGGCAGGAACCTTATACCATTTCAGACAAATGGCTATCCAACATCTTGAAGACTTGCAGTGTTGGGGCATTCACAACTTCTGGAGGCAACTTCTGTTCCACTGATTAATTGTCTTAACTGTCAGGAAATTTCTCCTTAGTTCTAAGTTGCTTCTCTCCTTGATTAGTTTCCACCCATTGCTTCTTGTCTTGCCCCCAGGTGCCTTGGAGAATAGTTTGACTCCCTCTTCTTTGTGGCACCCTCTGAGATATCAGAACTAAAACCTGCCACCATTTCTACGGTTTTGAGCATAATGAGGTCAAGATTGTTCAGATTACACCCCAAGGCTAGTTGTTCAACCTTGACCTCCGCCAATTTCGATGAAGTCTTATCTGGTTGTTCTCAGGGGAAGTTAAGCAATCTAGGAAGATTCTTGTAACAAAGGTGATTGGCAATAAAGTTACTGATTTTTTAAAAAAATTCATGAATAACTCTGGTTGCTTGCATATGGCAGCCAAATGGGAATGGCAAATCGATATGGACATCTGTACTTTTCCAGATACTTAATTCCACATCTGTTGTGGGATACTTAATTCCACATCTGTTGTGATTACACAATAGAGTTGTTAGTCTGATTAGTGGGAGCATGATAATCAAGCTCATTTTGGATGCTATAGCATGAGTAAAGTCTTTCTTTTGGCTAGGAGAAGCATTCTTATGTTTAAGGTAAGCTCTTAGTAAGCTTACCTGTATGTAATTCAGAAATGCAATGAGCATATTGTTGTTCACAGAAGTTAAGCAGGGTTGGCCCTGGTTACTATTTGCATGGGAGAAATCCACTGGACACTGAAAAATTGAAAAATTAAAATACCATGAGGGGAAAAAGGCATTGGTAAGCCATTTCTGTCAAAGAAACATTCATGTATTGAGCTTGATTTAAAAGTGATTTTATATTTTGTTATTCTTAAGATTTAATCTTCCTCAGACAAAACTTGGTAACCAGAAGTTATAGAATGGAATAGAAAATAGAGAATAGAGAATAGAGAATAGAGAATAGAGAATAGAGAATAGAGAATAGAGAATATAGAATAGAATAGAATAGAACAGAACAACAGAGTTGGAAGGGACCTTGGAGGTCTTCCAGTTCAACCCCTGCTTAGGCAGGAAACCCTATACTGTTTCAGACAAATGACTATCCAACATCTTCTTAAAGACTTGCAGTGTTGGAGCATTCACAACTTCTGGAGGCAACTTCTGTTCCACTGATGAATTGTTCTGCCAGGAAATTTCTCCTTAGTTTTAAGTTGCTTCTCTCCTTGATCAGTTTCCACCCGTTGCTTCTTGTCCTGCCTTCAGGTGCTTTGGAGAATAGTTTTATATCTGTACATCTGATTCCCTTTGGTCTAGAATTTTAATCCTTGTTTGCTTTCATGGAAATAGATTGCTCTATCAAAGAAAGGAATACAGGAGATTTATCATTTTCTCTGGCTGCCAAGAGACTGATTTCTTGTCTAGTTTGTAAGTAGATTAAAGTTTCTGTACTCTTGATGTTTGCCTCCAAATTCGTTAGCATTCAGACTTGTGGAAGAGTCTGAAAATTGCTTGTGGGTTTCACTGTATTCCTGATCTTGGCAAACTGATTTTCGTGACCTTTTGTATCGTTGAGGGTGGACAGCCTTTAATATTCAATGGACTGTTGAGATGGTCTGTTTACTATGGACCTTTTGGAGCAGGCACTTGTCTGAATTTCGATACTGTTGAAATAGTTTTGCCTGGGCTGAAGCTGGGTAAATGCTAATAATCTTCCTTTGGAGATCAGTGGGTGGAAGCTGCCTTGCCCCATTAGCAGCCCAGAAGTGAGTAAGAGAGACATGTGGAGTAGCATCCATCACATTTGGTTTTGCCATGTCTCCATTGAGATGTTGAGTTCTCCACTATAATTCAGCAAGAGGAACCCGATTCCTTCTAAATAAATAAATTTGGCTGCTGTCCAAGGTTCTGAACTCAGTTCAGCATTTGAAAATGAGCGTTGGCTACATGGGTCACTCAACACACTCGGCTGCTGTCCAAGGTCCTGAATTCTTATCAGCATCTGAGCACGATTAGCCTGTTGGCTACATGGGTTATTCTTGAATTGTACTCAACTTGTAGCGGCTGTCCAGGATTCTAAGTGCATCCCAGCATTTGAAAAGCTCTTGGCTACATGGGTTATCCTTGAATGTGGAGTCAATTTGTAGCTCATCGTCCAAGGTCCTGAATGTACGCCAGAGTTTGAGAATGATAAGGCTGTTGGCTACAGAGGTTATCCTTGAAACTGTACTCAACTTGTAACCGATGTCCAAGGTCTTAAATGTATGCAGGTGTTTGAGAATGATTAGACCATTGATTAAACAGGTTATCCTTGAATCCACAACTGCTGTCCAAGGTCCTGAATGCATATCAGCCTGTTGCCCACATGGGTTATCCTTGTATTGTACTCAACTTGTAGCTGCTGTCCAAGATTCTAAGTGCATCCCAGCATTTGTAAGTGATTAGGCTGTTGGCTACATGGGGTTTCCTTCAAACTGTACTCAATTTGGAGTTGCCATTACATGGGGCTCCCCTTGAGATGTACCCGAGGACTACAGCTGGTCCAGAACGCGGCCGCGCGGGCAGTTATGGGAGTCACTAGATACTCCCATGTAACACCACTCCTGCGCGAGCTGCACTGGCTTCCTGTGGTCTTTCGGATGCGTTTCAAGGTGTTGATTATCATCTTTAAAGCGCTCCATGGCACAGGACCTAGTTATTTGCGGGATCGTATCCTGCCCCATACATCCCTTCGGCCGATTCGCTCACACAGAGAGGGACTTCTCCAGGTGCCGTCCACTAGGCAGTGCCAGCGGGCGACGCCCAGGGGAAGGGCCTTCTCTGTGATGGGCCTGACTCTCTGGAACGACCTACCCCCGGATATTAGAACAACTACGGACCTCCGCGCCTTCCGCCAAAAAGTAAAAATTTATTTGTTTCATCAGGCCGGCTTGGCCTAATCTATGCTCCTCAAACCAGTCTGTTTTCTCAAATTGTTTATTGGGTTTTAATGGGTGGTTTTTAAATTTTGTACAGGGTAGTTAATTTGTTTTTAAATTTGTGTGTATTGTATGTTTTTAGTTGGTTTTTTAATTTTTCTGTACACCGCCCCGAGTCCCTTCGGGGAGAGGGGGCGGTTTATAAATATAATAAATTATTATTAATTATTATTATGCATGTTCAAGTCACTGACACTGTCATCTCCACATCCAAGTATGGATTGGAATTCTTCTTCCCGTCCCATATCCATCAACGGATGTTGGCGATCCTATTTTTATCAACAGCCACACGAAAAAAGTGCTGCTGAGTTTTGTCCCAACCAGACCCTTAGATTTGGAAGCCATAATGTTCTTCTTCTGCCTGGACCTCCTTTGCCTTCAATCTTTCTTTGGAGGATTAAGTGAAGGATGCCGTATTTTTGTGGTTATTGCATCACATGTCCAAAATATTCTAACTTTCGCTTTTTTATGGTTCTGATGATTTCCCTTGGCTTTCCCAAGCTTATCACCACCTCATTTCTGATTTTGTCAACCCAACGTATACATAACAGCCGCCTGTAAATCCACATTTCACGTGCTTCTAGTCTCTTCAAGGGGCTTTCCATCAGAGACCAATTCTCCACTCTGTAGAAGATTAGAATGCCTGGTTTTAATTATATGTATGGGTTCAGGTTCATTAATGCAATAATATTGCATTAATGCAATAATATTGCATTAATAATATTGCATCAGCCGTGGCCAGGAGGGCCCCCTATTGGATCGGGATGCCCTTTGCACAGTCACTCATGCCCTCGTGACATCCCGACTGGACTATTGTAACTCTCTCTACATGGGGCTCCCCCTGAGGTGCACCCGAAGACTGCAGTTGGTCCAGAATGCAGCCGCGCGAGCAATAATGGGGACCGCTAGGTACACCCATATAACACCTCTCTTGCGCGAGCTGCACTGGCTGCCTGTCGTCTTTCGGGTGCGCTTCAAGGTGCTAGTTGTCATCTTTAAAGCGCTCCATGGCACGGGACCTAGCTATCTGTGGGATCGGATCCTGCCCCATACATCCTCACGGCCGCTCCTTCCGTCAAAAATTAAAAACATACTTTTTCTGCTTGGCCGGCCTAGGTTAGTCTCTACCTTTAGGGCGTTAGGGAATGCTAGTTTTAATATGGGGATTTTAGTGCAGGGACAATCAAATTTAATTCGTTTTTATTTTATTGTATTTATTCTTGTATGTATATTTTATAGTGTTTTAATTTTTCCCTGTGCACCGCTCCGAGTCCCCCTGGGGAGAGGACGCGGTATATAAAATAAATATTAAAAAAAAAATATGAATCTAACGTAATAATAGAAAGTGAGCCATTGTCAAGAGGTTTTATCTTACACCCAAACAGCAGTGGGCATATGGATATTGTGGATTCAAGAAGAAGTGTGTGGAAACAGCTTGAATTTCTTAATCCGAATCCTGGACAGATGTTTAATCTGCTGCAGAATATATTGGATCGAGGTGTCATTTTTGTCATAAATTAATTTGGTGGCTACCACTCTAAGGGCAGAACGTGAAGAGGAACCAAAGAGCCTCTTGAAGGAGGAGAGTGCAAAAATTAGCTTGAAACTCAACATTAAGAAAACTAAGATCGTGGCATCCAGCCCTCTTAATTCCTGGCAAATAGATGGGGAAGAAATGGATGTAGTGTCGGGTTTTATTTTCCTGGGCTCAAAGATCACAGCAGGTGGAGACTGCAGTCAAGAAATTAAAAGAGGCTTGCTCCTGGGGAGGAAAGCGATGGCAAATCTAGACAGCATACTAAAAGGCAGAGACATCACCTGCCCACAGAAGTGTGTCTAGCCAAGGCTATGGTTTTCCCAGTTGCCGTGGATGGCTGTGAAGGTTGGACCATAAGGAAGGCTGAGCGCCAAAGGATGGAGGCCTTTGAACTCTGGTGCTGGAGAAGACTCCTGCACTGAGTCCCTTGGACTGCAAGGCCATCCAACCATGGTCAGTCCTAGAGGAGATCAACCCTGACTGCTCTTTAGAAGGCCAGATCCTGAAGAGGAAACTCAAATCCTTTGACCACCTAATGATGAGGAAGGACTCCCTGGAGAAGAGCCCCATGCTGGGAAAGATGGTGGGCAAAAGAAGAAGAAGGGGACGGCAGAGAAGGAGGTGGCTGGATGGAGTCACTGAATTTAATTTAATTTAATTTATTTTGAATTTATAACCCACACCTTCTCCTAAAAAAGGACCCAGGGCGGCGCACAGGAAAATTTAAAAACAATACATATATACAAAATACCATTATTAAAACCTATTAAACTTATAACCCTGTGCTAAAAACAATTTAAAATCCCCATAATTAAAATTTACAGCTAATAACAGTCAGAAACGGGAGATTATGCTAGGCCGGCTTGTTGAAATAGATGCGTTTTGAGACGCTAGCGGAAAAGGCGGAGGTCTGAGATGGTGTGGAATTTCGGAGGGGCAGGTCGTTCCAGAGGGTAGGGCCCGCCACAGAGAAGGCCCTTCCCCTGGGTGCCGCCAACCGGCATTGCCTGGCCGACGGCACCCGGAGAAGACCCTCTCTGTGGGAGCGGAGCGGACGAAGGGATGTATGGGGCAGGAGACGGTCTCGCATGTAGCTAGGCCCAGAGCCATGGAGCGCTTTGAAGATGGTCGTCAACACCTTGAAGCACCTTGAAGCAGTCGTTGTGAGCTTGAATGGACTCCAGAGGATGGTAGAGGACAGGAAGGCCTGGAGGAACATGGTCCGTGATGCTGCGATGGGTCGGACACGACTTTGCAACTAACAACAACAATTTGGTAGCTTTGGCATATAGGGGCTGTTATGTTGTAAACCTGTTTGTCATCATTGCGGCTGGAAAGGTTTTAGAAAGAATGTGCGTGGATGAATTTTTGTGTGGCTGTCAGAAGAGAAAATATTCCAGGAGATGAAGATTGCTTCCAAATTTTCTGTTGCATTTTCCCCATTGATCGGCCCAGTTTTATTGAGCCTAGCATCATGAATGGATAACCTGCCATTCAAGCAGGTGTATTGGATACCCTTAAAAGAAAGCTATGATTTTCTCCTGGTTCCATCTATGTATCCCTAGGAAGCGTATATTTATTCATAGCTCTCCTGCCATTTCAAAACAAATGCGATTATGTATTTTGTTGCCTGCTGTTCTCCAAATCTATAAACAATGCAAAAGAGTGCCTGCTTTCACATTCCGCCGACTTAATGTTTTATTTACATCGTTTAGTAAAGCATAATTTCCAAAAGAACAACAAGAACTAAGAATATTTTGACACTTAAAAAAAAGAAAGAAGTTAACCGGTTAATTATTGCACACATTTTGTCTCTCAAGGAGATGGCGAATGATCCCGAAATACGGATACAATAAACTTCCATTCAAGACATGTTTTTGATGCCTGGATGGCCACTTGTCTGAAATGGTATATATAGCTTCCCCTGCCTGAGCAGGGGGCTGGACTAGAAGACCTCCAAGGTCCCTTCCAGGTCTGTTCTATTCTAACTGCAGGCTGTTCTTGGTTCTGCCCGTCAATAAACCTCCTTTCTTAAGCAGCCTCCATTTTATGCCCTTCCTGGAACTGGACCTGATTTTTCTTCTGACACTCTCAGGGGATAAAATAAGGTTTAAGGGTGCCGTCCACTAGGCAATGCCAGCAGGCGACGCCCAGGGGAAGGGCCTTCTCTGTGGTGGGCCCAACCCTCTGGAACGACCTACCCCCCGACCTCAGAACAACCATGGACCTCCGCACCTTCTGCCAGAAATTAAAGGCACTCCTGTTTCATCAGGCTGGCTTGGCCTAAGTTATTTACCTAGCCTATAGTCTGTACCATAAATTGTTTTAAATTGGGTTTTAGATGGGATTATGTTTTAACTTTTTAAATTTTAGCACAGGGATAATTTATTTAATTTGGTATTAATTATTTATATTGTGATACTGTGTGTTTTAACTTCCTGTGCACCGCCCCGGGTCCCTTCGGGGAGAGGGTGCGGTTATATAAATTCGACAAATAAATAAATAAATAAATAAAAATAATGTGGAGGAATCGCACAGCTGCGGTGCAAAGGGAGAAGGAGACATGGGCACAGTGCTGGGTTCCAGATCCCGAGCATCGCGCAGGCGCCGTACACTGCACGCGTGTGCACGGAAGTGCCGAAGAGCTCAAATACAGGTAAGGAAGACTGGCGGGCTCTCGGGAGCACCGTACCAGAACGGTACCTGTTGCTCCTGGCAGGCACCAGTATGCCCGTACCGGGCCGCACCACCTACAACCCACCACTGCAGGGGCACAAACTTCTAGTTTTATATCAATATAAATGTATTTGACATTCGAAGCAGAGAAGACAGTCAGGAGCATCCTGAGGTAAATCTCAAACAGCACCCAGAAGTAAAAGGCGGGAAAGAAGAGAAACGCCCCCTTTCTGCCTGCAGCAACCAATCAGAGCGCAGATCCCCTCAGGCGGGAGCCCGCCCTCACTCAGCCACAAGGGGGTGTTCGGGACCATTATGCACTTTCCTTTTCCAGCTATTCAACTGGATATTTTAACCTTTAAAGTGTTCAAAAGAAAAGAAAAGAAAAGACATGTCTCTTGGAGTCCTAGTGGGCAACCATTTAAATATGAGCCAGCCGTGGGCAGCAGCTGCCAAAAAAGCCAACATAGTTCTAGGCTGCATCAACAGAGGGATAGAATCAAGATCAAGGGTTGATACCACTTTTATAATGCCTTGGGAAGGCCACATTTGGAATACGGCATCCAGTTTTGGTCACCACATAGTAAAAAAGATGTGGAGACTCCAGAAAAAGTGCAGAGAAGAGCAACAAAGTGGATTAGGGGACTGGAGGCTAAAACATAGAACGGTTGCAGGAACTGGGTAGGTCTAGTTTAATGAGAAGAAGGACCAGGGGAGACTTGATAGCAATCTTCCAATATCTCAGGGGTTGCCACAAAGAAGAGGGAGTCAAGCTATTCTCCAAAGCACCTGAGGGCAGAACAAGAAGCAATGGGTAGAAACTCATCAAGGAGAGAAGCAACTTAGAAATAAGGTGGAACGACTTGCCTCCAGAAGTTGTGGATGCTCCAACACTGGAAGTTTTTAAAAATAGATTGGATAACCATTGTTTCCTGCCTAAGCAGGGGGTTGCGCTAGAAGACCACCAAGGACCCTTGCAACTCTGTTATTCTATTCTATTCTAATAATGTGCATCATGGCAACGTCACGAGATATTGGGACTTCCCCTCCCCTTCGCTATACCGGGCGTGGGCGTGGCCAGCCTGTGATGAACTGCCAAACTGCATACCTTTCTGATCGACAAGCACAGCCTCGTAGCCACTGAGCCACCGTGTCCTTAGGTGTTTTATCTTTGGTCCTACCTAAAAACACCCATGTTCACGGATCACACTAACCTTTTCAATATGCATACCTTAGACATTGTCCTGCATATCGATGTCAGCATTCTGGTTGAAATAGGGCAGTCTACCAAAAGGGCACACCATTTCATTTTGGCCTTAATTCATGACACGTAAAAAGACTTTCATCCTGGAAAGAGGCGCCTTAATTATCCTTCATCTTTGGTGTCTCTTCCTTTGTTTCTGCACAGCTAGAAATTCCAGTCAATAAATGAGACTTGCCATATTTTCTGTTCTTGTTCGGGTTGGCATTGGGTTGTAAATCAAACAGGAATCTCAACCAGATTTATTTAATTAGATTTCTAGACTGCCCCCTCTCCCTGAAGGGACTGTAGCATAAAACTACCTTGACAGAATGTTGCAAGGGTGAAAGTACCATCCTGCCTCTCCTCTCCAGCCCGAGAAACTAGGGAGGGTGTCTTCTGAATCTGTGGCCCAAAGCCGTTATCTAATTGTGGACTCTGCTGTCTCTTATCTGACCATTCCTTTACAATACAATACAATACAATACAATAGCAGAGTTGGAAGGTACCTTGTAGGTCTTCTAGTCCAACCCCCTGCATGGGCAGGAACCTTATACCATTTCAGACAAATGGCTATCTAACATCTTCTTAAAGACTTCCAGGGTTGGGGCATTCATAACTTCTGGAGGCAAGCTGTTCCAGAGGTTAATTGTTCTAACTGTCAGGAAATTTCTCCTCAGTTCTAAGTTGCTTCTCTCCTTGATTAGTTTCCACCCATTGCTTCTTGTCCTGCCCCCAGGTGCCTTGGAGAATAGTTTGACTCCCTCTTCTTTGTGGCACTCTCTGAGATATCGGAACACTGCTATCATGTCTCCCCTGGTCCTTCTCTTCATCAAACTAGACAGTGACTCTTCACCCCAAAGTCCTTCCAGCATACCAAGGTAATAAATCACTTGCTACACCTACACTAATTGCCAAAGGTATTTGCTCATCCAATCACTTCCATGGTCACAGGTGTATCAAATCAAGGACCTAGGCATGCAGACTGTTGTGACAAACATTTGTGAAAGAATGGGAGCTCTCAGGAGCTCAGTGTGGAACTGGGATAGGAGGCCACCTGTGCAACAAATCCAGTCGTGAAATTTCCTCGCTCCTAAATATTCCACCGTCAACTGCCAGCTGTATTATAAGAACGTGGAAGTGTTTGGGAACAACAGCAATGCAGCCACGGAATGGGAGGCCACGTCAACGGACGGAGCGGGGTCAGCGGAGGCTGAGGCGCCTAGTGCGAAGAGGTCACCAACGTTCTGCAGAGTCCATCGCTACAGACCTCCAAACTTCATGTGGCCTTCAGATGAGCTCAAGAACAGGGCACAGTGGACCGATGTCCTATTGAACCCTCTGGCTTAGGAACGGCAGGTCACTTACTGTAAGCTCATAGTAAAGGCAGGGGAGTGAATACTTTGGGCAATAGAGTGTATTTTAAAAGAGGTTGGCAGGTGTTTGATCGAGTAGCGGTAATCCAAGTACCATATTGCGTTATCCTGCACTGCTAAGACCACACTTGGAATACTGTGTCCAGTTCTGGTCACCGCAATACCAAAATCACGTTGAGATTTTTAGAAAAGGTGCTGAGAAGAGCAACAAAGATGATCAGGGGACTGGAGGTTAAATCATATGAAGAACAGTGGCAGGAACTGGATATGTCCCAGGGGTGGGTTCCGGATCCCACAAAGGGGTTGCCCCAAAGAAGAGGAAGTCAAACTATTCTCCAAGGCACCTGAGGGTAGAACAAGGGGTGGAAACTAATCAAGGAGAGAAGCAACTTAGAACCGAGGAGAAGTCAGTTCTAAGCCTCTACGCGTGCCCTGCACTTACCTGCATCCAAAACGGGCGGCGTGGGGACTTCTGGGAGGGGTGGAGTGGGCGAGGCCAGCCAGTGATTTGGGGGTTCTCCGAACAGAATGAATGTTTGCTATTGTAGTATGTAGAGACTATGTTATATTAGAACGATATTTTGTATATTAATTAGGTTATCAACGAGTGAAAGAATGATTGAGACATATATATATATATATTGAAAAACCTGGCAAACTTTTTAGTTTTATATAGAGAAAATATTATGGGTGTTTGACTAAGTGATGTATAAGTACTGTACTTGTTAATGACAATTGAGAATAATGTTGAACAACAGGAATCTAGCGAGAATTTTTCTTCTCTATTTGTTGAATAATTGCAGAAAAAGATGAGTTTTTGATAAATACTACTTGCTACTATATAGACAATTAACTATTTAAGAAAACAAGGTGGCATGAAACGAAGGAAAATTAGTTTTAATTCCATATATATATGTGTGTGTGTGTGTGTGTGAGTTTTACATATATATATGTAATTGTTTCCACAACATCCTGTTAAGAGGCCCCAATTAAGGGAGGAGACATACTGTTTCCTTTCCTGCCTTTTGGCTCATCACCAGAGACCATCTAGACAGCAAGCCAAGAATTCCGTTGTGTAATTTTTTTAGATATGTGTGTTAGTTTTTATGAGCTGATCAATAAATAAATTAGAGAGACCAGGATAGATCTATTTCGAGCTTATTAGCTCTCATCAGCTGGCATACCCTTTACTGGGATTCGAACCAGGGCTGTATTGCATATCAGGCAAGGCCTCTAGCAATTCAGCCAAGCCAGCTCTACCTATTGCATCAGCTGAGACAGGGGTATATTAGTATAGGTAATTGTTTCCACAACACCCTGTTAGGGCCCCAATTAAGGGAGGAGACATACTGTTTCCTTTTCTGCCTTTCGGCTCATCACCAGAGACCATCTAGACATGAGTTCCGTTGTGTGATTTTTTAAATATGTGTGTTAGTTTTATGAGCGGATCAATAAATAAATCAGGGAGACTAGTATAGATCTATTTCGAGCTTTTTAGCTCTCATCAGCTAGCCATACCCGGTTCGAATCCCAGTAAGGGTATGGCTAGCTGATGAGAGCTAAAAAGCTCGAAATAGATCTATACTAGTCTCTCTGATTTATTTATTGATCAGCTCATAAAACTAACACACACACACACACAAACTCTCCCGGACCCCTGCGAACCCCCAGAAACCCACCCCTGCCTCCAAGGTCCCAACTCTGCTACTCTATAAAACGAGGCGTTAAAAGTGTAATGCTAGGGAAAGCAGCGTCTGATTCCTCTGTTTTGACCGAAACCAGATCATTGTAACGGGCTTCACACGTTGATCTGTAGCTTCTTGCGCCGGTGGCCAGCTTCACTTATTTTGGCAGATCTGCAGGGGAGCATTTGGGAGAATTGAAGAGTTACCTTCTCTAGAACGAGGCAAGTGATATAGTTTATTTTCATCTCGTTCTCTGCATAACCATGGTAACTAGCAAGCAGGACACAATTAGAATGTAACATGGCAGTCTGGGTGCTCCTCCAAGAAGGGTTGGTTTGTCAGTTCTGTCGGCTTCTCTTAACAAAGTGAGGAGGAGATTGTGTGGGAAATCTCCAGGCAATGAGATATCTAACTCTGCAAATGTCTCCTTTTGCAAATAAAAACTAAAATTAGAGCCAGTTTGGTCCAGTGGTTAAGGCAACAGAAATCAGGAGACTGGAAGTTCTAGTTTCTATATCCATCCATCCATCTCTCTCTATCTCCATCCATCCATCCATCCATCCATCCATCCATCCATCCATCCATCTATCTATCATCTGCTCTCTCTGTTTGCCTATCATCTATCATCTATCTACTGTATCTATCATCCATCCATCTACTTTGTCTCTCTCTGTCTATTATCTACCTATCATCCATCTAACTGTCTGTCTGTCTGTCTGTCTATCATCTGCTCTCTCTGTCTCTCTGTCTATCATCTATCTACTGTATCTATCATCCATCCATCCATCCATCCATATCCTCTCTGTCTGTCCTTCCTTCCTTCTTTCCTTCCATCCATCCATCCATCCATCCATCCATCCACTTTGTGTCTCTGTCTATTATCAACCTATCATCCATCTATCTAACTCTGTCTGTCTGTCTGTCTGTCTGTCTCTCTCTCTCTCTCTCTCTCTCTCTGTCCATCTGTCCGTCCGTCCGTCCGTCCATCCATCCATCCATCCATCCATCCATCCATCCATCCATCCATCCATCCTCTCCCTCTCTGTTTCTCTCTGTCTCTCCCTCTCCTGTCTGTCTAGAATAGACGAATAGAATAGAACAGAACAGAACAGAACAGAACAGAACAGAATAGAATTCTTTATTGGCCAAGTGTAATTGGACACACAAGGAATCTGTAGTTGAAACTTTAATGATTTGTTGATCTATCAAGGATGTTTCAGCTGGGTATTTCTTTCTTTTTTTTCTTTTTAAACAACCATCCACATAAATATTTGAAACCTCCTTCTTAACGATTTGCAAATTAAACTCTGTTCCATATGTGAGACATAACATCATTTATTAAAACTAGAATTCTGTGGGTTTTTCCAGGACACCTGAGTCTTTTTCAGAGAATTGTCAGGCTCTTTGGGAGGATCTGCTGTCAAATAAGATTGTCTTTGTTTTGTCTTGTCTATCAAATATGTAAAATCTGTCTTCACATGCCCTGAATGCGAAGAACAACTGCAGATAATTATGGTGAAGGCACTAAGCTAGAAACTGGGAGACCATGGGTTCTAGTCCTGTTTTAGCCATGAAAACCATCTGGGTGGTTTTGGGCCTAGGAGGTGGTGAGTTATAGTCCCCACATTAGGTACTAAAGCCAACTGGGTGACTTTACACATCACTAAGCATCTCTGAGTTCCAGTCCCGCCTCAGGTATGAAAACCAACTGGTTGACCTTGGGCCAAAAACCAGGAGACAGTGAGTTCTAGTCCTGCCTTAGACGTGAAAGCCAACTGGGTGACTTTTGGCCAATCACCAGGAGACAGTGAGTTCTAGTCCTGCTTTAGACGTGAAAGCCAACTGGGTAACTTTTGGCCAATCACCAGGAGACAGTGAGTTCTAGTCCTGCTTTAGACGTGAAAGCCAACTGGATGACTTTGGGCCAATCACCAGGAGACAGTGAGTTCTAGTCCTGCCTTAGGCGTGAAAGCCAACTGGGTGACTTTGGGCCAAAAACCATGAGACAGTGAGTTCTAGTCCTGCCTTAGACGTGAAAGCCAACTGGGTGACTTTTGGCCAATCACCAGGAGACGGTGAGTTCTAGTCCTGCTTTAGACGTGAAAGCCAACTGGATGACTTTGGGCCAATCACCAGGAGACAGTGAGTTCTAGTCCTGCCTTAGGCGTGAAAGCCAACTGGATGACTTTGGGCCAATCACCAGGAGACAGTGAGTTCTAGTCCTGCCTTAGGCGTGAAAGCCAACTGGGTGACTTTGGGCCAAAAACCAGGAGACAGTGAGTTCTAGTCCTGCTTTAGACGTGAAAGCCAACTGGGTAACTTTTGGCCAATCACCAGGAGACAGTGAGTTCTAGTCCTGCTTTAGACGTGAAAGCCAACTGGATGACTTTGGGCCAATCACCAGGAGACAGTGAGTTCTAGTCCTGCTTTAGACGTGAAAGCCAACTGGATGACTTTGGGCCAATCACCAGGAGACAGTGAGTTCTAGTCCTGCCTTAGGCGTGAAAGCCAACTGGGTGACTTTGGGCCAAAAACCAGGAGACAGTGAGTTCTAGTCCTGCTTTAGACGTGAAAGCCAACTGGGTAACTTTTGGCCAATCACCAGGAGACAGTGAGTTCTAGTCCTGCTTTAGACGTGAAAGCCAACTGGATGACTTTGGGCCAATCACCAGGAGACAGTGAGTTCTAGTCCTGCCTTAGGCGTGAAAGCCAACTGGGTGACTTTGGGCCAAAAACCAGGAGACAGTGAGTTCTAGTCCTGTTTTAGACGTGAAAGCCAACTGGATGACTTTGGGCCAAAAACCAGGAGACAGTGAGTTCTAGTCCTGCCTTAGGCATCAAAGCCAACTGGATGACTTTGGGCCAAAAACCAGGAGACAGTGAATTCTAGTCCTGCTTTAGACGTGAAAGCCAACTGGTTGACCTTGGGCCAAAAACCAGGAGACAGTGAGTTCTAGTCCTGCTTTAGACGTGAAAGCCAACTGGGTGACTTTGGGCCAATCACCAGGAGACAGTGAGTTCTAGTCCTGCCTTAGGCGTGAAAGCCAACTGGATGACTTTGGGCCAATCACCAGGAGACAGTGAGTTCTAGTCCTGCTTTAGACGTGAAAGCCAACTGGGTGACTTTGGGCCAATCACCAGGAGACAGTGAGTTCTAGTCCTGCCTTAGGCGTGAAAGCCAACTGGGTGACTTTGGGCCAATCACCAGGAGACAGTGAGTTCTAGTCTTGCCTTAGTTGTGAAAGTCAACTGGGTGACTTTGGGGCCACCTACTCTCTTTCAGCCCAACTCACTTCACAGTGTGGTTGTTGTAGGCAAAATAGAGGAAGTTGTGCTGAATGTACTTGTTGCTTTGATTCCTTTGTACAAATGATACAGGTGGACTATTAAGAAATAAACAAATTCAAACAGCAAATAAGATTTTCCCTCTTCTGGACGCCTCTCGTTTAGAAATAGCGACTCTCCCTTTTCTTGCTTTTGCCATCAATCATTGAGCAACGGTTTAAATGTGGTTAAGATCAAACGGCGAGCATGTGAAAAGTGTTTTTCTTTCCAGAGACCAAAAGGTGGGGTTTTTTTTTTGGAGCGGGAGGCATAAATCTTTCTCTGTCAAGAAAGTTATTAAAACCAAAAGGGAACAAGACAATTTGTACTTTGTTCATTTGAATAAGGCAAACTATCTTTAGCCAAATGGAAAAAATATATATTTTCGCATGCACATAAATATACTGTACCTCTGTCCTCCCTTTCTCTGTGCTAATTCTGTCATTCACAAAAGAAGGTTAAGTCAAATGCAAATTAGAGACACCACCAGTCTTTTGGGTATATTTAGTTTCTATATTTTCTATATTTGGGAGTGGGGTAGATAACCTCAGTTTCCTTGGTATGCTATTCATAGCCTCTAGTTTCAATTTGGAGGGGGGAAAGAGAAAAATATCAGAAGGCCAAATTTCCCCCCCAATGCTTTAGCAATTCTCTAACTTTGAGGAGACATGGTGGCTCAGTGGCTAAGATGCTGAGCTCGTCGATCAGAAAAGTTGGCAATTCGGCGGTTTGAATCCCCAGCGCGACATAACGGAGGGAGCTCCCGTGACTTGTCCCAGCTTCTGCCAACCTAGCAGTTCGAAAGCACGTAAAAAATGCAAGTAGAAAAATAGGGACCACCTTTGGGGGGAAGGGAACAGCGTTCCGTGCGCCTTTGGCGTTGAGACATGCCGGCCACATGACCATGGAGACGTCTTCGGACAGCGCTGGCTCTTCGGCTTTGAAACAGAGACGGGCCCCCTAGAATCAGGAACGACTAGCACGTATGTGCGAGGGGGACTTTTACCTTTACTAACCCTAATGATGGAGAGATTAAAATGCAATATTTCAGGCTAACTGCCGACAGCCAGGAGTTCGATCCTGACCTGCTCAAGGTTGACTCAGCCTTCTATGTTTCCCGCGGTTGGTAAAATGAGGACTTGTCGCCAGATTGTTGGGGGCAAGAGGCTGTAAACCGCTTAGAGAGAGTAAAGCACTGTGAAGTGGTATATAAGTGGTATTGCCCTTCCTTCCTTCCTTCCTTCCTTCCTTCCTTCCTTCCTTCCTTCCTTCCTTCCTTCCTTCCTTCCTTCCATTGAGGATGACTCTGTAAACCATGTAGAGAGGGCTCGAAAGCCCTGTGTAGCGGTATATAAGTCTACGTCCTGTTGCTATTGCTATTTTAACAGATTGACAGAGTTGGAAGGGACCTTGCAGGTCATCTAGTCCAACCCAAGCAGGAGACCCTCCATCTGCCTGTACCTAGGATCTGCTCTCTGACTTTGAGCTAAACGAGCCTTATCATTTTAATTTGGGATACCCTAACCACTCTTTAGCATAACTTTTAAAACTTTTTTTTTAAATTTTCTGTAATCCCAGGGGGTCCTCAGCTTCACTCTGTTTCCATTCTATTCCTCAATGCTATTGATCTGCAAGAGATCTTTACGTCAATTGGCTGTGTGAAATCCGCTGCATGAAATCTAACAATGATGAAAAAGGAAGTAAATGTGTGGGTTGATGGAAAGGGGCAGATATGATCTTTCAGGTAATATTTTGACAGGCGAAATTCCCTTTTCACACACACTGCGTTTGCTGGCAAAACACACGTCTCCCACAGACAGATTCCAGCAATGCATCCGAATGCAATTTTCTCTTTTCAGGCTACATGGAGGGAACGCCGGAACTGTTTCACAAAGGGAGTAAAAGCCAGAAGGCAATTGATCGCCCAAATAATTGTATTAGAAATAGCCCTAAATCGAAATATAGTGTACTAAGCGGGATGCCTGCGCTTCGCTATGAAGCTACGTGATCGGGCTTGATACTTCAAGCTTGAAAATGAAGGTAGAATGTGTAACTCCTTAGCACCAGAGCCTGTTAATAAAAAGGCAACTGGCAGTTGGAACAGAGTTCTTTTCAGATGGGGAGAGGGAGTAGCATGTCTAAACTCCCAGCTCACGGGCCAGCCCTATTAAACCAGTTAAACATTCAACTGCCTGAAAGGGGCATTATTTATCCAGCAACGGCATTCTTAGAATTCTTGATTTTTAGTGACAGAAAATTTGGTCTCGATTGTGGTCGTAACTCGAGGACTTGTGCCTTTTCTTCTCCGCTAACTTATCATTTGTTTAATTTTTGCATCTAGGCGCCGCTTGACATGGATAAGGACGAGGAGCTGGGCTCTTCGATGGGCGAACTGAGCAATTGCACGGCTGCGGTCAACGCTTGTCAGATGGAACCCAACATCACCTACGTGGGCTTTTACCTCCACGACCCCCTGGTCGCCTCCGTCTTCATCATCTCCTACCTCCTCATCTTCCTCCTGTGCATGATCGGCAACGGGGTCGTCTGCTTCACCGTCCTGCAGAGCAAGCACATGCGCACCGTCACCAACCTCTTCATCTTGAATCTGGCGGTCAGCGACCTGCTGGTGGGCGTCTTTTGCATGCCCACCACTCTCCTGGACAACATCATCACAGGTACATGGGCCCACGGGGCATCGCATCCTTTGGGGAAAATCACTCCGGCGAATGTCAAAAGAGGAACGAGTGGGGGTGGGGGGAAACGCAAGCCGACTTGGGAGATTGCGCTACTGTAAGTAACAGGTGCAGCCCGCGTAGCTCTCTGAACTCGGTTGTTCTCTTGATGACATCTCGTTACCTGACTGGGTAACATCATCAGTGCTAGAAGGAAGTGGGGTTTACAAGGAAAAGGAGGAGGAGGAGGAGGAGGAGAGGTGTGAGGTTTTTGATGCTCTCTGAGCTTGCTTGTTTTCTTGAAGACATTTCCTTACCCAACGAGGTACTACTCGACTACTGTAATGCTCTCTACATGAGGCTTCCCTTGAGGTGCACTCGAAAGCTACAGTTAGTCCAGAATGCAGCCGCTCAGGTGATTATGGGAGCCTCTAGATGCTCCCACATAACACCGATCCTGCGCGAGCTCCACTGGCTTCCTGTGGCCTTTTGGGTGCGCTTCAAGGTTCTGACGATCATCTTCAAAGCGCTCCATGGCTCAGGGCCTAGTTACATGCGAGACCGTCTCCTGCCCCATACATCCCTTCGGCCGATCCGCTCCCACAGAGAGGGCCTTCTCAGGGTGCCGTCGGCCGGGCAATGCCGACTGGCGACACCCAGGGGAAGAGCCTTCTCTGTGGCGGGCCCTGCCCTTTGGAACGACCTACTCCCTGAATTGCGTGCCATCTCGGACCTCCGCCTCTTCCGCCAGTGTCTAAAGACATACCTATTTCAGCAAGCCGGCCTAGCCTAACCTCCCGCTGGGGCTATTTTAGGTAGTTTTATATTGGGATTTTAATTTGGTTTTAGCATAGGATTGTAATTTAATATGTTTTTAAATTTTGTATTTATCATTTTGTATGTTTTTAAATTCCTGTGCGCCGCCCTGGGTCCTTTGTGGAGAAGGGCAGGATATAAATGTGATTAAAATAAATAAAATAAAATAAACATCATCAGTGCTAGAAGGAAGTGGGGGTTTGCTCTCATCCAATCAAAGAACCACCAAGACATTCCCACTAACACTAATGATGTTAGGTAATACAAAGCCCACTCCCTACTAACACTGTCCTGTGTGCATGTGCACTGGGGGCGTGCGTTGCATTATGGGTGTGGCACGCCGGCGCACGATCCCCCTGCGCTCCCCCCTTTATGGCCCACGAGCCTCAGAAGGTTCGCCATCGCTGGAATTCAATTCATTTAAAAAGAAAACAACCGCAGATCTTTCTCCTTTTATATAAAAGGTATTGAACGCCAGAGCCCTTCGCTTGTCCGCCAAAGTGAAAAGAATTGAATGTGGTTGTTGACCTTTTCCTTTTAAAAAATGATGTTTTCCTTTCCCAGGTTGGCCTTTTGGGAGCATTGCCTGCAAAATGAACGGCACCGTCCAGGGAATCTCCGTTTCGGCTTCTGTCTTCACATTGGTAGCCATTGCAGTGGACAGGTAGGGCTTGGTTTAAACCAGAGGTCTCATTCCCGCGGCCTGCGGGCCAATTGCAGCCCGCAGGACGGTATCTTGTGACCCCCACCGTGATATGAAAGTATAATATTAGTGCAGCCCGCAGGGGGAGTGGGCCTCTGTGGAATCCGTTATGCGACCCAGCCTCACCCAGACTCTGCCTCCAGCGGCCCCCAGGTAAATTGAGTTTGAGACCTCTGGTCTAAACCCAAATTTCATAACGAGAGTACAGAATTCAGTTGCTCTTCTGTTGCTTAGAATCAGGGGTGGGCTTCAAAAATTCTTAGCAAGGGGTTTTCTGCCCAGTTGCTGGGTGGGTGTGGCCATGGTGGGCGTGGCCTAGTTAGCCTCCTGCCCCACAGCGGGGGGTGAAGGGCATTTTCACCCTCTCCGGGCTCCGGAGGGGTTTTTTTGAGCCTCCCGGAGGGCGAAAACAGCCCCCTTCGGGCTCCAGAGGCCCATTTCCAGCTTTCCAGAACTTGCAGGAGGCCCGTTTCCCCCCTCCCCAAGCCTCCATGCGGGCCCCGCACTTATCTCACATCCAAAACAGGTTGCATGAAGACTTCTAGGAGGGGAGGGGCAGGTTGGGCGAGGCCAGCCAAGAGTGGGATTTGGGGGATTCTCGGAACTGCACAGAATCTTAGCTAGAGATTCTCCCGAACCCTTGCAAAGCTCTAGCAGCCCACCCAGCAGCCCACTCAGTTTTGGTCGCCACAATGTAGAAAAGATGTGGAGACTCTGGAAAGAGTGCAGAGAAGAGCAACCAAGAGGATTAGGGGACTAGAGACTAAGATGTATGAAGAACGGTTGCAGGAACTGGGTATGTCTAGTTTAATAAAAAGAAGGACCAGGAGAGACAGGATAGCAGTGTCCCAGTATCTCTGGGGTTGCCCCAAAGAAGAGGGAGTCAAACTATTCTCCAAAGCACCTGAGGGTAGACCAAGAAGCAATGGGTGGAAACTAATCAAGGAAAGAAGCAACTTAGAACTAAGGAGGAATTTCCTGACAGTGAGAACAATGAATCAGTGGAACAGAAGTTGCCTCCAGAAGTTGTGAAGGCCCCAACACTGGAAGTCTTTAAGAAGATGTTGGATAGCCCATTTGTCTGAAATGGTATAGGATTTCCTGCCTAGGCAGGGAGTTGGACTAGATGACCTCCAAGGTCCCTTCCAACTCTGCTATTGTATTATTGTATTATTGTTTTTCGCCCTCCCTGAGCCTCCACGTGGGCTCTGTACTTAACTAGCATCTCAAATGGGCCGCGTGGGGACTCCTGGGAGGAGAGATGTGGGGTGGGGTGAAAGATGTGGGGCAGGGTGGGTGGGGCCAGCCAACGGTAGGATTTGCAGGTTCTCCGAACTGGGCAGAGTCTTAGCTAGAGGTTCTCCCAAACCCACAGTAGCCCACCCCTGCTTAGATTGGCCTGTTCTTCAGACTTGGTAGGGAGATCAAGGGGAAAATAAGGATAGAGAGCCCAAGGACCCAGTTCCACAGTTCATCTACTGTCGCTCAGACGTTTCTGCACCGTGACATTAAATATGTACCAGTATATAACGGTTTCGATTGTGTGATACGGTTAAGGAAACTTAGAGATGCAACCACTGTTCCAAAGCCATAATCAATCAAACGAATTGTATGTGCATTCAGAATTCTAGTTTACTTTTTGTAAGGTTTGACAGAAAAGAGGTGGCCTTCGTAGATTACTGTTTAGCCAAGAAATAAAAGGAAAGGAAAGGAAAGGAAAGGAAAAAAAAAGTGGTGGCCTTTGTAAATTACTGTTTCTCTTTAGCCAAGAAAGAAAAGAAAGAAGGGAAGGAAGGAAGGAAGGAGGGAGGGTAGGGTAGGGAGGGAGGAAGGATGGAAGGAAGGAAGGAAGGAAGGAAGGAGGGAGGGAGGGAGGGAGGGAGGGAGGGAGGAAAGGAAGGAAGGAAGGAAGGAAGGATGGAAGGAAGGAAGGAAGGAAGGAAGGAAAGGAAAGAAAGAAAAGTGGTGGCCTTTGTAAATTACTGTTTCTCTTTAGCCAAGAAAGAAAAGAAAGAAGGAAAAAAGAAAAAAAGAAAGAGAAAGAAAGAAAGAAAGGATGGATGGATAGATAGAGATAGATATGGGGGAGAGAGAGATTAGGATTGAAGCCTAATTTGGGAGGGAGGGAGGAAATAAGGAAAGAAAGAAAGAAAGAAAGAAAGAAAGAAAGAAAGAAAGAAAGAAAGAAAGAAAGAAAGAAAATTCCTAGATATCAAAGGGCAGGGCAAGAAGTAAGATGTAAGATGTTGAGTCCATAGAAACAGTGCAGAGAAGAGCAACAAAGATGATTCGGAGGCTGGAGGCTAAAGCATACAATGAATGGTCGCGTGAACTTGCTACCTCCAGTCTAATAAAGAGAAGAACCAGGAGTGACATATCAGCAGTCTTCCAATCTTTGAGGGTCTGTCACAGAGAAAGGGGGTCCACCTAGTCTCCAAAGCACCTGAGGGCAGGACAAGAAGTCACGGATGGAAACTTATCAGAGAGGGATCCAAATCCCCGACAGTGGGATTGATAACATCAGTGAAAGGGCTTGCCTTCAGAATTGTGGATGCTCCATCAGAAGTTGTGGGTGCTCCATCAGAAGTTGTGGGTGCTCCATTAGTGGGGGTTTTCAAGAAGAGATTAGGCAAACATTTGTCTGAAATGGAACAGGGTCTCCTAGAAGATCTCCAAGGTCCCTTCCAACTTTGTTTTATTCTGTTGGGGCTCTATGAGTCTTAGCACCATAAAAACCAACATTGTGTTGCTGTTGATAACATGGCCAAGTCCACAGCGTTGCTCTTTGGCGAACTTAACTATTCCTTCTTCTCCTCCTTGTAGGTTCCGTTCTATCGTGTATCCCTTTAAGCCCAAACTTACCGTATGGATAGCACTGATGTTGATAGCCATCATCTGGGTCCTGGCTATTGTCATCATGTGTCCTTCTGCGGTCATGCTGAAGCTCAAAGAAGAGAAGCGTTTCGTGGTCGTCCTTGGCGAGGACAACCAAACCCGCCCCATCTACTGGTGCCGGGAAGACTGGCCCAACCAGGACATGAAGAAGATCTACACCACTGTCCTCTTCGCCAACATCTACTTGGCTCCCCTGTCGCTCATCGTCATCATGTACGCCCGGATCGGGATCACACTCTTCAACACGGTGCTCGCCTCCGGGAAGCAAGGCCATGAACGCCATTCGGTGTACAAGAAGAAGTTGAAGGTCATCAAGATGCTGATCATCGTAGCTTTGTTATTCATTCTCTCGTGGTTGCCCCTGTGGACTTTGGCCATGCTGTCCGATTATGCCGAACTAGACGAGACGCAGGAGACCCTCATCAATATCTACGTCTACCCCTTTGCCCATTGGTTGGTCTTCTTCAACAGCAGCGTCAACCCAATCATCTACGGCTACTTCAACGAGAACTTCCGGCGAGGTTTTCAAGCGGCTTTGCACCTTCAGCTCTGCTCCGGGGAGGCGATACCTCGGGACATGTATTCTCAACGGGCACAGAGCAACGCGGTCCTGCCAGCCACGGTTCCCCAGCCGATAGACCACGATCTATCCTCGTGTGTCGCCGGGAGGTCCACTCAAAAGGGCAACTGGGCGGACAAGACGCAGGTTCTGGTGATGGAGAATCTGGAACGCGCTTCAAACGACAACGGCGCTAAGCAAGACTTGCTTTGAACTACCTCAGTTGCTGGATGGGATGTCCCCCGATTCAGGGTTTCTCAACTTTGACAACTTTTTAGACGTGCGGACTTCAACTCCCAGGATTCTCCAAGGTGGCTGGGGAATTCTGAGAGTTGAAGTTCGCACGTCTTAAAGAAACACTGCCCCCTAATGGATGCATTAGTAATGACATTTGACCCTACTTGTGGAGGAAGAGAATGGCTGGTGTTTTGGGATCTTCTAGGTGCACTGAATCATTTCTGTCTCCTCCAGGTAGTCCTCGACTTACGCCCATTCATTTAGTGACCATTCGGAGTCACAGCAGCACTGACCAAAGGGACTTACAATCAATCCTCACACTTTTGATCGTCAGAGCTCTCCCCCCTCCAGAGTCACATGATCAAAATTTGGGCCCTTGGTCACTGATCGCCATTTGTCACCTTCCTAGCCCGTTTCGGACAAGCAAAAAGTCAATGGGGGAAGCCAGATTCACTTAACAACCATGTGATTCACTTAACAATCATGCAGTGGTGAGTTACGACCGGTACACCCCAGTACGGGCATACCGGTGCCTGCTGGGAGCACCGGGTACCGTTCCAGTGTGGTGCTCCTGAGGGCCCACATGCCCGCCTGTGCTCCTTACCGGTATTTGAGCTCTTCGGCACTTCCACACCTGTGCACAGAGTGTATGGCATCTGCGCGTCGCTCCAGCGAGCAGCTGGAGCATAGCGGAGGGGTCGCGGAGCGTCGCAGGATGTAAGGATGCATGCACACATTGCGTGCATTCATGTGGTGGACGCCAGGCCCCCTTGCACCATACCGATTGTACCGGGATCCAGAACCCAGCACTGCAATCCTGATGTTGTTAAGCACCATCACAAAAGAGCTCCCGAAATTGGGCACGGCTCATTTAACAAACCACCTCACTTAGCAACAAACATTCCGATCCTAATTGTAGTTGTAAATTGAGGGCTACCTGGAGTTGATTTATTTGAATTGTGAGGGAAATTATTTTCCCGAGATCCGTAAGAATTCAGAGTGGTCGTGTCATCTACATATACCTAATGCTCAGATTATCCCAGGGATGAAGTCTCAAGGTGCTGCTGGTGGATCCTTAAAGGAGCTAGTCAGTGGCCATATACTGTCTATAAAGCAAGGGTTCCCAAACTTGGCAACTTGAAGACTTGTGGACTTCAACTCTCAGAATTCTCCAGCCAGCTCTGCTATCTGAATTCTCCAGCCAGCTCTGCTGGCTGGAGAATTCTGAGAGTTGAAGTCCACAAGTCTTCAAGTTGCCAAGTTTGAGAACCCCTGATATAAAGTATTTTTTTAAAAGAAGAAAATCATTCTTTCAAGAGACGTTTATGCCCGAAGAGTCGGAGGCCGCCATCACTTTCCATTCAAGATATAAAGTCCTGAATAAAAAGAGGAAAGCCATTTCAACCCCCAATAGCCATAACAATAGAGCAAAGGTGGGGGAACGATGGCCGCTTTAGGACTTGTAGACTTCAACTCCCAGAATTCCCGAGAGTCGAAGTCCACAAGTCATAAAGGGCCCATCGTTCCCTACCCCTGACTACTTAGAGGATGGTACGTAAACATTTGGCTTTCTTTTGAAGGAAACTGGGCTTAAAAGTGATACAGGTTTTATGCATTAAAAAAAAAAAAATTACCGTATATTTCGGAGTATAAGACGCACCTATTTCCATCAAAAAAGAGGCTGAAAATCAGGGTGTGTCCTATACACTGAGTACAGCATTTTTTTTGCCTCCCGAAACCCCGCCCCCTTCACCAAAATGACCGTGCAGAGCCTGTAGGAGGCTTTCAGAGAGATCCTGGGGCCTGGGAAAGGGTAGAAATGAGTGAAAAACAGGTCATTTTTTACTCAATTTTGCCCCTCTAGCCCCCAGGAGTACTCTATAAACCTCCTAAAGGCTATGCATGCAATTTTCTGACAAACACCAGCCCTGTTTTTGCAAAAAAACGGGCTGTTTTTTGCTCATTTGGGGGGGGGGAACGGACCCGTTTTTGCGAAAAACGGGCCGTTTTTGTTAGGTTGCAGAGTGCAAAAACTTTTTTTAAAAAAATCTGCCTCTTCAAAACCTTGCTGCGTCTTATACTCCAAAAATATGGTATGTTTGCTTTTCTTTACTTTGAGAGGGGAAGTGAGTACTCTGCACTCCTCAGCTCTCATGATACCTTGAGAAGAAGGTTCAATCATTAAGGGAGGATCGGTGTTACCTCAAATTCCTTCTCCTTATTTGCTCTTTTAGGTGAATAATACCCTGTTCCCCCCAAAATAAGACCGGGTCTTGTATTAATTTTTCTTCCAAAAGTGGCATTAGAGCTCAGGGGTGAAACCCACTTACCTCTGCTACTGGTTTGGTAGCAATGTGAGTGTGCGACTTTCCGCGCATGTGCACGACGCCCCTGGAAAGGTAAGCAAACAGCGAAGGGGGTGGGGGGAATCCGCTGTGCCATGCAGTTTAGATTAGATTAGATCATTTCCTGCTTTCTAGCTAATATAAATTGTGTGTCACAGCTGATCATCAGAAAAAACAGTAACATTTTTACTACTGGTTCGGGCGAACCAGTCCGAACCGGTAGCATTTCAGTCCTGTTAGGGCTTATTTTGCGGAAAATATGAAGTTTGAAGTTTATTCGACTTGTATCCCGCACCTATCTCCCAGAAGGGACCCAGAAAGAAACACAGTAGCACCACTCTAAACATTTTCTTTAGTAGCCTAAAACAATGCCCCCCCCTCCACGATATTTTGGGCACCAGGGAGCCATTCCGTGGACAGAGTTTTTCCCACGGACCGGAGGGGGTGTCGTTTCGTGTGCTACCTTCATCCCGTGGATGGGTTTTTGTTTGTTTGCGCAGCCTGATTATCTAGCACGCCGTGGGCCAGTGCCGGTTCATGGACCGGGAGTTGTGCTCTAGAATTCCTGTCAGGGTTCTAATGCTTCATTGGATACAGGTAGAAGTCAAAAAAGCTTTTACTGGATAGTTTTAGTTTCCTTAAACTGCTGTAATTTCCATCGAAAAGTATCAGAGATCGGGGAGCTCATCCTGATGGGAACGGCAGTCCGATGTGCCCAAAGGCAGCATGCTTTATTTGTATATACGTGTACACTTTGACCTTGAAATGTAAAACAAGCTTCCATCTGCCTGCTTGCCAACGGCCAAGCGAAACACCTGCTTGTAACTGTCATGGTGACTTATTTGGATATGTTAGAAAACGAGCTAAACCAGAGGAGTGAATTTCAGCCTCTCTCTCTCTCTCTCAGCCTGTTCTGACCGAGGTTTCCCCAAAAAGCACGAGGCAGATTCCTGGTCCCGAAAAAACCACTTTCATTAAACAAAGGCGAATCCCTCTCTTTCACATTCAGCCAAGGCCTTGCAAACAGTCTTTCGAAGGTGAATTTATGATCACAGGCCTTATCTATCTTGGAAAGCTGCCATGTAAATATTTTCCAAAACGAGGTGCTGTGCAAGGAAAGACTGGGCACAGAGTCTCTGAGATTCAAGGACAGATCTTCACACTCCTGAAACAAACGAATGAATGAATCGTCTCCTGCAAACTCTACTCCCCTTTTGCTCCTCTTTTATTTCCTCTGGGAGGGGCCATGCATCGTCCACCTGTGGCCTTACTCCCAAGTCGACCCCTGTTCTTTAGCTGTCCCTTTCGCCTGGCAGTGCTGCACATGCGCCTCCTGGGAACAGGCTCCAGCTGTTCTTCTGCCTCACTGATGTCTGACTCCGAAGGCAGCTGATAACTGTCAGAGGGCCCTGGCCCCCTCTCTGCCTCTGACACAGAGCCCTCCTCAGAGCCTTCCCCAGGACTCCAGGACTGGCCCGGTTCATCCCCAACCTCCTCACTGGCTGACTCTGGTGGGCCACGACAAAGCCCAAATCATTTCACAGGAAGGGTACTAATGAGGTTTATTAGGAAGGAGCATTCATATCAGGGAAAGAGCATTAGGATGGTAAAACATACGATGAATGGTTGCAGGAGCTCTTTATTCTCAAAGCCCCTGAAGGCAGAACAAGAAGCCATGGCTGGAAACTAATCAAGGAGAAAAGAACTGAGGAGGAATTTCCTGACAGTAAGAACAATTCATCAGTGGAACAACTTGCCTCCAAAAGTTGCGAATGCCCCAACACTGGAGGATTTTGAGAAGAGACTGGACAACCATTTGTGTGAAATGCTATCGGGCCGGGATGGCGAATCTATGATACGGGTGCCAGAGGTGGCATGCAGAGCTCTCTCCGTGGGCACGCACAGCGCCGCCAGCTCCTTATGCATGTGCCTGAACCCCCAAAATACAATGTGCATGTGGCCCCCATGCATGCTCCCTGCAGGCACCCCATTCTGCTGTTCATGCATGCGAGCCCACCCCCGCATTTCCCCGCCACCGCGGGCTGGCGGGAGGCATGCACGCATGCACAGTGGAACTGACAGCTCGTGTGCCCACTGAGAGGATGCTGAATGCCACCTGTGGCATGTGTGCCATAGGTTCGCCAACACAGATCTAGTCCAACTACCTGCCCAAGCAGGAGACCCTACACCATTTCCGACAGATGGCAGCCCAGTCTCTTCTTGAAAGCGTTCGGCGATTTCCTAACTTCTGTTCCATGGGTTGATAGTTCTCACTGTCAGAAAGTTCCTCCTTGTTTCCAGGTTGAATCCCTCCTTGGTGGTCAGTTTCCATCCATGATTCCTTATCTGGCCTTCAGGTGCTTTGGAAAATAGCTTGATCCCTTCCTCTCTGTGGAGGCCCCTCAAATATTGGATCACTGCTATCATGTCTCCCCGGGTTCTTCTCTTCACTAGACTAGCCAGGCCCAGTTCCTGCAACCGTTCTTCATATGCTTTAGCCTCCAGTTCCTGAATCATTTTGGTTGCTCTTCTCTGCACTTTTTCTAGAGTGTCTACATCTTTTTTATAGCGTGGTGACCAAAACGGGGTGCAGTGTTCTAGCTGTGGTCTTACTAAGGCTTTATAGAATGGTATTAGTACGTCCCTTGATTTTGATTGTAGCCCTCTGCTGATGCAACTTAGGTGTCAGGTTTCCTCAAGATGCCCTAATTGAATCATGAACCTCGAGCCAAGTTTCAAAAGAAAACTAGTCATTTATTAGGAGCACCATTTTGGCAAGACCTTATTGCGGTCAAATCTGAGCCTCATTTCAACGATAGCTGAACTTTACCCCTGTTCCTTCCCTCCCCCTCCGGTCTGTGTCATAAATCACATTCCCCAATGAGGTGCATGTAAGCCTGCTGCAGTAATCCGAAATCCGACTCTAGCTGAAAGTATGCATGGAATGAACTCCTCCCCTTTCTTCGCCATGGCAACTGTATGAGTTGACATTAGGATTGCATTGGCTTTTTTGGCTGCACACCTGTTTCATATTTCATTGGTTGCCCACTAAGACTCCAAGATCCCTCTCACATTTACTGCTATTAAACCAGGTTTCACCCAGTCTACTTCCAAGCTCCTTTCCAACTCTTCTGTTATTCTGGGTTATATTTCCTTCTGCTTCCCATTACAATTGGCAAGGTAGGCGAAGAGAATTAGAGTCAGACCGTAATCATGGGTTTCATCATCAGTAGTAAAGGAAGCATCTCCCAACATGTTCTCCTTCCTTGGACTGTACAGTTCTGAGCCATTCTGGAGTACGGCAACACCAACGTACAATAAATAAATACATTGCTTGCAATTTTATTATCGTAGCAGTCGGTTGTTCTTTCTTAATTTGCTTCTGGACAGGTTGGCAGAAAAGGTAAGGTTTTTACCACTGTGAGTAACTCTTCATTGGCTCTGTTTACCGAAGCTCCCTATTTCTTGATGGGGTATTTAGAAAGGATGCGAATTCATCAGGAGGACCAGGGCTCACCGCGCCATTTTAAAACTATTAAATTTAACTTGCATAAACAATTTATTTATTTTTCGAATTTATACCCCGCCCTTCTCCATTGTTAGGACCCAGGGCGGCGCACAGGCATTATTAAAATCATACAAAAAACAATATACATTATTAAAAGCATATTAAATTAAATCCCGTGCTAAAAAATCCATTTTAAAACCTAAAGATTAAAATTTGCTATGCTAGGCCGGCTATGCTAGGCCGGCGTGTTGAAATAGATATGTCTTAAGACGTTGGCGGAAGAGGCGGAGGTCCGAGATGGTGCATAGGTCGGGGGGGTAGGTCGTTCCAGAGGGCCGGGCCCGCCACAGAGAAGGCCCTTTCCCTGGGGGTCGCCAACCGGCATTGCCCAGCCGATGGTACCCGGAGAAGACCCTCTCTGTGGGACCGGATCGGACCTGCCAATGTTCTTACAGTGAGACTGCCATACAATAAAATGAAACATTATTAAATTTTGTCTACGATGCAAAACATGCGATACAGTTAAAATCTAACTTTACATTTTAACTTTAAATTTAATAATGTTTCATTTTATTGTATGGCAGTCTTACGGTAAGAACATTGGCTGTGCAATGTTCTGGTTTATGCAAGTTAAATTTAATAATTTTAAAATGGCGCAGTGAGCTATTAGCAGCGGTGGGATTCAGCCGGTTCACACCTGTTCGGGCGAACCGGATGTTAATTTTGCATCTGGTTCGCCAAACCAGTTGTGGCAAGGAGTGGCTGTCCCTGCCCACCCCGGCCTGCCCCTACCAGGAGTCTCCACGCAGCCTCCCGGAAGTGGGGAAAGATGTTTGTTTCCGGCCTCAGGAGGGCCTCCAGAAGGCCTCTGGAGCCTGGGGGAAGATGTTTACACTCTCTGAAAAATGGACCTACCGGAAGTCCAAAAATGAGCCTGTTTCCGGCCTCACGAGGGCCTCCGGAGCATGAGGGAGGCCATCTTCACCCTCCCGGAAGCTTCCCTGAGCAAAAAATGGGCCTACAGAAAGTACTAGAAGTCTGAAAACGGTCCTTTATATTATAAGCATTTTGAAAAATCATGCTAGTGATAGCTAACTTTTTCCCCATCGCATGCCAAAAGCGGGGAGGGGGTTGGAGCGCAAGGCAATCGTGCATTGGTGCGCTCACACCCATAAATACTATGTGCACCCCCTCGTGCATGCGTGTTTGACACCTCTCTGGCATGTGACCCCTGCCCTCTCCCCTGCTTTTGGTCTGTGATTGACATGTTTTTCACCCTCCCCAGGCTCCAGAGCAGTGGTGGGTTCCGGGCGGTATGGCCTGGTACAGGTGTACCAGTGGTCGCTGGGAGCAGCAGCCACCGTACTCGAATGGTGTTTTGGTGGGACCGTCTGCCTGCCCACCCGCGTTCCTTACCTCTTTTTGAGGGAAACGGGCCAATGGTGCATGCATGCACAGCGTACAGTGCCTGCACGACCTCGCCGAGCAGCTGGGGCTTCGCAGGGCGGTCATGTGTACATACGTACCCAGTATGTATGCACGAGGTGGACGTTATTGCAGTGTATGGGTTGTGACCGGATCCGGAACCCACCACTGCTCCAGAGGCTTTCTAGGAGGTTGGGGAGGGCAAAAAGCGCCCCCCGCTCCCACCCCAGAGGCCCTCCGGAGGAAGGGAAGTCTGAAAAGGGCTCTTTTCCGGGCCTCCAGAAGGCCTCTGGAGCCTGGGGCAGGCTGTCTTCGTCCTCCAGGAGGCTCTTGTGGAGGGTGGAAAAAAAAATCCCACACTGTGGTGCAGGAGGCTGAGTAGGCCATGCCCACCATGGCCACGCCCACCCAGCAACCAGGCAGAGGAACGGTTGCTAATAATAATAATTTCATAATAATTTTTAATTTATAACCCGCTCTCTCTCCCCGAAGGGACTCGAGGCGGGGCACAGGGAATTAAAATACTAATAAAAACCACAAACAGAATACAGAATTAAACTCAACCTGCGCTAAAATCCCATATAAAAATGAAAACTAAGCCCTAAAAACCCTAAAAACAGTTTAATTACCCTAGGCCGGCCAAGAAGAAGAAGTATGTTTTTAATTTTTGACGGAAGGAGCGGAGGTCCGTGGTTGTTCTAATTTCGGGGGGAAGGTCGTTCCAGAGGGCGGGGCCCGCCACAGAGAAGGCCCTTCCCCTGGGCGTCGCCTGCTGGCATAACCTAGTGGACGGCACCTCTCTGTGGGAGCGAATTGGCCGCAGGGATGTATGGGGCAGGGTGCGATCCCGCAGATAGCTAGGTCCCGTGCCATGGAGCGCTTTGAAGATGACAACCAACACCTTGAAGCGCACCCGAAAGACGACAGGCAGCCAATGCAGCTCGCGCAGGAGCGGTGTTACATGGGAAAACCTAGAGGTTCCCATAACTGCCCGCGCGGCTGCATTCTGGACAAGCTGAAGTCTTCGGGTGCGCCTCAAGGGGAGCCCCATGTAGCTAACATCTGAATCCCACCTGCTGGCTATGCAAAGAGTCTGTTTTTTAAACAAGGAGAGGGAAATTGCTTCAGAAAATCCCAAAGGAGTCTTTTATAGATGCACGCAGTCCTCAAATTAAGACCGTTTCTTCGACGTTGCAACTCCCCCCCCCCTGAAAAAAGTGAGCATTTTTCACACAACGGTCATAAATACAAGTCAGTTGCCAAGCATCTGAATTTTGATCACGTGACTGTGGGGAGGCTGCAGCCAACGGTCCATCTGAAAAACGCTGTTGTAACTTTGAATGGTCACTCAACGAACCGTTGTAGGTCAGGGCTACCTGTATATTAAGAATATTGGAAATCAGCTAGAAAAGATAATAGGGGAACACCTAGATTTTTCAACCTGAGCTGTTTTTATTAGGTACAATATCAGAAAAAAATTAGATAAGAGAAATATGTATTTAATATTATCTGCCCGAACAGCAGTGTGGATTATCGTCACACAACGTTGGGAAAATGAAGAAACACGGCGGGATGAAGAGATAATTAAAAAGATACTAGACCGTGCAGAAAGGGGCAGATTGAAAATTAAACAGAAAGAAGACACAGAATGCTATCAAACATGGAATCTATTTTATCAGTGGTTGGGGAAAAGGGGTTGAGATTAAGAATAGAATCAGTATTGTTAAGTTAATTAAATACTCAGACAACATGATGTTTATTAAGCAGTAAGAAATGTAATTCATTAAAAAAAATCAATAAAATAAAATAATATTGGAAAGTTGGCCTGATTGGCATTAGAAAAAATACCAAATATATACATATACATATACATATACATATACATATACATATACATATACATATACATATACATATACATCAGTGGTTGGTTTCTGCAGGCTCGCACCTACTCACGAGAGCCGGTTGGTGAAATTTAGAGAACCGGTGAGAGGGGGTTCCACCGGTGTACCTGGAAGTAAATCTGGCCCACCGCTGCCAGTGACCCAACGGGAAGGAAAGGAAAGGAAAGGAGAGGAAGGAAGAAAGGAAAGAAAGAAAGAAAGAAAGAAAGAAAGAGAAAGAAAGAAAGAAAGAAAGAAAGAAAGAAAGAAAGAAAGAAAGAAAAGAAAGAATTTATCATCACAATTGAGTCCAAAATTTTGGTTGCTAAGCAAGAGCGTTGTTAAATGAGTTTCACCACATTTTAAAAGGTGGCCACTCCCACCCAGTCACATGACTGCCAAGCCACGCCCACAAAATAGGCCACACCTACAGAGTAGGTTCTAAAAAAAATTGAAACCCACCACTGATATACATATACATATACATATACATATACATATACATATACATATACATATACATATACATATACATATACATATACATATACATATACATATACATATACATATACATATACATATACATATACATATACATATACATATAAAAGAAACAGACATGATGATCTCCGGAACTTTAAAATATAAAATATATTTAAAAATATATTGCTCGCTGAGCTTTCGTTAGCAACTGCTAACATCGTCAGAGTGTAAAAGCCATAAAAGGATACTTGCCTTTATACAATGTTAATCAATTTAGCCATTGCGCGCGTGATAGGTCCATCCACCCGCCTACAAACTGTGATTAGCCCTGTTGTTTTTCTTGCGTCAGGCATGACGCAAGAATTCACAACATATACATATACATATACATATACATATACATATACATATACATATACATATACATATACATATACATATACATATACATATACATATATAGTGTTTCCCCGAAAATAAGACAGGGTCTTATTTTCTTTTGACCCCTGAAATAAGCGCTTGGCCTTATTTTTGGGGAGGTTTTATTATTTTTGAGATTCAGGAGGCAGAGCGCATGGTCACATCATGCTTCTGTGTTGCAATATTTTCAGGGAGGCCTTGTTTTCAGAGGAGGACTTATTTTAGCGCATGCACTCAAAAGCCCGATTGGGCTTATTATCTGGGGAGGTTTTCAGGGAAACAGGGTACATACACATATACATATACATGCGCGGTGACTCAGTGGCTAAGAGGTTGAGCTAGTCGATCAGAAGGTTGATGGTTCAGCGGTTCGAATCCCTAGCGCTGCATAATGGAGTGAGCTCCTGTGACTTGTCCCAGCTTCTGCCAACCTGGCAGTTCGAAAGCACGTAAAAAATACAAGTAGAAAAATAGGGACCACCTTTGGTGGGAAGGGAACAGCGTTCCGTGCGCCTTCGTTGTTGAGTCATGCCGGCCACATGACCACGGAGACGTCTTCAGCCAGCGCTGGCTCTTCGGCTTTGAAACGGAGATGAGCATTGCCCCCTAGAGTCAGGAAAAACTAGCACGCATGTACAGGGGAACCTTTATCTTTACCTATACACACACACACACACACACACACACACACACACACACACGCATATATGTGTATGAGTTTCTGCGGTGAAATAGCCTATGGGCCACCAAGTTAGAACCCCCATGCCTTCTCTCAAAATGCCAGTTATTGGGCACACAAAATAGAGAACGAGCAAGCGCTGTTCTTGTGGGTTTACTGGCCCAGTTTGTTTGGCTTGAGATGAAAGCAGGCAACTGGATAGATAAATCTTCCCCTTTTATCCCAACCTGTAATTTTCATGCCAGCCTCTAATGTTCTTTTGAAGAGCCACGCTTATTAAAACGATTGCAAGCTGGGTTCATTTGCGGTGGAAATGCACCTCGATGGAAGAGACGGGCAAGACAAAAGCGTTAAAAAAACAAACAAACCAGAGAGACAAGAGTTTGCATTTAATCTCTCTTGCTTTTCAGTCCGTAGCTATAAATATCGCCTTCATTAGCCGCTCACCTCCTTCGGAAAGCAGCGGTGTTAAATATCATCTCCAGACTTTGGGAGTCCATCTCTGGGAGGTGGTTAATCTACCAGGACCTCATTATCAATCGCTTCAGAAGTAGATCTGGACAGCTTTCATCTTGGTCAACCACCGGTCAAATGAGCAATTTGCATTTTCATGAGCCTTCTGCCTGGGTATATTACCGATGGTGCATTGTATCTCATTGCTGGGCTTAGCTTTTCTGAATCAGCACATGGGGAGGATTGTTAAACCTCCCTGGTTTTGTCTTGGTGTGCTTCTCACTTACATCTGGCGCTCTGTTCTGACCGAGGCTTCCCGAGAGCCTGAAGCAAACCCCTTGTCCTGACAAAAGCCCCTTTTTTATTAATTCTGCTCATTCACATCCAGCAAAGTCTTTCGAGGGAGGATTTACAGTCACAGACCTTCTCTGGCTTGGAGAGGTGCCAGGCCGATCTCTGCAAAACATGGCAAGGAGTCTCGGAGAGTCACAAAGCAATGAAGCGAATTCATGGTCTCCTGCAAACTCCACTCCCCTTTCGTCCATCTGTGGCCTTACTCCCAAGTCGACCCCTGTTCTTTAACTGTTCCCTTCATCTGGCAAATCTGCGCATGCGCCATTTGGGAACAGGCTCCAGCTGTTTGTCTGCCTCACTGATGTCTGACTCTGAAGGCAGCTGATAACTGTCAGAGGGTCCTGGCCCCCTCTCTGCCTCCGACACAGAGTCCTCCTCAGAGCCTTCCCCAGACTCCAGGACTGGCCCAGGTTCCTCCCCAACCCTCCTCACTGTCCGAATCTGCTGCCAGCTCTGCTGGCCACTGGTGGGTCACAACACTCTGGCTTTTCTTGGGGTTATTTTGCTTTTCAATAAATCTGTTACTTCAATGGAACTTAAAAAAAAATTGGAAATATGAAAAAGAAAACGAGAGAAATAACTCTTGGAAGAAGAATGTTGTGTTGAAATTGTCCTCTTTTACAACACTCTAGGAAGTTCACAATGTCAGCCTATTGTTCCCGGCAATCTGTGTCCTCATTTTACTGACCTGAGAAGGATGGAAGTCTGAGCCAAACCTTGAGCCGGTCAGGATCGACCTCCTGGCAGTGGGCAAAGTTAGCCTGCAAGACTGCATTCTGACCACTGCATCACCACAATGCAACTCTTTTACTAACTAAACAACTTAACAATTGTGGCAACCAAGGTTGTAAAACTCACTTAATAAATATCTCACTTAGCAACATAATTTAGACTTATATGCCACCACCACCCCTTAGTGTTGTGGGTTCCTACAAAACACACACACACACACACACACACACACACACACACACACACACTAGCTGGATACCCGTGCTTCATTACGAAACTATGTGACTGGGCTTGATTCTTAAAGCTTTAAAATTAATGTAGAATGTGTAACTCCTTAGCGTCAGAGCATGTTAATATAAAGCAACTGGCAGTTGGAACAGAGTTCTTTTCAGGTGGGGAGGAGGAGTAGAATGTCTAAACACCCACCCCACAGGTTGGATGAATCACACGCTGGCCACGCCCACACCTGGCCTAACAAAGGGGTAGCATCAGAGTGTGTTAATATAAAGCAACAGGCAGTTGGAACAGAGTTGTTTTCAGGTGGGGAGGGGGAGTAGAACATCTAACTCCTTAGCATCGATACATGTGAATATATAGTACTGTATAAGAAATACTAATGATCTGATGGTCATTTCGAAAAAAATCCTTTCTTAGCGAGCACCTAGAAGCCAAGAGGAACATAAGTGCCGAATTTCAAATTTGTAGGCTTTACAGCTCTGGAGATTTCGTGATGAGTGAGTGGTATTTGGCTTTTATACGAGCCAAATACCGTATATATAGATTTTAAAAACCGGATGTCAACACCTTTCCAGCTCTGTTATTATCTGGCATAGTAAGGATCCCTTTAGTGTAACAAATAACCATAATTGAAGAGATATATCCAACGGAAGCATTTGCAGGTGCTCAGATTTTCACCCAAACAATGAAAGCGGTGTTTTGATTCCGCCTGGATACAAAAGGGGAGTCAGTCAGCATAAATTCATAATTTGCCCAGCCGTGAAATTCCTTGGGGATCCTTCAGAAGTTCAGGATTCTGTCTTATGAGAAGAAAACACTACGCCAGACGGGAACATTCCCTATAATTTTTAAGCGCATGGGAGCATAACTTTATGCCTAAATTTAACGTTTCATGGGAGACCTCAGAGAGAATAGAACAACAGACTTAGAAGGGACCTTGGAGGTCTTCTAGTCCAGCCCCCTGCTTAGGCAGGAAACCCTACACCAGTTCAGACAAATGGTTATCCAACATCTTCTTAAAAACTTCTAGTGTTGGGGCATTCACAACTTCTGGTGGCTTTCCAGAGGCTTTCTAGGAGCCTGGGAAGAGTGAAAACAGTCTCTCCTCCCCACCTCCAGAGGGTTCAGGAGCTTCCCTGAAGCCTCCAAAGTGCGAAAAATGGCCTCAAAAGAAGGCCTAAATCAGCTGGCCAGCGCACACATGCATCCTGGAGCTGACAGGGCAACGCCTCGCATGCCCTAAGAAATGGTTCTGCGTGCCACCTGTGGCACCCATGCCATAGGTTCGCCATCACAGGTATAGATGCTCCTGCTTGAGTAGGGGGTTGGACTAGAACAGTGATGGTGACCCTATGGCACGGGTGCCACAGGTGGCACGCGGAACCATTTCTTAGGGCATGCGAAGCATTGCCCTGTCAACTCCAGCATACTTGTGTGTGCTGGCCAGCTGATTTACGCCTTCTTTTGAGGCTGTTTTTCGCCCTCTGGAGGCTTCAGGGAAGCTCTTGAAGCCTCTGGAGGTGGGGAGGGGAGGCTTTTTTCACCCTCCCCAGGCTCCTAGAAAGCCTCTGGAGCCTGGGGAGGGCGAAAAAAGTGTGCCAAAAGCAGGGGGTCGCGCACGTAGCATTATGGGTGTGGCACACCCATGCACGACCCCCCTTCGCTCCCCCTGCTTTTGGCATGTGAGCCAAAAAAGGTTAGCCATCCCTGGACTAGAAGATCTCCAAGGCCCTCTTTTAACTCTGTTATTCTGTTATCCTGACTTGGAACATTGAGAGAGAGGTTTACCTCCATTTACAGCAACCTGCTCCTTAGTATGGATGTTTCTGCTTTTTGGCCATTTATCATCCTGCCTTAATGAACAATTGCACATTTGCATAACGATCCAAGAGAGAATGTAAAGTGGCGTCAACTTTCGGCATGATAAATATTCTGGGCAAGAATCCTAATCTTTCCCATTCTCATTACTGGAAATCCTTTCGCCCAGCTCCCGTGTCATTTGCATATTTGCAGCTTTCAAGACTTAAACATTCAAACCGATTGCGGGGCTGTATAAACAAAGACTTTGCAAGAGCGAAGATTACTCGCGGCGATAAATTTTGGCCGCCGTTGGATTACAAAAATAAAGTCATCAAACTTCATCAGATCTTTCACTATTATTAAGCTGGGTAGCTGGAGGAGATTAAGTGTGTCAGATTCACGTCCCAATTTTGTTCTTCTGATGTCTGGGGGTTTGGATGAGATTTCGTAATGAATTTGCGTCTCTCCCGGGACGTTAGAATGAAATAGTTTGTGGCAATATTAAAAGGAGGCCCTTAATTGTCCAACTTGAACGGTGGCAGGAAAGTGACACTTGTAGGTAATTGCTTTTAGGCGATAGGAAAATGAAGATGATACTCCTCAGATGAGGAGGAGAAGAATGAAGAAGACATGGAGCTTTCCAACCCAAGGAAGAGCCGAGAACTATTGCCCGGGGACTAAATGACTTAGAGTAGCAGTTCTCAACGTGTGGTCTGTGGACCACTGAGAGGGCGTGATCCTGACAGTTAGAACAATAAATCAGTGGAACAGAAGTTGCCTCCAGAAGTTGTGAAGGCCCCAACACTGGAAGATGATGTTGGATAGCCATTTGTCTGAAGGAGTGTAGGGTTTCCTGCCTAACCCTAACCCTAACCCTAACCCTAACCCTAACCCTAACCCTAACCCTAACCCTAACCCTAACCCTAACCCTAACCCTAACCCTAACCCTAGGCAGGGAGTTGGACTAGAAGACCTCCAAGGTCCCTTCCAACTCTGCTATTGTATTGTATTGTATTGTATTGTATTGTATTGTATTGTATTGTATTGTATTGTATTGTATTGTATTGTATTGTATTGGTATTGTATTGTATTGTATTGTATTGTATTGTATTGTATTGTATTGTATTGTATTGTATTGTATTGTACTGTCATAGGACAGGGGCATCAAACTCAAGGCCCGCGGGCCAAATCTGGCCCCAGGGTGCTTAGATCTAGCCCACGAAAAATGAAACAGTAAAGGACTGGCCTGTGGTGCTTCTACTAGCAAAAATGGGGCTCGGGAGGTGATGCTAGAATTGCACTCAGGACTCCAAAGGCTTGCAATGAATCAGCTGTTTCCAGGGGTGGGATTCAACTGGTTCGGACCAGTTCGGGCGAACCGGATGCTAATTTTATATCTGATTTGCTGAACCTGTCGTTGGATGGACTGGCTGGCCTTGCCCACTCCAATCTACCCCTCCTAGAAGTCTCCACACTTCACGTTCATTATGCCAGGTAAGTGCAGGGCCTGCACAGAAGCTCCGTAAGGGTGAAAAATGGGCCACCCGGAAGTTCCAGAAGTCTGGAAATGGGCTTGTTTCCAGCTGCCAGAGGGCCCCCAGAGCCTGGGGAGGACGTTTTCGCCCTCTTGGATGCTTGAGGAATGCTTCCGGAGCCTGGAAGCAGAGATGGTATTCAGCCAGTTCTGATAGGTTCTGGAGAACCGGTAGTGGAAATTTTGAGCAGTTTGGAGAACCGACAAATAGGCTGGCCATGCCCCCAACTGCCTCCCTGCCTCACAGCTGATCTTCTTTTGTTGCCCTGAACAGGAGAACAGAGCTGGAAAGCAGGTTAGTGCGGTGGGGAGGGAATGGGGATTTTACAGTATCCTTCCCCTGCCACGCCCACAAAGCCACGCCCACAGAACTGGTAGCACCGTATTTATTCGAGTATAACGCGCAAAATTTTCCACCAAAAAAAGAAATCAAAGTTTGGGTGCGCGTTATAAACGAGTGCGCGTTATAAACGAGTGCGCGTTATAAACGGGTGCGCGTTATTTCCTTTCCTCGCCTCGCTCACACGTTACGGTAAGCATTGCTGCTTACCGTAAAGTGTGGGCGATACGGTAATTTTATTTCGGTATTGTGTTCATAGTTTACGTTGTCAATAAATGATTTTTATCATGGCCGCACGTGTTCAACAACGTTTGTCACTTACAATGCTTGGTCTGAGCCGAGAAAAAGTGAAACAAAATTTTATACCGATTTTTAATCGAAAATTAGGGGGTGCGCGTTATACACGTGTGCGCGTTATACTCGAATAAATACGGGGTATATATATTTTTTTAATCTCACCATTGCTGGGGAGGGTGAAAACACCTCCCACTTGCCGTGATGCAGGAGGTTGACTAGGTCACACCCACCCTGGCCACACCCACCCAGCAACCAGACAGAGAACCCGTTGCTAAAAATGTTCAATCCCACCCCTGGCTGTTTCCCTATTCTCAAGACGGACGTTTATTCCATATGCGTTGAGAAGAACCTCATGTGAATGTTTTGGACAAGCTTCAACCTTCCTATTCCTGTTGCAACTAATATTACAATGATTATCATCTGGCCTTCAAGGTCGCTTCCAGTTTTGTTATTCTATGTTCTAATAAAACGTTGAAAGTGCGGAGACGTTTCAAGAAAATTGAAAGAACGAGGAATATAGGATGTATGACGAAAATCCTATTTATGCATAAAGAGAATGATTTAAGTTTTCCTGAAAGCAAAGTGATATTTTCTCTACTCCTGGCACACATCCATTTCTTTCTCTCTCTGTCTTTCATCAGCCACTCATATTGGCTGCCAGGGTGAGATCTGTCACATTAAATAAACATTTGTCTCTTGATGGATGTACAGCATGTGGCCAGGATATTTTTAAGGCTTGCTTTACTTTACATTGTAGTTATTTGTCCTAGGGTAGGAAGCACACAGAGCCCAGCCACAGACCAGATGAGCAGTATCATGTTTTCCCAAATATAAGATTCTGCTGTTATTTATATTTTTTGCCACCAAAAAAAGGCACCAGGTATTATTTTCAGGGTGGTTCAGAGGTGGTGTCCAGCAGGTTCTGACCAGTTGTGGAGAACTAGTAGTGGAAACTTTGAGTAGTTCGGAGAACTGGTAAATACCACCTCTGGCTGGCCACGCCCCCATCTATTCTCTGCCTCCCGAGTCCCAGCTAATTGGGAGGGAATGGAGATTTTGCAGTATCCTTCCCCTGGAGTGGGGAGGGAATGGGGATTTTGCAGTATCCTTCCCCTGGAGTGGGGAGGGAATGGAGATTTTGCAGTATCCTTCCCCTGGAGTGGGGAGGGAATGGAGATTTTGCTGTATCCTTCCCCTGGAGTGGGGAGGGAATGGAGATTTTGCAGCATCCTTCCCCTGGAGTGGGGAGGGAATGGGGATTTTGCAGCATCCTTCCCCTGGAGTGGGGAGGGAATGGAGATTTTGCAGTATCCTTCCCCTGGAGTGGGGAGGGAATGGAGATTTTGCAGTGGGGAGGGAATGGGGATTTTGCAGTATCCTTTCCCTGGAGTGGGAAGGGAATGGAGATTTTGCAGTATCCTTCCCCTGGAGTGGGGAGGGAATGGGGATTTTGCAGTATCCTTCCCCTGGAGTGGGGAGAGAATGGAGATTTTGCAGTATCCTTCCCCTGGAGTGGGGAGGGAATGGAGATTTTGCAGTATCCTTCCACTGGAGTGGGGAGGGAATGGAGATTTTACAGTATCCTTCCCCTGGAGTGGGGAGGGAATGGGGATTTTGCAGTATCCTTCCCCTGGAGTGGGGAGTTTGCAGTATCCTTCCCCTGGAGTGGGGAGGGAATGGGGATTTTGCGGTATCCTTCCCCTGGAGTGGGGAGGGAATGGAGATTTTGCTGTATCCTTCCACTGGAGTGGGGAGGGAATGGAGATTTTACAGTATCCTTCCCCTGGATTGGGGAGGGAATGGGGATTTTGCAGTATCCTTCCCCTGGAGTGGGGAGGGAATGGGGATTTTGCAGTATCCTTCCCCTGGGGTGGGGAGGGAATGGGGATTTTGCAGTATCCTTCCCCTGGAGTGGGGAGGGAATGGGGATTTTGCAGTATCCTTCCCCTGGAGTGGGGAGGGAATGGGGATTTTGCAGTATCCTTCCCCTGGAGTGGGGAGGGAATGGGGATTTTGCAGTATTCTTCCCCTGGAGTGGGGAGGGAATGGAGATTTTGCAGTATCCTTCCCCTGGAGTGGGGAGGGAATGGGGATTTTGCAGTATCCTTCCCCTGGAGTGGGGAGGGAATGGGGATTTTGCAGTATCCTTCCCCTGGAGTGGGGAGGGAATGGGGATTTTGCAGTATCCTTCCCCTGGAGTGGGGAGGGAATGGAGATTTTGCAGTATCCTTCCCCTGGAGTGGGGAGGGAATGGAGATTTTGCAGTATCCTTCCCCTGGAGTGGGGAGGGAATGGAGATTTTGCAGTATCCTTCCCCTGGAGTGGGGAGGGAATGGAGATTTTGCAGTATCCTTCCACTGGAGTGGGGAGGGAATGGGGATTTTGCAGTATCCTTTCCCTGTAGTGGGGAGGGAATGGGGATTTTGCAGTATCCTTCCCCTGGAGTGGGGAGTTTGCAGTATCCTTCCCCTGGAGTGGGGAGGGAATGGGGATTTTGCGGTATCCTTCCCCTGGAGTGGGGAGGGAATGGAGATTTTGCTGTATCCTTCCACTGGAGTGGGGAGGGAATGGAGATTTTACAGTATCCTTCCCCTGGATTGGGGAGGGAATGGGGATTTTGCAGTATCCTTCCCCTGGAGTGGGGAGGGAATGGGGATTTTGCAGTATCCTTCCCCTGGAGTGGGGAGGGAATGGGGATTTTGCAGTATCCTTCCCCTGGAGTGGGGAGGGAATGGGGATTTTGCAGTATTCTTCCCCTGGAGTGGGGAGGGAATGGAGATTTTGCAGTATCCTTCCCCTGGATTGGGGAGGGAATGGGGATTTTGCAGTATCCTTCCCCTGGAGTGGGGAGGGAATGGGGATTTTGCAGTATCCTTCCCCTGGAGTGGGGAGGGAATGGGGATTTTGCAGTATCCTTCCCCTGGAGTGGGGAGGGAATGGGGATTTTGCAGTATCCTTCCCCTGGAGTGGGGAGGGAATGGAGATTTTGCAGTATCCTTTCCCTGTAGTGGGGAGGGAATGGAGATTTTGCAGGATCCGTCTCCTGGAGTGGGGAGGGAATGGGGATTTTGCAGTATCCTTCCCCTGGAGTAGGGAGGGAATGGGGATTTTGCAGTATCCTTCTCCTGGAGTGGGGAGGGAATGGGGATTTTTCTGTATCCTTCCCCTGCCACGCCCATCAAGCCATGCTATTGCCCACCAAGCCACGCCCGCAGAATCAGAGGTAAAATATTTTGAATCCCACTCACTGCTACTGAGTCTTCTTTTCATTCATGTTGAGAATCCTGTTTTAGTCTGGGCAAGCATGTTGCTTCTGTTGTGTGTTTAACTTATGTATTGCACATATGAAATCCAGGCGCATTGTGAGGAAAGGAGATTTATTTCTTCCCAAAACCAAATACATGTTTGCATGTTGGGGTAGCTGCAAAGAAAATGGGGCATAGAGAGATTGATTTAAGGGGAGGCTGGTTCTTGGTGTGGGTTTGAAGGACATGTTGAGTCTAGCGCCTGCCACTTGAGGGATGTGGGCATGGGCAGAAGGGGTTGATTAAATCAAGCAATGTGGATTGAGTCTCTTTGTTTGAACTGTGTGTGTTATAATTAGGTTTACATCCGAGGTGGTATTCAGCAGGTTCTGACCAGATCTGGAGAACCGATAGCGGAAATTCTGAGTAGTTTGGAGAACCGGCAAATACCACCTCTGGCTGGCCTCGCCCCCATTTATTCTCTGCCTCCCAAGTCCCAGATTATTCATTTGTTTATTTGTTTATTTGTTTGTTTGTTTGTTTGTTTGTTTGTTTATTTATTTATTTATTTATTCGAATTTATACCCCGCCCTTCTCCTTGTTAGGACCCAGGGCGGCGCACAGGCATTATTTAAAAACCACAATAAATACAATATACAACATTAAAATATATTAAATTATTTACCCGTGCTAAAACCCATATTAAAAACCCTACCAAATTATAATTTATGTATAAAAGTCAGAAACGGGGGGCTATCCTAGGCCAGCTTGTTGAAATAAATGCGTCTTAAGACATTGGTGGAAGAGGCGGAGGTCTGAGGTAGTGTGAAGGCCGGGGGTAGGTCGTTCCAGAGGGCCGGACCCACCACAGAGAAGGCCCTTCCCCTGGGTGTCGCCAACCAGCATTGCCCAGCCGACGGCACCCGGAGAAGACCCTCTCTGTGGGAGCGGACCGGACGAAGGGATGTTCAGAAGGAAATGGGGATTTTGTAGTAACCTTCCCCTGCCACACCCACCATATCATGCCTACCAAGCCATCCCAGGCCATGCCCATCAAGCCACACCCACAGAACCGGTAGTACATTTTTTTTCAAGTTTACCGGTTGGGGCAAACTGGTCTGAACTGATAGCGTTTTTACTACCAGTTGGGGAGAGCTGGTTCGAACCAGTAGGATTTTTACGAGAGCTGCACTCTAGCTGTGGTGGCCTATACTTGTGATTGATTCATTAATTAATTTTAAATTTGATCAATAAAGAAATGTCACAAGTAATTGCTGTGCTGTGAGGAAAAAAAACCATGACTAGAGTACTTACTCCGCCCAGGTTTAATTAAAATAACTGCAACTCAGCTGTATTTCTTGCCTTTCAAAAGCTTTATGGTTCATTAAAAAAGAAATATATCCCAGTAAGGGGTATGGCCAGCTGATGAGAGCTAATAAGCTCGAAATAGATCTATCCTGGTCTCTCTCTAATTTAATGTATTGATCAGCTCATAAAACTAACACACATATCTAAAATATTATACAATGTAATTCTTGGCTTGCTGTCTGGATGGTCTCTAGTGATGAGCCAATAGGCAGTAAGGGAAACAGTATGTCTCCTCCCTTAATTGGGGCCTAATAATAACAGGTTGTTGTGAAACAATTACCTATATTAATATACCCTGTCTAAGCTGATGCAATAAGGGGAACTTGCTTGGCTCAAGTGCTAGGCTTCTTGCCTTGTATGCAACATAGCCCCGGTTTGAATTCCAGTAAGAGGTATGGCCAGCTGATGAGAGCTAATAAGCTCAAAATAGATCAATCCTAGTCTCTCTCTAATTTAATTTATTGATCAGCTCATAAAACTGCCTGATGATGACACGTTGTCGAAACGTTGCAATAACATCTCCATGCTATATACATGGGAAAATCCTCGAAGCCAGCATATATATATATATATATATAATTATCCCCCTCTAGCCTTGATTGCTTTCCTAAGATTGTCTTGCAATTGAAAAGAAGTAATTAATTCCAAAAGTGATCTTATTAAAAGGAAATGTGTATTTAAAGTATCAGCAGGCACAATTATGCCGACTTCCACTTCTCAGACGTAGAAATCTATTATTTTGAAACACAATAGATTTTTTTTTAAAAAAAGATTGTTATAAAAGTTTTGTCACTTCTTAGACACATTTTGAACCATCCACCCACCCACTCCAGTGGTGGGATTCAATTTTTTTTACTACCAATTCTGTGGCTGTGGCTTGGCGTGGTGGGCGTGGTGTGGTGTGGCGGGCGTGGTGTGGCTTGGTGGGCGTGGTGTGGCTTGGCGGGCATGGCAGAGGAAGGATATTGCAAAATCCCCATTCCTTCCACACCCCACTAAGCTGCTTTCCAGCTCCTTTCTCCTATGCAGGGCCACAGAAGAAGACCCAGCCGATCAGATGATTGGTGCAAAAGTTACCCAGCTGGCTTTGAAGTCTAAGGTGGGACTAGAACTCACTGTCTCCTGGTGATTAGCTCAAAGTCACCCAGCAGACTTTCAAGGCTAAGGCTGGACTAGAATTCACTTCTTTTGGCAGTTACTGCAAAGTCACCCAGCTGACTTTTATGTCTAAGATGGGACTAGAATAAGGTGACCAGATATTCAAAGTCCCAAAGCGGGACACTGTCGACAGGTGGGGGGGGGAGGGGGCCGCTCCGGCGCGTCATGCGCCTGCACAGAGAGTGTCAGGGCCGAGGAGGGGGGGCTGCGTGCGCTCCGGCACATCACACGCTTGCGCAGAGGGCGCGGGGTCAAGGCGCACTCCCACCCGCCCCCGCGGGGCCCTCTTTAAAGGCAGCGGTGGCGGCCCGGGCCGGCGGCGCTGAGAGCCGCAGGCTCGGGCCGCCGCTACCGCTGCCTTTAAAGAGGGCGCTGCGGGGGCGGGTGGGAGCGCGCCCCCCGCCCCGACACCCTCTGCACAGGCATGTGACGCACCAGAGCATGCGCAGCCCCCCATCCTCGGCCTTGACACCCTCCCCGCCCTCCCCGGCACTCAGAGGCCCGCGCCTCTGAGCGCCCACCGCTTGCCCACGCCTCTGAGCACGCCTCTGAGCGCCCGCCACTTGCCCGCAAAAGGCGGGGCATTTTGAAGAGGCGGTGGGGTGCGGGACATCTGAAGGTGAACCGGGACTGTCCCACCAGAAGCGGGACGTCTGGTCACCTTAGACTAGAACTCACTGTCAACTGGTTTCTATTTCCTGGGCCGTAGCTCAAGACCCACTTAACTAATTGTTGCCTTGGTAGGAACTCTTCCTCCTGTCCATCAAGGCCATTCCCTTTTCCCTTGACAACAAGATGCAGTTAGCACTGAAGGATTAAAAAGGAATATTAACCCCGGATCTAGTGGTCCATGCGAAAGGCAAAGGAATAAAAACGAACCCACCTTCCACAAATAGGCAGCAGGATCTTAATTTTTATTGCAATTTAGCCTCACTTCCCCGGCTGATCATTGTTGGAGTTGAGGTCCCAAAATATCTGGAGTGACGAGGCTGGGGATGGTTGGGACAAAAGGAGTTGCAATAGAACGTCGACTGACATTTGTTCTAGTCCTTAAGGCACCAGGCTCGAAACTGGGAGGCTGTGAATTCTAGTCCCACCTTAGGCACGAAGGCCAACGGGCTGACTTTGGGCCAATCACTAGGAGAGTGTGAGTTCTAGTCCTGCATTAGGCATGGAAGCCAGCTGGGTGTCTTTCTCCAGGAGCCTGTTAGTTCTAGTCCCAGTTTAGGCATGATAGCTGTTTTGACTTAGGCTTCCCAAGAGCCGGAAGCAAATTCCTTGCCCGACAAAATAAACCCTTTTATTAATGGACTGTGAATTCTGCTCATTCACATCCAGCAAAGTCTTTCAAGGGAGGATTTACAGTCACAGACCTTCTGTGGCTTGGAGAGCTGCCAGGCCGATCTCTGCAGAACTTGGCAAAGAGTCTCGGAGAGTCACCAACCAATGAAGTGAAGGCATGGTCTCCTGCAAACGCCATTCCCCTTTCGCTCCTCTTTTATTTCCCCCGGGAGGGGCCATTCATCATCCACCTGTGGCCTTAATCCCAAGTTGACCTCTGTTCTTTAGCTGTTTCCTTCGCCTGGCAGTGCTGCACATGCGCCTACTGGGAACAGGCTCCATTGTTCTTCTGCCTCACTGATGTCGGACTCCGAAGGCAGCTGATAACTGTCAGAGGGCCCTGGCCCCCTCTCTGCCTCCGATACAGAGCCCTCCTCAGAGCCTTCTTCAGACTGCAGGACTGGCCCAGGTTCCTCCCCAACCCTCCTCACTGTCCGAATCTGCTGCCAGCTTTGCTGGCGGGCCGCAACAATAGCCAATTGGGCAACTTTAGCCTAATCACTAGGAGATTGTGAATTCTAGTTCTGCCTTAGGCATGAAAGTCAACTGGTTGACTTTGGCTCAATCACTCTCAACCTCACCCCACCCCACCAGGTGGTTGTTGTGGGGTAAAATAGGAGGAAGAGGGAGCGCAGGTATGTTACCTGCTTTATTTATGAGAATAAAAGTCAAACTATTGGAGTCAAACTATTCTCGGAGTCAAGACTATTCTCCAAAGTCAGTTCGGAGTCAAACTATTCTCCAAGGCACCTGAGGGCAGAACAAGAAGCAATGGATGGAAACTAATCGAGGAGAGAAGCAACTTAGAACTGAGGAGAAATTTCCTGACAGTCAGAACAATTAACCAGTGGAACAGCTTGCCTCCAGAAGTTGTGGATGCTCCAACATTGGAAGTCTTCAAGAAGATGTTGGATAGCCATTTGTCTGAAACGGTATAGGGCTTCCTGCCTAGGCAGGGGGTTGGACTAGATGACCTCCAAGGTCCCTTCCAACTCTTGTATTGTATTGTATTGTATTGTAAAAATAATAAAGGCAGGAATAAATGGTATAGGGCAGTGATGGCGAACCTATGGCACCTGTGCCACAGGTGGCACGCGTAGCCATTTGGCAGGGCACGCGAGGTTTGCTCGTAGCATCGTATTTAGTCCTTCGGAGGCTTCAGGGAAGCTCCTAAAGCCTCCAGAGAGCCTCTGGGGTGATGGAGGGGTTGTTTTCGCCCTCCCCAGGCTCCTATAAAGCCTCTGGAGCCTGGGGAGGGTGAAAAAAACATGTAAAAAATGGGGGTGAGTGCCTGTCATGCTCACATTTTTTATTATATTTTAATTCGATTTATATCCCGCCCTTCTCCACGAGGGACCCAGGGCGGCGCACAGGAATTTAAAACTGTTCCCTTCTGGAACAGCTTGCCTCCAGAAGTTGTGAATGCCCTAACCCTGGAAGTCTTTAAAAATATGTTAGACAGCCATTTGTCTGAAATGGTATAAGGTTCCTGCCCACGCAGGGGGTTGGACTAGAAGACCTACAAGGTCCCTTCCAACTCTGCTATTGTATTGTATTGTATATAAAACAAAATATACAAAATTCAAAAGCATATTCAATTAAACAATCCTATGCTAAAAACCAGATTAGAAACCCCAATTTAAAACTATCTAAAATAGCCCCAGCGGGAGGGTTAGGCTAGGCCGGCTTGCTGAAAAAGATGTGTCTTTAGACACTGGCGGACTGGGGGCACGCATTGCATTATGGGTGTGGCACACCAGTGCACAACCCCCCTGCGCTCCCCACCTTATGGCACGCGAGCCTAAAAAGGTTCGCCATCGCTGGGATAGGGTTTCCTGCCTAGGCAGGGGGTTGGACTAGAAGACCTCCAAGGTCCCTTCCAACTCTGCTGTTGTATTGTATTGTATTGCGGGCACCAAACGAAATCCAAATGACAAAAAATAAAACAATTTCCCAAAAGTTATTTTAAACAACTAAATGGAATTGTTTGCATTGCCCTGTGTCGCGTTGGCCATGTTGAGTTGACGGTGATGCACTGTCTCCTTCTGCTGTGGGACGAGCTGGATATCCCCGGGAAAGCCTCATTCGTTGGTTGTGAGACCGCTACGGTGAAGCAACAGTGCTGGGGTGGAAAAAAAGGGTTGTACACAACAAGACACTGGCTTCCCCCTTTTTATTTTAAGCCGACAAAGGAATGTACGCGGTTTCCCACCAGGACGCAAAAACCATAACGGCGCCCTGGGCTCAGAGCCAGCTACGAACACTAGGAAATAAATAATGAGTGCCGTCTCTAAGGAAAGCCATTATCAGCAAGACGTAAACGGCAGCATCTACCGAGTGGTGTGTTAGCCCGGAGCGGAGTTTGCAAATCTTTAGCGCTGATGGCATCCACAACAGCAGGGAAGGCACAGTGGGTGTGCTTTGGAATTTTCTTGAGAATGGGTTTGGGTTAGAAGAGTTGTAAACATCTCCCCCCTCCTTGGTCTTGCTGTTTATATTTTGTGACATGGATCTATTGTGTTGGATGGGATGCTTTGAAGATGATAGCTAGATGGAGTAGGTAGCTATATCGCTAGCTAAATAATTTAGGTAGGTAGGTAGGTACAGTAGGTAGGTAGGTAGATAGGTAGGTAGGTAAGTAAGTAGGTAGACATAGCTAGATAGACAGAGACAGACAGAGAAGACAGATATAGATAGAAAGATAGATAGATAGATAGATAGATAGATAGATAGATAGATAGATAGATAGATAGATAGATAGATAGATGAGAGAGAGAGACATGACAGAGAGACAGACAGACACACACACACACAAAGAGACAGACACACAGAGAGACAGAGAAACAGACAGAGACATTGAGAGAGAGAGACAGACAGAGACAGACACACACAGAGAGAGACAGAAACAGAGTGACAGACAGAGAGAGAGAGACAGAGAGAGACAAGAGAGACAGAGAGAGAGAGACAGAGAGACAGAGACTGAGACAGAGATGAGAGAGAGACAGTCAGACACACACAAACACACAGACATGCAAAGAAAGAGACAGAGAAACAGAGACAGAGAGATGAGAGAGAGACAGACAGACACACACACACACACAGAGATAGAAACAGAGAGAGACAGACGGAGAGACAGAAACAGAGATGAGCGAGACAGAGAGAGGGAGAGACGAGAGAGACAGACACAGAGAGAGACAGTGACAGAGATGAGAGACACACAGAGAGAGAGACAGAGAGAGACAGATGGAGAGACAGAGACAGAGATGAGAGAGACAGAGAGAGGGAGAGGTGAGAGAGACAGACACAGAGAGAGACAGAGGCAGAGATGAGAGAGACAGAGAGAGACAGAGAGACAGACAGACAGACAGACAAACAGACAGTCCAATGGAAGAGAATATATGTAGATCAGAGTTGAGCTATGAAGATTTGGTGCTCTCTGGATCTGGGTGTTTGCTTGCAACCATTTTATTGTCTGACTAGGTAACATCATCAGTGGAAATGAGTGTAGGGTTTCCCCCCTGTTTATACACAGTAGTTTGCCCTGCCAGAGTTGCTCCGGGTGTGGTTTTCTCTTTAATAGTTCTTTGATTATTGTTTTCTTCTTGATCATTTGTCTGGTGTCAATCCCTGCTTATCTAGGTGTTGACCGCTCTGGAAGATGCGTTCTGGTCTTTTTTTATTCTTTCTTTGCGATTTCATTGTCTCTTTCAAATAGTGTGTGACTGTATTCTTGTTGGGTGATTTGTCTAAATGCCAAATGAAGTTGAATTAAATCGAGCCTTTTGAGATGAGTACTCCAAAGTCCTTGAGTTGAACTCCACAAAGTCTTAAGGTTGCCAAGGTTGGAGACCCCTGCTTTAGATGATAGAATAGTCACACACACACACCCTTGAAATGAGATGTCCACAGAGACCCAAGAAAAAAAGCAAATTCATCCCATAGCTCAGAAGAAAGCCGATCTCACCAACTCCAAGTAGAGAAGAGAGCAGCCCCCATTCTCTGATTTCCACGGCGTAGCTGCTAATCTAGCTTTGCTCTACTTCTTTAAACTATTAAAATAAAACATTTCGGGCAAAGAGGACAGAAAGGAGCAATCAGCGAAACCCCGGATTTGATTTTAAGTTTGATGGGATAATTAACTTTCGCGCCTTAGGTTTCCCCCAAGCTGATGGGATGAAAATCATGCCATGGCTGGCTGATTATCGCCATTCAGGCAGAACAAAGAACTTCCATTGGTCTGAAAGTCTCATCAAAAATGTTCTGCTGAACACAGAGAGCTCACGATGTGCTATAAAAATACATAAAACTTTATACAGAGTGTCAGAACAGCACGGGTCCCACCAATAAACCAAGATGAGATTAGGGTAAATTCCTTTCTGACTCTTTTATTAGAACATTGTCAGCCACCAAAGATCAGCTCCACGCGGCAATTAAACATGATTGATGTGGGGGTCTTGGGTGCTCCCTGAGTTTGGTGGTTTTCTTGTAGAACTTTCATTCCCAAAGTAGGTAACATTAGAGAAAGGTAGATGTAAATATTCCCCTTGCACATATGTGTACTAGTCGTTCCTGACTCTAGGGGGCGGTGCTCATCTCCGTTTCAAAGCCGAAGAGCCAGCGCTGTCCGAAGACGTCTCCGTGGTCATGTGGCCGGCATGACTCAACGCTGGAGCTGCACAGAACGTCGTTTCCTTCCCACCAAAGGTGGTTCCTATTTTTCTACTTGCATTTTTTACCTGCTTTCGAATTGCTAGGTTGGCAGAAGCTGGGACGAGTTCTTAATGATAATTTTAGCACGGGTTCTAAATTTAATCTATATTTTAATATTTCTATTGTATTTATTGTTGTGTTTTTATTATTCCTGTGCACCGCCCTGAGTCCCGTCAGGGAGATAGGGCGGTATATAAATGTAATAAACTTGAACTTGAGTAACGGGAGCTCACTCTATTATGCGGCGCTAGGGATTCGAACCGCCGAACTGATGACCTTACTGATCGACAAGCTCAGTGTCTTAGCCGCTGAGCCATCGTGTCCCTTAGGTTAACACTATCAGTTCTAATTAATCCTAACCCCTAACCCTGACCCCTAATCCTAATTCTAAACATAACCCACAGTTCAACTCTGAGCTGCAAATATTCCCTTATATTGAAACTGACTTATTGCTAATCGGGTCTATGCACAGGATTCTTTCCTAGTAGCATCTGCTTGGATTTAGGTAAGGGTCAACTGAATTCAAGGGTGGTTGAACTTGTGGCCTCTAGGCTGATCCCTCGTTTAACTCCATTCCAAGTTCTGATGCTCCTTCTCCTACAAATTGAATTCTACAAACTTAATTCTACCATTCTTAATTCCTCAAGGAAATAAAGACTTGTTCAAGGGTTCCCTCCACACTCTAGGGGAAGGATACCGCAAAATCTCCCTTCCCTTCCCACTCCAGGGGAAGGATACTGTAAAATCTCCCTTCCCTCCCCACTCCAGGGGAGGATACTGCAAAATCCCTATTCTCTTCCCACTCCAGGGGAAGGATACTGCAAAATCCCCATTCCCTCCACACTCCAGGGGAAGGATATTGCAAAATCTCCCTTCCCTCCCCACTCCAGGGGAAGGATACTGCAAAATCCCCATTCTCTCCCCACTCCAGGGGAAGGATACTGTAAAATCTCCCTTCCCTCCCCACTCCAGGGGAGGATACTGCAAAATCCTCATTCCCTCCCCACTCCAAGGGAAAGGATACTGCAAAATCCCCATTCCCTCCCGATCAGCTGGGACTCGGGAGGCAGAGAATAGATAGGGGCGAGGCCAGCCAGAGGTGGTATTTACTGGTTGTCTGAACTACTGAAAATTTCTGCTACTAGTTGTCCTGAACTGGTCAGAACCTGCTGAATGCCACTTCTGGAACTGGCTCTCATCACCTCTTTGAGAGAGCCAGATGACAATCCCTTTTCCTGGGGATTTCTGCGTGGAAAGCATGTGCTACCATCTACATAGCTCTCCTCCTTATCTTCTGGTCACTGACAGAGGTTCATAAGGTGGTTTGAAATATAGCTCTAAGGGGACAATCAGTCTTCACTGGGGACGTCTGACAGACGTCTGACAGCTGTGATCATATAACATCTAATAAGTTAGGTAACGCACACAGCCAACAGTTCATTAAATCAGTGTGACATTTCAATTGTTTGCTGTTCCTTAGCCATCTGGCATCAGCAGGAGTTTACAAGTCAACACACCACTAAACAAGGAAAGCAGAAGGAGCAGAGAAAAGGCTTAAAAACACAGAAGCAAATGAAAACACCTCCGCATCTCCGAATACACCTGCAGAAATCTGAAGAGTATAAGATTTATGCCCAACAAATGTTTGACGTATCCCCCCAAGGGGTTAGGATATAGGAACAACTCCCTATCTCTTGCTTAGTGGTCCCTTAGGTCTCTTACAGGAGAGGTTTACTCCCACATGTGAAATGATACCTTGACCATGGTCCTAAGGTAAAGGTAAAAGTTCTCACACATATGTGCTAGTCGGTCCCGACTCTAGGGGGCGGTTCTCATCTCCGTTTCAAAGCCGAAGAGCCAGCGCTGTCCGAAGACGTCTCCGTGGTCACGTGGCCGGCATGACTCAATGCCGAAGGTCATGGAATGCTGTTACCTTCCCACCAAAGGTGGTTCTTATTTTTCTACTTGCATTTTTTACGCCCTTTCAAACTGCTTTCGAACAAGAAGCAATGGGTGGAAACCAATCAAGGAGAGAAGCAACTTAGAACCGAGGAGGAATTTCCTGACTGTGAGGACAATTAACCAGTGGAACAGAAGTTGCCTCCAGAAGTTGTGAATGCCGCAACACTGGAAGTCCTTAAGAAGATGTTTGTCTGAAACGGTATAGGGCTTCCTGCCTAGGAAGGAAGGGGGTTGGACTAGAAGACCTCCAAGCTCCCTTCCAACTCTGCTATTGTATTATCACTAGGTTGGCAGAAGCGGGGACAAGTAACGGGAGCTCGCACCGTTACACGACGCTAGGGATTCGAACCGCCGAACTGCCGATCTTTCTGATCAACAAGCTCAGCGTCTTCGCTACTGAGCCGCCGCGTCCCTTAATAATAATAGTAGTAACACAGCCTTACTAAATACTTTTTGTCAGTGTGATGGGAGTTAGTTGTTTAGGGAAGTGATGGCATGGGGTGTGTGTGTGTGTGTGTGTGTGTGTGTGTGTGTGTGTGTGAAAACCTGCCCTTGTGTGGAACAGCGACAGTAACAGATGGAGAAGTGGAGGATGCGGAGCGAGTTAAGTCATGGCCCAGCCAACAGTGTCACCCAGTTGCCCGTCTGCTGATGTTCTTCGTGAAAACAGGCTGATCTAATGAGTTGAGATGCCACTTGGAGTGATTACTCTTGCTTCGTGAGCAGAGACTGAGCAACCCTGGGTGATAATGATTCGCGTCTCTTGTAACAACTCCCCCCGCCCCCCGGTGCAGTTATGGAACTGTCACACTACAGTTGGGTTGTAGTATAAACATCCACAGGCAATTGAGTAGCCTGCCGTGGATTTCCATTAGTCTTCCTGTGGGCAACGTCTCATTACCGGCAGAGGGAAAGTCGGCCTAGTTCCTTCTGCTGAGATCTCTTTTCCATCTGCTCGTCCTTTACAACTGTCAGTGAGGCAGCCTTGTTTATTCTGTCCTGCCGAACCCCTGGGAAATACGGACCAGCAATGTTGGCTGGAGTCATGGAAACAGTGGCTAGCCCGCGAGTTGTTCCATCTTGGGGAACATCGTTGGCCTCATCACCATCTATCACGAAGCTCTTTAGCATTCTTGCGGGGCTGTTTTCCCTCTGCTTTTTCTTTTTTCTTTTTTTTTAACCTACAGCGAATTAGCTCCCTCTCTCACGGCTACCAGTTCTCATGCGAGGAGAAACATGCTTTTAAATGCAAGCAGCACATTCCTTGTGCGCTCACGGCAGTGGTGGGTTTCAAATTTTTTAGAACCTACTCTGTAGGTGTGGCCTATTTTGTGGCCGTGGCTTGGTAGTCATGTGACAGGGTGGGAGTGGCCACCTTTTAAAATGTGGTGAAACTCATTTAACAATGCTCTTGCTTAGCAACCAAAATTTTGGACTCAATTCTGATGATAAATTCTTTCTTTCTTTCTTTCTTTCTTTCTTTCTTTCTTTCTTTCTTTCTTTCTTTCTTTCTTTCTTTCTTTCTTCCTTTCCTTTCCTTTCCTTTCCTTCCCGTTGGGTCACTGGCAGCGGCGGGCCAGATTTATTTCCAGGTATGCCGGTGGAACCCCCTCTCACCGGTTCTCTAAATTTCACCAACCGGCTCTCGCGAGTAGGTGCGAGCCTGCAGAAACCCACCACTGGCTCACGGTGTGGCTTCCTGAAAAGGTATTCTGGACCACATACCGTATTTTTTGGAGTATAAGACGCACCTTTCCCCCCCCTAAAAGAGCGTGTAAATGTCTTATACACCAAATACAGCTATTTTTGGCCTCCTAAAGCCGTGCCCCCCGCATCCCATTTTTGTGAAAAATGGGCCATTTTTTGCCAAAACGGGCCCTTTTTTTTCAATCAATCAATCAAATCAATCAAATTTTTATTAGTATACCGCTCCCTCTCCCCGGAGGGACTCGGGGCGGTGCACAGGGGATTATAAAACATACAAACATACAACAATATAAATATCTAAAATCCGATTAAACTACTATAACCCTGCGCTAAAACCTAAAATCCTAAAACACTAAAAAAAAACCTAAAAACCCAATTAAAAATTTAAATATACAGACTAGAGGCAGGAAAGATAAATTAGGCCAGGCCGGCCTGCTGGAAGAAATAGGTTTTGAGCTTTCGGCGGAAGGAGCGGAGGTCCGGAGTTGTTCTGAGGTCGGGGGGTTAGGTTTTTGCCTTCCCTACCCCCCAGAAGAGCTCTGCAGGCTTCAGCAGGACTGGGGGAAAGGAAAAATGCCCCCATTTTGGCAGAAAACAGAAGCAATCTTGCCTTCCCTGAGCCCTGCTGAAGCCTTCAGAGTTCTTCTGGGGGCTGGGGAGGACAAAAACTTTTTTTCCTGACTTACCTCTTTGAAATCTTGTTGCATCTTATACACCGGTGCGTCTTATACTCCAAAAAATACGGTAGTTGAAGAGAGCATTAATAATAATAATAATAATAATAATAATAATAATAATAATAATAATAATAATAATAATAATAATAATAATAAAAAATAAAAAAATTTATTTTATATACCGCATCCTCTCCCCAAGGGGACTCGGAGCGGTGCACAGGGAAAAAATTAAAATAATATAAAATATACATACAAGAATAAATACAATGAATAAAAACGAATTAAATTTAGTTGTCCCTGCAGTAAAATCCCCACATTAAAACTAACATTCCCTAACACCCTAACGTAAAGACTAACCTAGGCCGGCCAAGCAGAAAAGGTATGTCTTAAGTTTTTGACGGAAGGAGCGGAGGTCCGTAGTAGTTCTAATGTCGGGGGGAAGGTTGTTCCAGAGGGCTGGGCCCGCCACAGAGAAGGCCCTTCCCCTGGGCGTCGCCCGCTGACAAAGTCTAGTGGCCGGCACCCGGAGGAGTCCTTCTCTGTGGGAGTGAATCGGCCGTGAGGATGTATGGGGCAGGATCCGATCCCGCATCTACATTGCTGTAGATGTCTTCAGAATCATTATAGCTATTTCATCTCAACTTTGGATTTGGAATAATAAGAGTCGGAAGGGACCTTGGAGGTCTTCTAGTCCAACCCCCCCTGGCCATGCCCACCCCGGTCTCCTGAGGTCAAACGCAACCTCGATGCAGCCCTCAATGAAATTGAGTTTGTCACCCCCTGTTCTAGATCTATTTAGCATAGGTCTGGTATGCTAAATCAGTCCTGGTTGTTGATTGACAGAATTAGAATTAGTTTTTTTCCCCCCCTGGGTTGAATTGACAGAATTAGAATGAAGGTTTTGTTTTGCCTATCAGCGCACTGCACGTTAGAGAACCCTGGCTAATAGACTCAGTGAAACCAGACGTTTTGAGATTGTGTGTTTTCTGCCTCTCCTTATCTATGGGCCCCAGGAGTTTCACTGTCAGTGCAAAGAACTGGGATCCTTCATTAAATTCAAGCACAAAAGATTTATTATTACAGCATGTAGCCAATGAACAGCCAGCACTAAATCGGCACTAGATAAGGGTAAATGGAATTCAAGGGAGGCGGAACTTGGGTGCCTTGTGACAAGGCATAGACTGCAAACTGATGACAGGTTTAACTCCTCCAACAAGCTCTGAATGCTCTTCTCCTAAATCTGCTGACATTCAGTGGCAGATATGCAAATATTCAGAAAATAGGAGGCCTATATTTTTTAATTACCAGGTCTGCCATTCTGCAAGTCAATAATCCATCCCTCCATCCATCCATCTATCCATCTATCTATCCATCCATCCATCGTTCCATCCACCCACCCACCCATCTATCCACCCATCTATCCACCCATCTATCCATCCGTCCATCCATCCATCCATCCATCCTTCCATCCATCCATCTATCCGTCCATCCATCCATTGATGCATCGATCGATCGATTCATCCATCCGTCCATCCATCCAACCATCTATCCATCCGTCCGTCCATCCATCCATCCATCATTCCACCCACCCATCTATCCACCCTTCCACCCACCCATCCATCCATCCATCGATCTATCCAACCATCCATCCATCCATCCATCCATCCATCCATCCATCCATTCTCTCCCTCTCTGTCTCTCTCTGACTCTCTTGTCTGTCTAGAATAGATGAATAGAATAGAATAGAATAGAATTCTTTATTGGCCAATTTATTTCCATCCATCTATCCATCCATCCATCCATCCATCAATGCTTCGATCCATCCATCCATCCATCCATCCGTCCGTCTGTCTGTCTGTCCGTCCACCCCCCCACCCCCCCATCCATCCATCCATCCATCCATCCATCCATCTTCAGAGTCCCTACTGAGCAGAGGTGGCATTCAGCAGGCTCTGACCAGTTCTGGAGAACCGGTAGTGGAAATTTTGAGTAGTTCGGAGAACCGGTAAATACCACCTGTGGCTGGCCCTGCCCCCTTCTATTCTCTGCCTCCCAAGTCCCAGCTGATTGGGAGGAAATGGAGATTTTACAGTATCCTTCCCCTGCCACGCCCACCAAGCCACGCTCACAGAACTGGTAGTAAAATATTTTGAACCCCACCACTGCTGTGGAGTCCTTCTTTTTATTCATGTTGAGAATCCTGTTTGATTCTGGGCAGGCCTGTTGCTTCGGTTGTGTTTTTAACTTAAGTATTGCGTATTGTATTGTATTGTATATATTGCAACCCTCCCCGTGTCTTCCTGGCGTTGGGCCCTCTTACTAAATCTGATAAATATATAAATATATCGGTTGCAGGAGCTGGGTATGTCTAGTTTGATGAAGAGAAGGACCAGGGGAGACATGATAGCAGTCTTCCAATATCTCAGAGGGTGCCACAAAGAAGAGGGAGTCAAGCTATTCTCCAAAGCACCTCAGGGCAGAACAAGAAGCAATGCGTGGAAACTAATCAAGGAGAGAAGCAACTTAGAACTAAGGAGAAATTTCCTGACAGTGAGAACAATTAACCTCTGTAACAGAAGTTGCCTCCAGAAGTTGTGAATGCCCCAACCCTGGAAGTCTTTAAGAAGATGTTAGATAGCCATTTGTCTGAAATGGTATAAGGTTCCTGCCTACGCAGGGGGTTGGACTAGAAGACCTACAAGGTCCCTTCCAACTCTGCTATTGTATTGTATTGTATAAACGAGCATAACCTTTATAGCAGTTGGGTTAAAGTGGAGGGCCTGAACTCCAAAACAACACCGAAAGGGTCATTTGGTGATTCATTTCCCCCCCCCTTGTTAACCTTTCTTCAAATATCAAGGGGAAATTGGCCTTCAGCTTACAATTTCTTTCGAATAGCTGACTGATTCATCTTCCCTTTCACATTGTTAAGTGTTTGCATTGGCAACTGTCAGCCTTCGCTTTGCTGCATGCTTGGCATCTGATCTGCAACCGATAGAAACTACCGTATTTTTCGGACTATAAGACGCACCAAGATTTTGAAGAAGTGGTTTTTTTTAAAATAAAGTTTTTGCACTCTGCAGGCCTCCCATACCCTCTGCACATGTCGTACTGGCCGGTGGGAGGCTCTTGGTGGCAGAAGTTAGTTCAGAATGCAGCCGCGCAGGTGATTACGGGAGCTTCGAGGCACTCCCATATAACACCGATCCTGCGCGAGCTGCACTGGCTACCTGTGGTCTTTCGGGTGTGCTTCAAGGTTTTGACGACCATCTTCAAAGCGCTCCATGGCTCGGGACCTAGTTATATGCGAGACCGTCTCCTGCCCCATACATCCCTCAGACCGATACGCTCCCACAGAGAGGGCCTTCTCAGGGTGCCGTCGGCCGGACAATGCTGACTGGTGACACCCAGGAGAAGGGCCTTCTCTGTGGCGGGCCCTGCCCTGTGGAACGACCTACCCCCAGAACTTCGTACCACCACCAACCTCCGCCTCTTCCACCAGTGTTTAAAAACACACCTCTTTCATCAAGCCGGCCTAACATAATCTCCGCTGGGACTAGTGTAGATAGTTTTATTTCGGGGATTTTAATTGGTTTTTAGCGCAGGACAGGCATTTAATAGGTTTTTTTGTATTACGATTTTGTATGTATTTTAAATTCCTGTGCGCCGCCCTGGGTCCTTTTGGAGAAGGGCGGGATATAAATCTAATAATAATAATAGAAGGCGATCTCGTAAGAACCCCGGTCCTAAGCCATGGAGTGCTTTAAAGATGGTAACTAACACCGACAAGTGACATAAAGCTGCCCCCCACCCCACCCCAGCCTCCCCTTGCCCCTCAAAGGCCAGACACAAACCTGATGTGGCCCTCAATGAAATCCAGTTTGACACCCCTGGACTAGAAGACCTCCAAGGTCTCTTCCAACTCTCTTCTTCCGTTATCTCAAGGTGAGCGAAAGAAAAGCTTTCAACAACAACAACAACAATAATAATAATAATAATAATTTAATTTATAACCCCAAAGAGCAGGTTCTCTCCCCATACATCCCTTCGTCCACTCTGCTCCCACAGAGAGGGTCTTCTTCGGGTGCCGTCGGCGGGGCAATGCCGGTTGGCGACACCCAGGGGAAGGGCCTTCTCTGTGGCGGGCCCGGCCCTCTGGAACGACCTACCCCTCGACCTTTGTATTATCTCGGACCTCCGCCTCTTCCGCCAACGTCTTAAGATGTATTTATTTCAACAAGCTGGCCTAGGATAGCCCCCCGTTTCTGACTTTTTAAAGAAAAATTTATAATTTGGTAAGGGTTTTAATATTGTGTTTTAGCACGGGTTTATTAATTTAATACATTTTAATTGATATTTATTGTATTTTGTGTTTTTAAATAATGCCTGTGCGCCGCCCTGGGTCCTAACAAGGAGAAGGGCGGGGTATAAATTTAATAAAATAAAATAAATAAAAATAAATAAAGGGACTCGAGGCGGGGCACAGGGAAATTAAAAATACATATAAAACCACAAACAATACAGTATTAAAAAGAATTAAACTAAAATCCTGCGCTAAAATCCCATGTTAAAACTAAGACAAACCCCTAAAAAACCCTACAAGACAAGTTTTGAAGCTTCATCAAAGCAAAATGAGGGGCCGGGGGAGGAAACAGGCGTGGGTAGAATCCGTCTCCATTTGCCAGCTGATTTGTGTGAGATAACTTACTCCATGGAGCGCCTGTCAGAAATCTGGCAGACCGGTGAGCAAATGGACTCCAATTGTCCAAGAATTATGGGAAGAAATATTTGATGTTTTGTTTTTTCTTCCCCTCAGAGAAAGGAAAAGCTTTGTACAATTTCTCCAGTTGTTGGCATGATTCATTTTTCTTTTCTATTTAGTGCGTTTCTTTTCTTTTCTGCTGGAGAAAGGGAGGGAGGGAGGGAGGAGGAGGAGGGAGGGGGGGAACAAGGAAGGGAGCAAGGGAACAAAAGAGAGAGGGAGGGAGGAAGGAAAGAAGAAAGAGAACAAGGAAACAAAAGAGAGAGGGAGGGAGGGAGGAAAGAAGAAAGGAAACAAGGAAACAAAAGAGAGAGGGAGGTAGGTAGGAAAGAAGGGAGGGAGGGAGGGAAAGAGGAGGAGGAAGAAACAAGGAAGAAAAGAAGGAAACCAAAGAGGGAGGGAGGAAAGAAGGGAAGGAGGGAAAGAGGAGGAGGAAGAAACAAGGAAACCGAAAAGGGAGGGCGGAGGGAGGGTGGAAACAAAAGAGAGAGGGAGGGAGGAAGGAAAGAAGAAAGGAAACAAGGAAACAAAAGAGAGAGGGAGGGAGGGAGGAAGGAAAGAAGGGAGGGAGGGAGGGAGGGAGGGAGGGAAAGAGGAGGAGGAAGAAACAAGGAAGAAAAGAAGGAAACCAAAGAGGGAGGGAGGAAAGAAGGGAAGGAGGGAAAGAGGAGGAGGAAGAAACAAGGAAACCAAAAAGGGAGGGAGGAGGGAGGGTGGAAACAAAAGAGAGAGGGAGGGAGGAAGAAAACAAGGAAGGAAACAAGGAAACAAAAGAGGGGGGAGGAAGGAAGGAAAGTAGGAAGGAAAGCAGGAAGGAATGAAGGAAGGTAGGAAGGAGGGAAGGAAGGAAAGTAGGCAGGTAAAAAGGGAGAAAAGGAAGGAAGGAAACAAAATAGGGAGGGAGGAAAGGAGGGAAGGAGGGAGAGAGGAGGAGGAAGGGAGGAAACAAGAAAGGGGGGAGGAAGAAAGGAAAGTAGGAAGGAAAGAAGGAAGGAATGAAGGAAGATAGGAAGGAAAGTAGGCAGGTAAAAAGGAAGGAAAGAAGGAAGGAAAGAAGGAAGGTAGGTAGGTAGGAAGGAAGGAAAGAAGGAAAGAAACAAAAGAGGGAGGGAGAAAGGGAGGGAAGCAGGGAGGGAAGAAACAAAAGAGGGAGGAAGGGAGGAAGGAAAGTAGGAAACAAGGAAGGTAAAAAGGAAGGAAAGAAGGAAGGAAACAAAAGAGGAAGGGAGGGAGAGAGGAAGTTTGGAGAATGGGAGATTCATTTAATAAGAGGCTGCTGGATAGAAGGAAAATAGAGTTGAATGAGAAATTGGAAAAAACCTTTCAGAAAAAGAGCAGCAAATCCCTTTCATAAGAAAAGGACATATATAAATAAGCATTAAGAACTGAGCTCTCAGCTTGATGGACAGGATGAAGCATTTGAAGAAGAAAAACTCAGATGGGGAGTCTCTGAAAGGCCCATCAAAAGCTGCATTTAAAAAACAACAACCACCCAACAGCTGGTGCTGAAACCAACGATTCTTGGGGAACCCAATGAAATGCAATGCGATGTAATCTAATTTAAACTCCATGAAAGGGAAATTGCTTTAATTAGCGGCACTTAATGGGGCTCCTTCGCTTCCTACTGCTACCAAATTAAACCTTACAATCTATGTTGGGGAAATTAGCACTTGCACCATTCTGATGAGGGCTGCTCCCAGCTGAGTAGCTCAGGGGTCTCCAACCTTTGCAACTTTAAGTCTAAGCTTTGCTGGCTGGAGAATTCTGGGAGCTGAAGTCCTTCAGACTTAAAGTTGCAAAGGTTGGAGACCCCTGAGCTAAAGGATTCTGGGAGTTGAAGTCCAGCTTTGCTGGCTGGAGAATTCTGGGAGCTGAAGTCCTTCAGACTTAAAATTGCAAAGGTTGGAGACCCCTGAGCTAAAGGATTCTGGGAGTTGAAGTCCAGCTTTGCTGGCTGGAGAATTCTGGGAGCTGAAGTCCTTCAGACTTAAAGTTGCAAAGGTTGGAGACCCCTGAGCTAAAGGATTCTGGGAGTTGAAGTCCAACTTTGCTGGCTGGAGAATTCTGGGAGCTGAAGTCCTTCAGACTTAAAGTTGCAAAGGTTGGAGACCCCTGAGCTAAAGGATTCTGGGAGTTGAAGTCCAGCTTTGCTGGCTGGAGAATTCTGGGAGCTGAAGTCCTTCAGACTTAAAGTTGCAAAGGTTGGAGACCCCTGGTGTAGCAGTTGTAATATTTTAACACGCCTGTTAAAATAAACAGGGTTTCTCTCACACTGGTGTGAAATTTGCGGGTAGTTCTTCACTTAGTGACTGTTCAAAGTTTCAGAAGCACTGAAAAAAGGGACTTTACGACCGTTTTTCACACTTATGACCGTTGCAACAGCCCTACGGTCATATGATTTCCATTCGGGTGGTTGACAACTGACTCAGATTTATGACATCCGCAGTGTCCCGGGGGGGGGGGGTCACGTGATCCCCTTTTGCGACATTCTGAGGAGCAAAGTCAGTGGGGAAGCCACATTCAGTTAACAATCGTGGTATGAAGAAACAAATGCACTGATTCTCTAGACAAATGTATCAAGAAAAGTCATAAAATGGGGCAAAACTCACTGAATAGAATAGGAGTAGAGTAGAATAGAATAGAAAAGAATAGAAATGAAAATGGAATGGAATGGAACAGAACAGAATAGAGAATGGAATGGAATGGAACGGAACGGAACGGAACGGAACGGAACAGAACAGAATAGAAAAGAATAGAAATGAGAATGGAATGGAATGGAATGGAATGGAACGGAACAGAACAGAGTAGAGAATGGAATGGAATGGAACGGAACGGAACAGAACAGAATAGAAAAGAATAGAAATGAAAATGGAATGGAATGGAATGGAATGGAATGGAACGGAACGGAACGGAACAGAACAGAACAGAACAGAACAGAACAGAGTAGAGAATGGAATGGAATGGAACGGAACGGAACAGAACAGAACAGAACAGAACAGAACAGAATAGAAAAGAATAGAAATGAAAATGGAATGGAATGGAATGGAACGGAACAGAACAGAACAGAACAGAGTAGAGAATGGAATGGAATGGAACGGAACGGAACAGAATAGAAAAGAATAGAAATGAAAATGGAATGGAATGAAACAGAACAGAACAGAGTAGAGAATGGAATGGAATGGAACGGAACAGAACGGAACAGAATAGAAAAGAATAGAAATGAAAATGGAATGGAATGACACAGAACAGAACAGAGTAGAGAATGGAATGGAATGGAACAGAACAGAACAGAACAGAATAGAGAATGGAATGGAATGAAATGGAATGGAACAGAACGGAACGGAACGGAACGGAACAGAACAGAACAGAACAGAACAGAACAGAAAAGAATAGAATAGAAAAGAATAGAAATGAAAATGGAATGGAGCAGAACAGAATAGAGAATGGAATGGAACGGAACAGAATGGAACAGAACGGAACAGAACAACAGAACAGAACAGAGAATGGAATGGAATAGAGAATAGAATAGAATAGAAGAGAAGAGAAGAGAAGAGAAAAGAAGAGAAGAGAATAATGAATGGAATAGAGTGGAGTGGAATGGAGTGGAATAGAATAGAAGAATAGAAAAATGGATGGAAAAATATAGAAAGATGAAAGAAAGAAAGAAAGAAAAAAGAAAGAAAGAAAGAAAGAAAGAAAAGAAAAGAAAGAAAGAAAGGAGAAAGATAGAAAAATGGATAGATAGATGATAGGTAGGTAAGTAAGATTTAGGTAGGTAGGTAGGCAGACAGGCAGGCAGGCAGGCAGGCAGGCAGACAGACAGACAGATAGATAGATAGATAGATAGATGAAAGAGAGACAGTGAATAGAGATAGAGATAGAGGGTTAGAGAGAGAGAGAGATTTGATAACAATGCATAATCATAAAAAGTATGGAGACTGCTGATGCATATCAACTTTTTAAAGCAATAATAATACCTTACTTAGAAACTATTCAAATTAGTAGGAGGTATGAGCTGGAAATATAACAAAGCCTTCTCCTTCAGAGTTATTTCTAATCCGTTTCCATCTTGCAAGAAAAACCAAAAACCAAGACAAAATGTATGAATCTAACTGCTGAGAGGCAGGTGAAAAATAATTCTATTAGACAGCCGAATAAGAAGAAGAGAAATTGAATGGCTTCGATCTTCAAATGGGCACAGCAAGCAGCCTCATAGAAATGATTTTCTTTTTTACGTTAATAAAAAGAACGATGTTCCTTCTGAAGGCTGAAATTCATCTGCTGTGATCCACACGGTTGACCTCAGGTGAGAAATTATTTTTCTCACAAAAAGCTTCAGAAAAGCTGGCCAAAGGTAGACTGCAAGGAGAATAATGCAGAGAGAGAGAGAGAAATAGGCATTCTTAGCCACCTAGGAGTTTACCATATACTTTTTGGAACAATAGGAAAAAATATACACCCAAGAAATGAATATATCCAAGACAAAATTTGTATAAAATTGATGAAGATTATAGACACATTTCTATTGGGTAGATTGCTTGGGAAAAGCTTATTTCAAGAGCCACGCTTACAAAATCGCATTTTATTTGTAAAACTGTATTTCCTACACTCTTCTGTCAGGGCGGTAGTCCTCGTTTAGCGACTGCCTTGTTTAGCAACCGTTCACACTTAACAACAGGGACAAAGAAGTCCCTTCCGTGGGAACAATCCTCGCATTAGCGAACGTTGCAAAGAAAGTTGCAGTACAATGGTGAACACCCTTCTGCTTTCGCTTGGCAACTGCTTCACTTAAGGACCAAGAGGCCACTCCCAATTTGGGGCCACTACCCAAGGAGGATCTGTTTTGCTCAAAGAAATATTCAGTAGTTCTGGATTTCCCAACAGTTCATTGAGTGACCGGTCAAAGTTACAATGATATTGAAAAAAGTGACTTGCGACCATTTCCCACACTTATGACCTTGCCCCACCCCCTGCCCCTGGGAAGCAGACGAGTGGCCGGCATGCTGGCTGGGGAGGCTACGGCTGCCTCCTTGGCCGTGGGGTCAAGGAGTCCCCAAGGAGTCCCGCAGTCAACGAGGGTGGAGGAAGAGCCACACTCGAAGGGCCAAAGACCCGCTTGTGGCTCGCAAGCCACGGTTTGCCGACCACTGCCCTAGCTTGTCGTGCAAAAATCGGGACTTTTTTAAAACGCAGCGGGACGCGAGACAAATTGCTAAAAATCGGGACTGTCCCGCCAAAAGCGGGACGTCTGGTCACCTTATCAATAACTGGCTGGCTTGGCACAGCAACCAAACAGGGGAGGTACAGACTTCAGTGGATAGTTAGCACTGCAGAAACAATAGTTGCAACCAGCCTGCCTTCCGTTGAGGATCTGTATACTGCACGAACCAGAAAGAGGGCTGAGAAAAAAACTACCGACCCCTCACATCCTGGAAATAAACTATTTCATCTTCTCCCCTAGGGCATTGCATGCCAAAACATCTAGACATAAAGATAGGGGGTTTTTTCCCCCTGCGTCATCACTCTGCTGAACACCTAATTCCCACAGCGCTGTCTTATTATGTAAGGATATTTCCCCATGTAGTAGGGCTGCATTGCTATTATGCCTCTCATCTTCTCATCTTTTCCTAAGAGCTTCTCCTGTTGGTGTCTGTGATTTATCACTTGCTGTTGTATCTTATGATGAATGATTGTAACTGTGATCTCTGGTATATGAACTTATCACTTTGTTGTTTGTACGTTACACTATGTATGTTCTGTTCTGTTCTATTCCATTCCTTTCCATTGTGTTCCATTGTGTTCCATTCTATTCTGTTCTATTGTGTTCTGTTCTGTTCTATTCTATTCTCCTTTCCTTTCCTTTCCATTCCATTCTATTCTCTATTCCATTCCATTCCATTCCATTCTGTCCCACATATTCTATTCTATTCTATTCTATTCTCCTTTCCTTTCCTTTCCATTGCATTACATTGCATTCTATTCTCTATTCCATTCCATTCCATTCTATTCTGTCCCACATTTTCTATTCTATTCTATTCTATTCTATTCGATTCTCCTTTCCTTTCCATTCCATTCCATTCCACTCCATTCTATTCTCTATTCCATTCCATTCCATTATATTCTGTCCCACATTTTCTATTCCTATTCCTATTCCTATTCTATTCTATTCTATTCTATTCTATTCTCCTTTCCTTTCCTTTCCATTCCATTCCATTCCATTCTATTCTCTATTCCATTCCATTCTATTCTGTCCCACATTTTCTATTCTATTCTATTCTATTCTATTCTATTCTATTCTATTCTATTCTCCTTTCCTTTCCTTTCCATTCCATTCCACTCCATTCTATTCTCTATTCCAGTCCATTCCATTATATTCTGTCCCACATTTTCTTTTCTGTTCCTATTCCTATTCCTATTCTATTCTATTCTATTCTATTCTCCTTTCCTTTCCTTTCCTTTCCATTCCATTCCATTCTATTCTCTATTCCATTCCATTCTATTCTGTCCCACATTTTCTATTCTATTCTATTCTATTCTATTCTATTCTATTCTCCTTTCCTTTCCTTTCCATTCCATTCCACTCCATTCTATTCTCTATTCCAGTCCATTCCATTATATTCTGTCCCACATTTTCTTTTCTGTTCCTATTCCTATTCCTATTCCTATTCCTATTCTATTCTATTCTATTCTATTCTATTCTATTCTATTCTATTCTATTCTCCTTTCCTTTCCTTTCCTTTCCTTTCCTTTCCTTTCCATTCCATTCCACTCCATTCTATTCTCTATTCCATTCCATTCCATTATATTCTGTCCCACATTTTCTATTCTATTCTATTCTATTCTATTCTATTCTATTCTAAGCACCTGGCTCAGCTTTAATTGCATAAAAACAATTTCCCCACAAATGGGATAAGAGCAAACACCTTCAATGCCACAGTTGTTCACAATTGTTATTTATTGCACCCTTTTGGCGGGAGCTGTAATAAACTGGAATCATTTTTAGTCTGGTCCAGTAACTTTTTTTTTTTCTTCTTCTCCTGTACAGGTATTTTTCTTTCCACAATGAGATTCATTTTATTTCTCTCTGAGTGCACTCTGCAGTATCATTTTGCTTACAACTTGAGACTGCTTCAGTCTTTGCAAAAGCCTCCATCTCTTGGGGGGAAATTATTTATGACATTCTTTTCAGATTTGTTTTGGCTTCTATCCAAATGTTTTAACTCATTTCTTTTCTCCAAGCAGTGAGGTTCCTGCATAAATTTAGGATGCATATAATAGGTAAAAATAGGTTCTGCCTTTAAACTTAGTATCTATCAATGGAGCATTCCCCTAAGCGTGTGTGTGTGTATGTGTGTGTGTTTGTGTGTGCTAGCTGGATACCTGTGCTTCGCAACAAAACTATGCGATCGGGCAATGCAGGAGCAATTTGGTTCATAATCCATTGGCTTGGTGGTGGTCGGTAATTGAAACACATAAGGGAATATCACTCCCACCGCCTTGAGTCCGGAAACAGATCCATAGGTGGAAGGCATAGACATTTTGGTGAGGTACCGATGTTTAGTACTGCAAGGAGTTCCAGACTGCTCTTGAGTGAAGGAGTGGAATGTCTGCCAGTTTGAACTGAGGTAACGGAATGTGAGGCAACTGGCAGTTGGAACAGAGTTCTTTTCAGGTGGGGAGGGGGAGTAGAACTCCTTAGCATCAGAGCCTGTTAATTACTGTATAAGAAATACTAATGATCTGATGGTCATTCCGATAAATCCTTTCTTAGCGAGCACTTAGAAGCCAAGAGGAACACATGTGCCAAATTTCAAGTTTGTAGGCTTTACAGTTCTGGAGATTTCGTGATGAGTGAGTGGTATTTGCCAGAGAGAGAGACAGACAGACAGATATAGATATAGATATACGTAGCTATAGCTATAGCTTAGATAGGTGGGTAGGTAGGTTGGTAGGTAGATTGGTAGGTTGGTAGGTTGGTAGGTTGGTAGGTTGGTAGGTAGGTGTTGTGGCCCAGCCGACTCTGGATGAGCTGCTGAGGGACTCTCCTAGCGAAGAGCCCTAGGAGTCTGCTCTGGAGGAGGAGGGAGTCCTGGAGGAGGACTCAGCATCAGAGCAGGACTCAGAGAGGCTATTTGACCATCAGGAGGCGCCTGGGTGATGGAGCAATGGGGAGGATCAAAGGCAATTTGTCCATGATGCCAGAGTGAGCAGGGCTGAGAGGCGTAGGCAACAATTACATCGGAGGCAGGCTCGCAGGCAATGATTAAGAGCCAGGTGGTTGCTGAGTGGCCCCTCCCAAGAGAGCTTATAGGTGAGACATAGATAGATAGATAGATAGATAGATAGATAGATAGATAGATAGATAGATAGATAGATAGATAGATAGATAGATAGATAGATAGATAGATATAATAGGTAGGTAGGTAGGTAGGTATGTAGGTAGGTATGTAGGTAGGTAGATAGATAGATTATAACATAGAGAGATATAATAGGTAGGTAGGTGGGTAAGTAGATTGATTATAACGTAGAAAGGATAATAGGTAGGTAGGTATGTAGGTATGTAGGTATGTAGGTATGTAGGTAGGTAGGTAGGTAGATTAGATGGATGGATGGATGGATGGATGGAGGGATGGAGGGATGTATAGATAGATAGATAGATAGATAGATAGATAGATAGATAGATAGATAGATAGATAGATAGATAGATAGATAGATAGATAGATAGATAGATAGATATGAAGGCACTTTTCATGCAGTTGGTGTGTGTTTGCATGTGTGTTTCCCCTCTATCTCAGAAGTTGGGATGAATTTTGTGATCCACAATGAAGCAAGACATTGCAATGGTCTCTGTCATCACCATGGGCATTCAGTAAGAAGATTTGAATGGTGTGACTCACTTCAAATGAAATTTCAACAGCCGTTCTTCACAGGCTTTCATTTAAATTCATCCCAGGAAACCTGAGGAATCCTGCCGTATTGTTAATCTATCCTTTGGCCTGAGGCCACTGAAGCAACCAACGAGCACGGTTGGAGTTTCTGTTCATTAACAACTTAGCGCAGTTTCTCAATATTTTTTAGCTCTGTAGAACTCACCAGGAGACAAATGACTGGAACATCCAACAGGAGAGGCAGGCGTAGGAAAGCTCAGGCAGAAGGAAAAATCTAATTTCGTGATTTTTGCTTTTAATAGGAAGAGAAAGCGGAAGGGGAAAGGGAAGGAAAGGAGAAGGAGAGGAAGAGGAAGAAGAGGAAATGGGAGAGGAGAAAGAGGAGGGAGAGGAAGAGAAAGGGAAGAAAGAGGGAGAGGAAGAAGAAGAGGAAGAAGGAGGAGAAGAGCAAGGGGAGAGAGAGGGGAAGAAGAAGAAGAAGAAGAAGAAGAAGAAGAAGAAGAAGAAGAAGAAGAAGAAGAAGAAGAAGAAGAAGAAGAAGAAGAAGAAGAAGAAGATGATGGAGGACAAGAGAGAGGAGGAGGAAGAGAAGGAGAAGGAGGAGAAGAAGAAGAAGAAGAAGAAGAAGAGGAGAAGAAAGGAAAAGAAGAACAAGATGATGATGGAGGACAAGAGGGAGGAGGAGGAAGAGAAGGAGAAGGAGGAGGAGGAGGAGGAGGAGGAGAAGGAGAAGAAAAAGAAGAAGAAGAAGAAGAAGAAGAAGAAGAAGAAGAAGAAGAGGAGGAGAAGAAAGGAAAAGAAGAAGAAGATGATGATGGATGACAAGAGGGAGGAGGAGGAAGAGAAGGAGAAGGAGAAGGAGGAGGAGGAGGAGGAGGAGAAGGAGGAGAAGAAGAAGAAGAAGAAGAGGAGGAGAAGAAAGGAAAAGAAGAAGATGATGATAGAGGACAAGAGGGAGGAGGAGAAGGAGAAGAGGAGGAGGAGGAGGAGGAGGAGAAGGAGAAGAAGAAGAAGAAGAAGAAGAAGAAGAAGAAGAAGAAGAAGAAGAAGAAGAAGAAGAAGAAGAGAGGAAGAGGAGGAGGAGGAGTGCAAACGTATTTTACATGCAGTTAAATAATAATAGGTAATGCATTTTAACTACTAGCTGATAGTAATTCTGGATACGTATGTGTTGTGTGTGGTCTAAACTTGCCCTTTCGGGTGTGACTTTTGGTTGATATAGGTAGATAAATATAGCTAAAGGTACAGATGGTTATAGATATTCCATGAATCTTTCATCTCATTTTCAAAAGATCCACCCTCTGTCCTTAACAAAGTAAGGGCCAACTGAATAGGGGAAATCTGAATTTTACGGATTTCACTGAGTCAAATTCCTGATCTTTGGAGCGAACCGGTTAGCTCTCAGCTGATTGTCGGAGCTATCGGTTCCCCCGAACCAGTCTGAACCAGCTGAATCCCACCCCTGGTGGAGATACACAGTAAATAAAACTATGAGACATTCGTACGCATGAGACACACACATACATATCTCCATTCTTTCCCAAACGAGACTTTAGTTCTAATATCTCTTTCTCTCTCTCTCTCTCTGTATCTTTTCTTTTTTAGTTTTTCTTTTTTCTTTTCTTTCTTTCTTCCTTTCTTCCTTTTTCTTTCTGTCAGCAGCCTGACTGTCTTTCTTTTCCTTCTTTCTTTCTTTCCTTCCTTCCTATTTTTATTCGTATTTCTGTCTCTCTGTCTCTTTCTTTCTTTCTTTCTTTCTTTCTTTCTTTCTTTCTTTCTTTCTTTCTTTCTTTCTTTCTGTCAGTCTGTCTCTGTCTATCTTTTTCTCCCTTCCTTCCTTCTTTCCTTCTTTCCTTCTTTCCTTCTTTCTTTCTTTCTTTCCTTCCTTCCTTCCTATTTCTGTCTTTCTTTCTTTCTTTCCTTCCTTCCTTCCTATTTCTGTCTTTCTTTTTCTTTTTTTCTCTGTCAGTCTGTCTGTCTTTCTTTTCCTTCCTTCCTTCCTTCTTATTTCTTTCTTTCTTTCTTTCTTTCCTTCCTTCCTTCCTTCCTTCCTATTTCTGTCTTTCTTTTTCTTTTTTTCTTTCTGTCAGTCTGTCTCTTTCTTTTCCTTCCTTCCTTCCTTCCTTCCTTCCTTCCTTCCTTCCTTCCTATTTCTGTCCTTCTTTCTTTCTTTTTTTCTTTCTGTCAGTCTGTCTCTTTCTTTTCCTTCCTTCCTTCCTTCCTTCCTTCCTTCCTTCCTTCCTTCCTTCCTTCTTTCCTTCCTTCCTTCCTTCCTATTTCTGTCTTTCTTTTTCTTTTTTTCTTTCTGTCAGTCTGTCTCTTTCTTTTCCTTCCTTCCTTCTTATTTCTTTCTTTCTTTCTTTCTTTCTTTCTTTCTTTCTTTCCTTCCTTTCTTCCTTCCTTCCTTCCTTCCTTCCTTCCTTCCTTCCTTCCTATTTCTGTCTTTCTTTTTCTTTTTTTCTTTCTGTCAGTCTGTCTCTTTCTTTTCCTTCCTTCCTTCCTTCCTATTTCTGTCTGTCTGTCTGTCTGTCTTTCTTTCTTTCTTTCTTTCTTTCTTTCTTTCTTTCTTTCTTTCTTTCTTTCTGTCTCTTTCTTTCTGTCTCTTTCTTTCTTTCTTTCTTTTTCTTTTTCTTTTTCTTGTCTTTTCTTTTTCCTTCCTTCCTTCCTTCCTTCCTTCCTTCCTTCCTTCCTTCCTTCCTTCCTTCCTCCCTCCCTTCCTTCCTTCCATTTTCTTTCTTTCTCTGACAATCTTTCCTTTGGCGGATGGCTTTCTTTCAACTCAAATCTGATGGGGTCTCCTTTTATCTTTCCCTCCCTTCTCTTCATTGTTTTCCTTCCTATTTCTGTCTTTCTTTTTCTTTTTTTCTTTCTGTCAGTCTGTCTCTTTCTTTTCCTTCCTTCCTTCCTTCCTTCCTTCCTTCCTTCCTTCCTTCCTTCCTATTTCTGTCCTTCTTTCTTTCTTTTTTTCTTTCTGTCAGTCTGTCTCTTTCTTTTCCTTCCTTCCTTCCTTCCTTCCTTCCTTCCTTCCTTCCTTCCTTCCTTCTTTCCTTCCTTCCTTCCTTCCTATTTCTGTCTTTCTTTTTCTTTTTTTCTTTCTGTCAGTCTGTCTCTTTCTTTTCCTTCCTTCCTTCTTATTTCTTTCTTTCTTTCTTTCTTTCTTTCCTTCCTTCCTTCCTTCCTTCTTTCCTTCCTTCCTTCCTTCCTATTTCTGTCTTTCTTTTTCTTTTTTTCTTTCTGTCAGTCTGTCTCTTTCTTTTCCTTCCTTCCTTCTTATTTCTTTCTTTCTTTCTTTCTTTCTTTCTTTCCTTCCTTTCTTCCTTCCTTCCTTCCTTCCTTCCTTCCTTCCTTCCTTCCTATTTCTGTCTTTCTTTTTCTTTTTTTCTTTCTGTCAGTCTGTCTCTTTCTTTTCCTTCCTTCCTTCCTTCCTATTTCTGTCTGTCTGTCTGTCTGTCTTTCTTTCTTTCTTTCTTTCTTTCTTTCTTTCTTTCTTTCTTTCTTTCTTTCTTTCTTTCTTTCTGTCTCTTTCTTTCTGTCTCTTTCTTTCTTTCTTTCTTTTTCTTTTTCTTTTTCTTGTCTTTTCTTTTTCCTTCCTTCCTTCCTTCCTTCCTTCCTTCCTTCCTTCCTTCCTTCCTTCCTCCCTCCCTTCCTTCCTTCCATTTTCTTTCTTTCTCTGACAATCTTTCCTTTGGCGGATGGCTTTCTTTCAACTCAAATCTGATGGGGTCTCCTTTTATCTTTCCCTCCCTTCTCTTCATTGTTTTTCATCAGTGAGGATTTAATAGCCTGCAGATGGACGGTCATGCTTTGTGGGTTTTAAGCGGCCAGCTGCAATGCTTTCGTTCTCCCCTTGCTTGCTTTACAGCCGTGATCAATATTTAATTCGGATTCCCTGGCTGCACAAAATTCAAACGGCCATTCTGGTGGCTTCTCTGCCCTATGCTTGCCGTCACTAAACGGCTTCGTGCTGATTTAGGCATAGCAGCTGCAGAGAGAGCCTGCAGTTCCTGGTGGCAATAAGATTTCACAATAACCTGCCTATTAACTTGATGCCAGGAACAAACGTACAGATTTATGGGGCGATATTTCATTTTTTATTTCATTTCATTTTATTAAATTTATATCCCGCCCTTCTCCACAGAAGACCCCGGGCGGCACACAGGAAATTTAAAAAGCATACAAAATACAATAAATATAATTTTAAAAACTATTAAATAATCCTATCCTGCGCTAAAACCACATTTTAAAACCCAATTTAAAACTACCTAAAAGTCCCCATGGGAGGTTAGGCTAGGCCGGCTTGTTGAAACAAATATGTCTTAAGATATTGGCGGAAGAGGCGGAGGTCGGTGATGGTGCGTAATTCAGGGGGAAGGTCGTTCCAGAGGGCAGGGCCCACCACAGAGAAGGCTCTTCCCCTGGGTGTCGCCAGTCGGCATTGTCTGGCCGACGGCACCCTGAGAAGGCCTTCTCTGTGGGAGCGTATCCGTCTAAGGGATGTATGGGGCAAGAGGCGGTCTCGCATATAACTAGGCCCCGAGCCATGGAGCGCTTTAAAGATGGTCGTCAAAACCTTGAAGCGCACCCGAAAGGCCACAGGAAGCCAATGCAGCTCGCACAGGATCGGTGTTATGTGGGAGCATCTAGTGGCTCCCATAATCACCCGCGCGGCTGCGTTTTGGACTAGCTGTAGCTTTCGAGTGCACCTCAAGGAAAGCCCCATGTAGAGATATGAGGCTGGAACGCTGCGCACGAAGTTAGAGAACCTGCAGTTAAGAGCTATCATGGGGCAGGGTTGAGCTCCCATCCTTCACGTTAGCTCCTGCCGGGGATCCTGAAAGGAGCCCCCAACTGGGCATCTGCAGGACAACGGTGATGTCACTGGCTAATCCTCTCAAACTGGAGTGCAAAACTCTGAGCTGCAAATATTCTCCTTTATTGGTAGATCAATATTCATTTCAGCTGGAGCCTGTTCTCAGTGTGCACACGCGCAGACGAAGGGAAGAACTAAAGAACAGGGGTCGACTTGGGACTAAGGCAGGGATGGGTTCCTGCCAGTTCTAAGTTCTTCTCTAGAAGAGGTTCCACATTTCTCCACTGCCGTTTAGAACCGGTTCCAGCTCCCTCCCCTTGCCCATCCGCCCATCACCAAGATGAAGAGTGAGAGGAGGAATTCTGGGAGTTGAAGTCCACAAGTCTTAAAACTGTCAAGTTTGAATACCCCTGGGGTTTTTTCCCCCTAAAGGGTTAGGGGAGCCAGGGTCTTGTCACTTGACAGCTTTAAGACTTGCGTGCTTCAAATGCCAGAGTTTCTGAGCCAACATTTTGGTTGCTAAGCCAAGAGCGTTGTTAAGTGAGTTTCACCACATTTTACAAGTTGGCCACGTCCACTAGGGGTGTGTTCCTAAGGGTTCGCACGGGATCCCGCGAGCCCGTTGGTCAAATTTACCGATCCGTAGCGATCCCTTTGGACCGTGGACCCGGAAGTAAGTCCTCCGCGTTCGTCCCCGCCCCCCCCGCCGCCCAGCCAACGCTAAAATCGCTGGACGCCGGGGGCTTGGAACTCGGAGGGGTGCCCGGGACGCGTGCGAAGATCGCCTCTCCGTGCCGCTTCTCACCGCCGGCCAGGGAGCTTAGCGCCAAGCGACAATGAGAAGCGAAGCAGAGGGGCGAGCTCTTTCACACAGAGACACAGACACGCACACACACACGCTGGCGTGCTCCGAGAGGCTGGCTCTTTTCTCTAGCCGAGGCTGACGTCTGGCTGAATCTCTAGCCCGCTCCCTTATCCTCACGACGGGGTCGGCAGCGGCGCTCTCTTGTGCGGCCACCTCAGCTTGGCAGCCTTTGCCCCGCTAAGAGACGACGCTGTGACAGCCGCCACCGCGCTCCCTTCTCTTTCCTTGATGGGCGAGGAGGAGGCGGCCGCAGCGGCGCTTCGCTGAGGGAAAAAGAAGACAGCGCAGCCGCCTTGCTTGCTTTCCTGCCTGCCCGCCCCAGCCCCTGCTGCTGCCGCTGCTGCTGCTAACTGCCTAGCAGCGGCGGCGGTGGCAGCAGCAGGGGCTGGGGCTGGCAGGCAGGAAAGCAAGCAAGGCGGCTGCGCTGTCTTCTTTTTCCCTCAGCGAAGCGCCGCCGCGGCCGCTGCCGCCGCCTCCTCACTGAAAATATCGGCGCGCGCATGCCCCGCTCGATTACAGCCTCAGAGAGCTCGTAGCGGTGCGAGTCTGCGCTGTAATTTTGCAGGACCTGCACGCGCCTATCTTTTCAACACCGTGGAAAAGCGCCGAGTTTCTGCACGGCCCCTGATCACTCTAGACGCCATCGGGGAAGACAAGGAACGCGAGGGGGACCTCGCGGATGGCGTCGCCGGCAGCGCAGAGTCGCCGCTGCTTCACACGATATTCTGTGGACACAGTGACCGGCAGACAGAGAGAGGCTCAGAGAGAGAGAGAGAAAGAGAGAGAGAGAGAGAGAGAGAGAGGGAGGGAGGGAGGAAGAGAATCAGAATCTGACAGACACAGAGAGAATGACAGAGAGAGACAGGAAGGGAGGGGAGAGACACAGAGATAAGAGGGAGGGAGAGAAAGATAGACAGAGACACAGAATGAGTGATTGTGCCTCAATGCGAGACAGGCAGACACACACACACACAGAGTGACAGAGATGGGCGGACGAAGGAGAGAGAGACAGAAAGAAAAAGAGAGAAAGAGAAAGAAAGAAAAAGAAAGTGGGAGAGAGAGAGAGAAAGACAGACAGAGAAAAAGAGAAAGAAAGAGACAAAGGAAAGAAAGAGAGAAAAAGAGAGAGAGAGAGAGGGAAAGAAAGAAAGAGACAGAAAGAGAGAGAGAGAAAGAGAGGGAGAGAGAAAGAGGGAAAGAAAGAAAGAGAAAGAGAGAAAGAGAAAGAAATAAAGAGAGAGAGAAAGAGGGAAAGAAAGAAAAAATGAGAGAGAAAGCAAGAGAGAGAAAGAGGGAAAGAGAAAGAGAGAAAGAGAAAGAAAGAGAGAAAGAGAAAGAAATAAAGAGAGAGAGAGAGAAAGAAAGAGGGAAGGAAAGAAAGAGACAGAGAAAGAAAGAGAGACAGAGAAAGAGAGAAAGAAAGACAGAAGGAAAGAAAGAAAAAGAGAGAGAGAGAGAGAGAGAGAACTTATGACCACAATTAAGCCCAAAAGTTTGGTTGCTAACCAAGACCATTGTTAAGTGAGTTTCACATTTTCCAAATTGGCCACTCCCACCCGGTCACATGGCTGACAAGCCACTCCCACCCAGTCACATGGCCGGCAAGCCACTCCCACTCGGTCACATGGCCGGCAAGCCACTCCCACCTGGTCACATGGCTGGCAAGTCACTCCCACCCAGTCACATGGCCGGCAAGCCACTCCCACAAAGCAGGCCACATCCACAGAACCTGTTCCAAAAATTTTGAAACCCACCCCTGACGTCCACCCAGTCACATGACTGCCAAGTCACTTCCACTCGGTTACATGGCCAACAAGCCACTCCCACCCAGTCACATGGCCGGCAAGCCACTCCCACAAAGCAGGCCACACCTACAGAAGAGGTTCTAAAAAAATTTGAAACCCACCATTGGAGTAAGGCCACAGGTGGACGATGAATGGCCCCTCCCAGAGGAAATAAAAGAGGACCGAAAGGGGAGTGGAGTTTGCAGGAGACAATTAGTCCGCTTCATTGGTTCGTGACTCTCCGAGACTCCTTGCCAAGTTCTGCAGATCTCGGCCTGGCAGCTCTCCAAGCCAGATAAGGTCGGTGACTGTAAATCCTCCCTCGAAAGACTGTGCTGGATGTGAATGAGCAGAATTCACAGTCAATTAATAAAAGGGTTTTTTGTCGGGACAAGGAGTTTACTTCAAGCTCTCGGGAAGCCTTGGTCAAAACTCAAGCTCAGAGACCACTAAGGACCTCACAATTCAACCCTGACCTACAAGTATTCTGTAGGAGAACAGTACTTTTGACATTTACTCTAGGTTTTGTTCACTTACTCCTCCCAGGAGCCTCACCCCCTCACCCCCACAACTGATGAATCTGACTAACAGGACTTGAGGGGTTATATAAACAGAATCCTTGAAAACTGATGAATACTGAGCTTGAAAGGACAATGGTGCCCTTCGCTTCTTCGAATTGAGACAGCATTATTCGTTCAAACGTGAAACTCAAAGGAAGACGAGGCTCTTAATAACGCTCTCAACCTTGACTTGGTAGACGCCAATATCTGTTTTGCCTGCATCATGAAAGCAAAGTGCATAGGAGAGAGAGAAAGAGGCTGCCAATTGGCTATTATGTAACGCAAAAGCCAGAGGTGAGTTTCGGGGAAAACATTGTGCGATAGTCTGAATTCACCTGCAAAAAAAGAAATAAATATTCTGCAGGGCGACCAGGCTGGATGAAGGGGGAACAGGATGAAAAAGCATCAAAACAAATTCAGAAGCCCAAGAACGATTGAGAACGGTAATATGGGATTTTATTTGGGCAGGTGGAATTGCTTCTCACAGTGGGAAGGGAAAAGAAAGAAAGAAAGAAAGAGAGAGAGAGAGAGAGAGAGAGAGAGAGAGAGAGAGAGAGAGAGAGAGAGAGAGAAAGAAAGAAAGAAAGAAAGAAAGAAAGAAAGAAAGAAAGAAAGAAAGAAAGAAAGAAAGAAAGAAAGAAAGAAAGACAGCCAGCACAGCAATTTAGGGCTAGAAGGGTACTCGGAGGTCATCTAGTCCAACCCCCTGCTGCAGCAGGAAACTTTGCGTTGTCTGGATTATTTTGGTGTCTCTAATAGAGAGGAAAATTGCCAGAAAGGAGAAGGAGTTTACTAGGACAAGGCTGTCATGAAGAGGAAGGCAGAGATAGTCCTTGACTTATGACTACAATTGAGCCCAA